>JADWPU010000009.1:721452-1042452 GCA_016109575.1 Phialophora chinensis | reverse complement strand
CCCCCCCCCGCCCGCCCCACCCCGCCGGGGCCCCCCGGGCGGCGGCGCCCCCCCCCCCCCCCCCCGCTTCACAAGGGAGCTGGTAGGGGTAGGGGTTGTTATTGATATTGAAGTGGCGCTGATGGGCTCGATTGGCGTGGCCACAGTTCTGGCAAAGCCTACACAAGAGGCACTGGCGGAGGCCACAGAGAATGGCAAGTGCCGGGGTATGGGCGCCGGAAGCATTGAATGTTGTTTGTAGAAGACGAAAGGAAAATTATCAAGAAACTGCACTTGGGTTCACAACTTTATTGATATTAGGACGCAGTCAGAGCCTGAAGTCAAGGAAGTCATCGAAAGAATTGTTTAATGCTCGGCGGCTAAGGAAGACCCAACACATGTAGTGGAATTGGAAAGGTATTGTATTGTATAGGTAGGTAAGATGGATGGTGTAAAGCCATGGAACAATTGTGTGGAAGCTGTGGGAGGATTGCGTGCCAGCGGTGTAAGGTTGTCTTGGCGCCCGCGCCACCTTCCTTCCTTGACAGTAATCCAATTGTCAACTGCCTGCCATCTACGCCTTCTTGAGGTCTATGATATCGACCCTTCTCCCAACAGAGATGTAATCGCTGATTCCGTTCCTCGTCGCTCTTTCTTCGTCTGACATAGGGAGTACGTTTTGAGGAATCAGAGAATGCTCTTCGTCAGCAGCCATTTCTTGTATTCAATCTGTGGGACATGGCCAGCGAATGCGAGGACGAGAGATGAGTTTGTGATCAATATTCAAGGAACATGGCTTATTCTACTAGGCATTTCTTTGGATTGAAAAGGTCCCTTTAGGCACCACTTGGATTTTAGGGTGTTTGATTGCGTTACGCTCCTCGAATCAACGCTCCAGGGAACATCTGAAAGAAATTGTAGACTTCCGTTGTCCTTGTCGGCCGCAAGCCGGTTGTCCTCGTCTAGAGAACCTGGACTCCTGAACTCCCTGCCACTGGTTCCCCGCAGCATCAGGTTTGATTTGACTTTGAAGTAACTTCGCAATCCCAGAGCAAAAGCTACTACATTGCTTCACCCTCTGGACCCGCATCTCCCGGACCACCATCTCCCGGACCACCATCTCCCGGACCACCATCTCCCGGACCTGCGCCTCCTGGACCTGCGCCCCCCGGACCTGCGCCTCCCGGACCCCTGGCCACGGCCGCTGCCATGTCGGGATCCGGATAGAACGACCCTCTCCCTGTCGGGTTCGTCTCTTGAACGGGTCGCAGAGGGAACGGATGGGGAAGGCCTGGTACCGGAGGTGGCGGATCGCCTCGCTGGTTAGGGAAATCATGAAGTGGGCGGTTCCCGGTCTCCCCGGGTACACGTGGCGCAACAGAACTGCTTGACCCCCCCGGATACAAGTGAGTCGTGCCATCTGGATTTATGTGCGGCTCCGTCTCGAATGTCGCATGGTCTCCCCGAGGATCCACAGATGTATGAAACCCGTCGGTCGTTCTGATTGGCAGCCGTCCGGTAGATGCGCCCAATCCACTCGATCCTACTTGGAGCGGACCGGTCGCGTGCCTCAGAGCATTGTTGACACTGTTTTGCCCGTCCTCATCTCTTAAAGTATCAAATTGATTGTGAACAGGAGGCTGCAAAGGTTCTTCTGGATCGAAGGAGCGCGTCGGCGCCCCGTGAAAATCGCCTGCTGGCCCTCTGACCTCGGGGAAACCCCCGGGTGGTTCGACAGCCGGTCCCGTCGCTAGACCTGGACGTGGTACTGTGACGTCTTCTCTCTGCCTCGTGTTTAGATTTACCCCTGGCACATCTCCTAGCCCCGACCCGAAGAAAGGGTAGCCTGCTTGGCCCGGGCCGCCAGAGTGTGGTTTTAAGTTCCCGAAAACTGTACTTGGAGGGGGTGTCGTACCCGTCGACCGCGCGTTGGCTAGAGGATCTCTTCTTCCTCCTGCTCCGGAGAAAAGCTCTCCTGGACCAGGGGCGGGGTGTCCTTCAGGGGGATACCTGAATCCCGGCCCGTTTGGTGGCGGAATTGGCGGTCTCCTCGGCGTGGGTGCTGCGATTGGGCCCTCCGCGGGAGGTGGTGCATGTTCTGCGGGAGGCGCATGTTCTGCTGGTGGCGCTGGTGGCGCATGTTCTGCAGGAGGCGCATGTTCTGCTGGTGGCGCATGTGCTGGGGCCGGTGCGTGTCCTGCGGGTGGTGCATGTTCTGCGGGTGGCGCATGTGCTGCCGGGTGTGCATGTTCTGCGGGAGGTTCATGCATTGCATGAGGAGTTGGATGCGCTGCATGAGTAGGTGCATGCGCTGCTGCTGGTGTGCCGTGACCACTCGTACTGCCATGCGCTTTTGGAGGCATATTGACTCAATGGAACTCGAATATGGTCAGTTCAAAATTCCGATACCTCGATATCCCACAGCCGGTCCTTTCGAAAACGAGGTTGATATTTGTGTAGAGGGTTAGATGACCATTAGGGGAGAAGGTTCAAGTGCTGTGAAATGAGGTTGGACCGAGCAAATACTAGGTAATATACAACAGGCCATTGACACCATGGAACATACAAGCCCGGCCTGCCGTTGCCATATCGAAGGACCCCACCTGCTGCCACAATCTATATTCGATAAATCTTGGACACCGCACAAATTCGAAGCTCATGCTTCAGTAGCTTTCAATGTAAGCTTATGCTAGGACACATGGAGGCTTCGCTAAACATTTCGCGTCAGACGAGGATTTAAGTTCCCCTGTACTATATAAAGTGGTCATCACAAACCACAGGGAACTTCCACTCCGCCCCCAGGGTTGCTTAGGGAATGTGCCGTGGCGGCTTATGCTAGCGAACCACGAGAACGGTACCCTTAGCCCTTCAGAGTGTCCGACATCCCGATTGATGCCAGCCGCCTTCTTTTCACCGCTCTAGGTAAGCTGATATCTATTTTTGCTTGACAGTACGGAGCACTCACTACTGCGTAGGTGGTAGGCTTTGGAGTTAAGCCTTGAACCTGTGACCAAAGCTTCGAGCCTATCAGCCTTAAAATGACCTCTCATCATTACCCTATTACTGAACTGCGTAAATTATTCTGTAGGATTTGAAGGAGTAGCAATGCCTTGTTCCAGCTCCCCGTTACCATTACTTTCGGAATTAGCTCCGATCTTTCTCAATCCTGCAGTGCGTCCGCCATTCTCAATCACACAGTATTCCGAGTCGGCCTCTTGGCAAATGCAAGGCGGCCTCTCTTTTAAACGAGGCTTTCGGAGGCTGTTCGATTGCTTATCTCATGCTAAGCCTTTGTAGCCTTTTAAACTCCTGAGCATTGGCAGAATGCGACGATACAAATAGTACCAGCTAATTGCTTACAGGCTGCGCCGCCGAAAAGATGGGTCCGATTTCTGAATGTTACCAAACCGGTAACCCAGCTATATTGATTGCCCTTCTGGTGCGAACCAGTATCATCTAAATATGCTCTGCAACCCTCACCAGCCCGGTCTGGCACTACTCTCCTGAATATGCAAATACCCTAAGGCCACTATCTACCCCTGATAAGAACCTCTCATATCATAGATCAAACACAGACTGAGCTTCATCACGATGGAATGGCCTGAGCAAGACCCCTCGGCAGACCGGATCACTCAACTGCTTGAAGAAATCAAACAAGCAGTCCACGAGTATGGCGAGATACATCGCGCTCAAGGTGCGTATTACTCCTTCTTTTGCGCGCCCGATAGGTTTGGTCGACTTCGGCCATGGAGAAGAAACAGGCTGATCGAGAAGCTTAGGCATGGACGAAGCCGAACACCAACCCACCCTCCACCAACACTCGAAGTACATCTACGGCCTGTCGAAAGAGTATCTCAGCTACGATCCCAGTCATGCAGGCATGCGGAAGTTGTACAGGTGGTTCGGTCAAACCGTCCGAGGCATATTCCCTGGCCATCACAACCTTCACCCTGACCAGCATAAGCCGTACCATCGACACATCGCCGTCGGCCACGATGACGATGACGACAATATGTCCGATATGGATCCAGATATGATGGACGACAGCGACGATGAATATGATGGTGACAGTGGTCACGGGCATGGACAGGGTGGCGGTGATGATCAGTACGATGAGAACTACGACGACGGTTATCAGGACAAGCATACTGAGGATGACTGTTGCGGCGGAGAACATCATGACGGACATGATCAAGAGGATCATGATGGAGATCATGACGGACATGATCAAGAGGATCATGATGGAGATCATGACGGACATGGTGACGGATACCATGACGGACACCAGGATGGACACCACGACGGACACCATGACGGACAACACGACGGACACCATGACGGACAACACGACGGACACCATGACGGATATCATAACGGTTGGGATGGGAAGGACGGCGGCGATAACCAGGATGAGTGGGATGGAAAAGGAGCAGATGACGGCCAGGACAACGCGGATTACGACCCAGATAACGATTGGAATGATCAGGGCGATGATGGTCAATATAGCCACCACAACGGAGGAGATTATGGGGACGGAGGACATGAGCATGATCACCAGCATCAGCACCAACACCAGCACCAAGGCCACGGTCACGGCCATGGCCACTGGGGAGACGATTATTAGATGGTGTGGTCTCAATTTGAGCTTTGAAAGGCATACCCAGTTATACATTTTTGAGATGCGAAATTGCTGTCTCTATTATTTTTTATTGTATCGCTTATCAGTATCCTCTTGCGCTCTCCTCGTCTTGACTCTCAACACAGCAACTTCAGTTCAATGGAAGCGATGCTGACCTTATTCGGAGAGGCAGGCATTTTCTAGTGATCAACCTTCTCTTTGCGACCATCAGCACTTAGTCTGGACGTGATTGTTCACCTCAACAAAGCGATCCTGATCCCCTTTCCGCAGCGGTCGAATCGCGACGTTCCGCTTCTTAGAGAGGTCAGTGACAAGCATACCACATGCCACGGCTCCAATCCGATCGCCTAGTAGAAGCTCCTCTATTGTTCTATTTTCGATCACATATCGGGGTTGAACATTCCATTGACACTTCGTTAAGCGTGACTAGTTGCTTCAAATCCCCTCCTCAACACCCTTTCTATCGACATCCTAGCTTCTCGAAAAGTCACCACAAAAGCGGAAGTGGGCTTAGCCTCTAGGGAGCCCATTGAGAGAAGTATGAGTTTCAGTCCGGGGCTAGGGCCGCAGAGCTTGAAGGTGAGGGCGAAGTTGAAAGGAGGTTGAGGGGTCAATTACCTTATGCATAAAAGCGGCACGGGCGGGTCCAAGCCAAGCGAATTTGCAAGGACCAGCCCCAGCCTCGCAGTTCTATGACCCTCATATCAACCTTCCAACTCCCTTCCAAGTCCACGACAACTATCGATGGAGAGAGCTGGATAACTCCTTAGCAAACCTGCAATGAGCTGGTGCATGCTACAGCGTGGATGAGAAGGAGATTGACGGTATCATCTCAGACCGAAAACGCCACCAGCTTCTGACCTCTCTTTTGAGAGAAAGAAAACGGGGGGGCGCTTCTCTGGCGCAATGAAAAAGGCTCTTGCACTGTCTCCGTGTTGCACAACTGCTGCTGCTTCCATGATCTGAAGAATAGACGCCGCAATTGGATACCCAGACCACCGGCACGGTACCATGGCCTCTCAGACAGATTTCCAGAAATCCTTCGTGTTACCCAAGGTGATATACAGCTTCAAAAATGGAAAAGAGACCGACCGGTCTAAAATTTACGATGTCAAGTTCTGTCCGTACTCCGAGCTCTCGAACACCGAACCCGTGGTTGCCATTGTCTCCCAGAAGAAGGTCTTCATTGCTCGCTTGTCGGCGGAGATTGATTGTGTCATTACGATGCTTCATGAACTGGAAGATGAGGAGGAAGTGCAACGCGGAGATTCCTCTGATCTCAACGCATGTTCATGGTGCTACATCAACCGCGACCGGCCCCTTCTTGCCATTGCCGGTGCATCAGGTCAACTCAAAGTGATCGATGCTATTGCCGGGGAACATGTCACCACTATGATCGGTCACGGACATGGGGTTATCAACGACATAGCCACCCATCCAACCTTCCCCTGGATTGTTGCAACTTGTTCTATGGATAAGACCGTTCGAATCTGGGACTTGCGTCGACATAGCCTCCGACATGAATCACCAACCATAATCATCTGCGGCCAAGCAAACGGCCATTCCGAAGGCGTATTAACTCTTTCGTGGCACTCTACCGGGAGATACTTGATCAGTGGTGGCCATGACAACCTCGTCTGCGTATGGACGATCCCGGATCTTGCAGAAGGGTCCTCTTTTTGGTGGGAGATTGGACCACAATGCAGAGAGCGAAGCTCCGACGAGGTCCACATCATCCATTTCCCTCACTTCACCAGCTTGGCGATACATGGCAACTATGTTGACTGCGCAAAGTTCTTTGGTGACCTGGTCATATCCAAGGCTGCAGCAGAGGGCAAGATCGTGTTATGGAAGATAACTGGTTTCGACACACGGAAGCCACCCCCGAGCCCCGTGACGGCTCCCAAGACTGAAGGATATCTAGACACGCGCAATGGGTTTGTGCGTACAGCTACAAGGGGCATAGACGGGGTGGAGAATGTGAAGGTTTCGTCAGAGTACGAAGACCTGCCCCCCTTTGAGAGAATCCTGGAGTTCGGGGCGCCCAAAAGCGACCCCTTCTACATGCGGTTTGGGCTCCTGCTGCCATCATTAAACTATCCAGCGCTCCATCCCATTCTGGCATTCGGCAATACGGCTTCCGAGATTCGGTTTTGGGACCTTGACCGACTTTCGCTGGGCTATTCAGTCGGCTTGAACGCCAACAAAAGCAGTCCAGCAAAAAAGCGAAGAGGACTCGTCCCAAAAGCCAATCGAGCCAACATCATTCCTCAGAATATGGTAACCGAACAAGACTCTGCAATTCGTCTGCGGGAGTCCACCGAGTCCTCGATCAGTTCGGGACTGTCGACAGCGCAGCAGACGTCCACCGCTGCAACCAGCGAAATATCCGAGGACCCGATCGCCCAGGGCCCAGATCCGCTAATCCCATTGCCAGATCGCACAAGCCTTCCCATTGACCGTCCAGACCAGCTGGTCAAGCCGCATGAGATGGTCATCTTGAAAGACTTAGAGTACAAGCGGCAAATGCCATTCCTAACGAGGACCATTGATTGGAGTCCCTGTGGAAGGTGGTGTGTAGCGGTGGGCGAGTCTGCGTCGGAGACCGAAGGCTCCGGTGGTTTTGCTATCCTACATCGCTGACAAGGGACAAAATCTCGCCTTCAGGTACAGAGTCGTACCTTCGCATCAGATCAGAACCACCTAAACCCTTCATGTTCGCGCCTTTTCAAGCATGTGTCTCTGCTCCTCTTAAGCATCAACACGGCGTTCTCTGCCCGTCCAAGAAGCCTCGTCTGAGATAAGATCGATCTTATGGCGCCCCTGCAGCCGTTTCTCGCGCCGTTGCACCGCTGTTGGGGTGGAGAAGGTGGGGGGCAGGGGAGTCCCTGTGCTAATTATGCGAAGCCCAGCCCTGCAGATAAACAAGCGAGATCCTCGCTTCCTGTCGCATACCACCGTGCTCACGCGCCGCTGCTATTTCGAGGAAGACTTCCATTCCCTCCACTCTCTGCAGCCTTTGGGATAATGACGAACGAGTCCCGAAGACGGTGTGACCTCCTCCACGATGAATAACGACGTCAAAGACGCGTCTGCGCAATCGGCGCAACATCAGAAGTTCCTGCGCTACAGATCAGTGCGCAAAACCGCAGCTAAAGATGCGGAAGCCCAAAGCAGTCCTCCTCCTGCTCCTCCCTTACCCCAGGCTTCGCAGGGCGTATTGACGCGACTGCCCTCACGCTATCATCGAAGACCGCCCGCGACACAAAGTGCGCCGCCGCAAAACGTGCCTCAACTTCCGCTGAACCCTGATCACGCGACTCTCCCAAGAATTCGAGGGAAGACCATTGGCGGGGTGGTTGGCCAAAATGAGCAGATCAGACACAGAGAGGATGGCGAACGCGGAATGGGTATTCAGCAGAGCAGTCCTCGGCAGGGTAGCCGGCAGACGTCGAACAATACCACTTCGCGCCAGCAGACGTCAACCTCGACTGGAAGAGCGTCTGAGCCCGAACAGCTTCGAAGATCATACGAAGTTGCGAGAGAAGAAGCGCGCCTTATCCTCGAGGGTGAGCACGACCGTTTGATCGCACTCAGGCAGCAGGAGAGCAGACGACGGCATCAAGAGCGCGAAAGGCGTAGAAAAGAGGAAAAAGAAGCGCTAGAGGCGGCTCGTCGACAGGAAGCGCAGGCAGAAGCGCAACGCGAAGCCGAAGAAGTGGCTAAGCGTGAAGCCAAGGTGAGGGCTGTTCGCGAACGAAAGCAAGCCAGCCAACGTGCCCAACCGGTTGAACGAGAAGATGACGCTGCCGCCGCCCCCGCGTTGGAGCCACAGCAAGACGGCAAGAGGCCGAGAATGCGTACCATGGTCATTGGCGGACCGGCGGCCTCGAAACAGAACACCCCAGGTCACCATCGCCGCGCATCGTCCGCTGTCGAGCAGTTGCGACAGCGGCCAAAGGCAGGTCACGCAAAAACCAACAGCGCTAGTCGCATTGACGAGGTGCCCGATGTTACAGCACCAGTCGTGAGGCCAAGCCTTGACGCGTCTGTCACGAAGCCAAACTTTGATGCTCCGGTGTCTGCTGTGAATGCTGGCGAGAGACGGGTAAGCGTGAAATGTAGGGAAGCATTCATTACTCTACCTGTCACCCTTTCCACGACTGCGAGGGATATTCTCAATTCCGCGTCGCTTTGTATGTCGGAGTCGATTGATCCTAAAACAGCCGTCCTCCTGGAATCGTTCTCGCAGCTGGGCCTGGAAAGACCGCTGCGCAGGTACGAGCGGATTCGGGATGTGATGAACTCGTGGGACAACGACTCGCAGAATCATCTTTTCATCATGGCGGCAAGTGACTGTGCTGCTCCAGGCCTACAGACTGCAGATGCTCCCAGCGAGCAACCATATGGGACGACGGTGCAGATGTATCATTCGCAGAGGCCTGGAAAATGGGACAAGCGGTGGTTGAAGCTACGAGAGGATGGACAGATCACCACGTCGAAGAACGAGAATGGCATTGATTCTACCAATATCTGCCACGTCTCGGATTGCGATTTATACACGCCCACCACCAAGCAGCTGAAAAAGCTGAAACCTCCAAAAAAGCTCTGCTATGCCCTCAAAAGCCAGGAGAAGTCGGCCGTGTTCCTCGATGGGGCCAATTTCGTGCACTTTTTCTGCACCAAGGACAAGAACATTGCCGACAGATGGTATCGCGCTGTTCATTCATGGCGGAGTTGGTACCTGGTTAACATGCTGGGTGAGGGTCAACGACAACCCACCGAAACGAATCTTGAGCCGCAGCTTAGCCACAGACCGAGTACCAGTGGCTCGAAGGAGTCCATGCCTTACGTACTTGGTTCCTTCAAGCCGTTGCTTGACTTCGGCTCCCCTAGACGGCCGTCACAGTCTCAGGGCCAGAGACCGCTCATCGACTTCGTGCCTGCGAGACCCAGCTTTGACGAAATACCGACAAACTCGAAGTTCTTCACAAAATCTTCCGCCGCTCCGCCCACGGCATTCCCTAAGAAGTTTATGGTCGAGCCTGCGATCAATGGTAACGGCGTAGATGAAGAAGGGCCTTTCACAGGCACAGGTCTCCTAGCTCGTAGTGCCAGCCGTCGGACGCAAGGTGGTTCACGAGCAGGTCACGGCGTAGCAGGCGCGGATGGCAAGCCCCTGGTTGATCTGGCCCCGACCAGTGAGTTCACGGATGGCAGTTTGTTGCGGAGGATGGAGACTATAGCTGCTCGTCAGGGAGCATTCGAGCCCAGAATTGACCGGGAGAAGCGGAGAGAGGTCGATGTCACGGTAGGAGAGGGGTTCTGACACGGGCATGAGATACAATGAGCGGGCTCTGAAGTTGAGATGAGGTGAGGTCCCGACGACGGAATGAAATGCACACGGTTCAACGATACTATGGGATGTGCGAGTCGAGCAGAACCCGGGAGATGATGCTTTTGTTGATGACTTGATACCATTTGCGATTCTGCGTAGCTTCGCAATCAGGGCTGAAGCTTCCTTCGTCCGTGAATGGCTCTTGAAAGACAATAGATACTCGTAGCCATGACTTTCCCAGCATGCTGCCGTGGCGAAGATGCGACTGTGAACTTTAAAGCCCTGAATTGCAGTAGCTGCGCTACAAGCTCCACAACTTTGAGTCCTCACACGACCACTCTCATCGTTCTACGCTTTACTCCAAACCTTGACTTCTGACACCTGTGATCCGAGATTGATGGTCACTAGCCAGCGGCAGCAGAGCCTGCCTGCGGTCGACCAAAGATGGCCAAGTCACCTGCAGGTGAAGACGGCCAATCGAGCCGTGAAGAGCAGAGCCAGCCGCATTGACTGCGCAGCGAAGGCACACAGCCTGCGGGCGCAGCCTAATGGCTCAGTTTCCCATCGAGTGAAGTGTTGACACTTCAGCTTCAAACCGCACTCTCGAAAGAGTTCTCGAGGCATTTCGATCGAAAACTAGTCGTCCGAAGCTGCGTCTCTGTATACACCGAGTACCGTTCAATGTCGCCATGGAGCCTCTCACTGCGCTCGGACTCGCCTGCAACATCGTCACGCTCGTCGAACAGGGTATTGAAGCTGCGGCTGTGTGCAAAGAACTCTACGAACGAGGCTCACTAGATGAGAACAACAACATTGAGAGATACGCTGAAGGCCTTGCCGCTGCGAACAACGATCTACAAGCAGTGCTCAAGGCCCAAGCCACCACACGTGCAACTAGGCTACAGAAAATTGCGAAAGATGCATCCAAGGCAGCCGCTGAGCTCAAAACAGAGCTCAACAAACTCAAGCTGTCCAAGAGTACTGGGAACAAGCGAACAGGGGGAGCATTTAAGATGACGCTTAAGACAATCTTGTAGAAGGGAACCATCGACAGGCTCCTAAAGGCCCTGGAGAGGCAGGAGGCTGCACTGCAGGCTGGCCTTCTGAAAGAACTCTAGTAAGTCTGCCCGAGCTTCGTCTGTGAACTTCGTGTATTGCACGTAGGCACTAGCTAGATTGCCAATTTAAATACCCTGGGCGTGGTACGCATGTGTCCTATTGTCTGTCCTTGATGCGTGCAGCGATGTCTCTTTCTAATCTCTACTAGCATCAAAGCAGGCCAGGACGACCTGACCCGACGCAAAGAGTTCCAGGCTCTGGGTCAAGCCCAGAAAGACACCATCGTCCAGATATTAGGTCATCTTCAACTGGTATCAACTGATGTCGAGACATCCATCAAAGCTACAGGGACCACCATAACTGCACGCCTCGATAGCCACTATTCCGCGCAGACCAGTTACTTGCAGGACCAAGAACGGGATGCCCTCAGAGTGCGCCTTCTCGATGCTTTGGCCTTTCCGGAGATGAATGAACGTCGCAACATGATTGAACATCGTGTTTCGGATTTTGCAAGCACTTATCGCTGGATATTTGAAGAATCTGTCAGTGACGGCCGTTCACATCAATTTGCCCAATGGCTTCGAGATGGCAAGGAGCTTTTCTGGATCAGTGGGAAGCCAGGGAGTGGCAAATCGAGCCTCATGGACTACGTCTACCAGAACCTACATGCACAAGGTTCAGGTTTTGACCTGCTGGCAGAATGGGCACGGCCAAATCCAGTACAGGTCCTCACTTTCTGGTTCTTCAGACCAGCTACGAGCGTCTTGCTTAAGTCGTTGCAAGGAATGTGGAGGTCTCTCTGTTTCCAGATCCTGAACCAAGATGAGAAGCTGGTGGAGAAGATCCGGAGAAACGAGGACGGCTTAGCTCCCGACGGTCTCAAGTCTTGCCTTGCTATGTCGGGATCTCGCGCTCAAACATGGACGGACACTGAACTGAGATCCTGGTTCGCATATCTGGTCAGACATTCCGAATACAAATACTGCATCTTCGTTGATGGTCTGGATGAGGTTCCGAGCAAGCACGAGGCCTTACTTCGGGACATACGCTACATCTCCTCGGTCTCAAAGACGGCTAAGATCTGCTGCTCAAGCCGACCTGAGCCCGCGTTTCAGCGGACGCTCTGCAACTATTCTTCGCTCAGGTTGCAGGACTTTAATTACCGCGATATCCAGATGCACTGCAAACAGCGACTCGAGGAAACCCGAGCCGCACGATTTGCAGAACGGATTGCGGTTTTGTCAGACGGTGTCTTCTTGTGGGCTGCGATGGTGGCTGGAGACCTCAAGAATGCTGCAGATCAAGGCGATTCTGAAGAAGAGCTCGAGCTGCGCTTGAAAGGTTGTCCCGCTGAAATGAACGACCTTTTCACGTTCTTGCTCGAGAAACAGGACAAGTTTTATGCAAAGCATCCCAAACCATACCTAGCACTAACCCACGCTTCAGCCAAGGCAAAGATGGACATCACGTCACTTGAACTGCTTCTCGCCTCCTCCGGAAAAGAACAACTCAAGGAATTCTACGAGAACGGTCTAGGTCACTCTCGCCTTACAGCGTTGGACTCTCTAGCATCGTATTTTGAGGCGAACGTAGTAGCAAGATGTGGGAACCTGGTAGAATTCGGTCAATCGAATTCTCCGGAACACCTACAACTAGAGTGGCCCACAGAGTTCTCTTACGAGTCGTTAGACAAGACGAAGTTGACGAAGATTCGTTTCATCCACCGCAGTGCACAAGATTTTCTGGTTGAAAGTGAAAAAGGTGCTGCTCTCCTCCAGTCTTGTGGCATTTCCGACCAGGAGGCCCTTAAACTACTCATGTTGTCATCCGCGGTCATCTCCACCATCGACGTGTCTGATAGAAGCGCGGACAAGGCATGCAAATATGGAAGCCACATACAGCGGGACATTTGGACGTCTTATGAGACAGACGTCGCGGATTCCCTCATCGCAATCCTCCAGGCGCAAGATCCCTGGATAGTACCCTTGAAGTTATCCGAAGCGGAAGACGGGCATCAACACATCGGCAACATTCCTTATCCCATATGTGTACTGTGTCCACAAATCTCGGCTCACGAAAGCGCGATCTTCTCTTATGCGGACTACTACGACATGGACGCTTATCTCGAGTCGAAGCTAAATCATACCGACTCAAATGTATCCAGTGTAGTGGCTAGCTTTTGTGTCATACAGTGGATACATCAAGACCACCGACATAGAGGCCGTTTGATCGGACGTAGGAGCCGTTTGATCGGACTGCTCAAGAAACGTCTGTCATGGACACATAATCTTACTCTCTGCTACAGACTATCGTACGAACGGCAAGGCGCATTTTCTCCTCCTATCACTCTACCCCTATGGCAGCATATGTATGTTGTTCTTGCGGAGTCATACTTCGTACAGGAACCAGACCTACGTCGTCCGTACTGGCACAGCTCCTTGGGTCACATTCCCTATCTCGATATTGAGAATCACTACATCGAAAGCCTCGTCTTTTGCGGACACCGAAATTGCTGGATGTGCCCTGCACCGATTGGGCCAATGGAATCGGTTGAGCAAGATTTCACCTCCTACGTCGACGTTTCCGCCTATAACGTCTTCAAGGTCCGAGTGAAACTGGATGGATTCGCGGCACCAGGGCGGATCAGGCTTGATTTTTGCCAGTATTCTCCACGAGGGGTTGCCAGATTCTTCGAAATAGATCACACTGTCAATCAGTCCTTACAGAACCTCCTCAACAGGAGGACTATATGGGACGCATACCGGCGTTGTGGAGAGTCCTTGGTAGCTGTCTTGAACCAGCATTTGGATCGGCTTTTCCCGTCAGAGATAGGGCAAATAATATCTGGTCGACCTCCTACTACAGTCGCTCCCAGGGGGGGTTTTGCGCTTAAAGGAGCGATATTTTCCGAAGGTCAATTTCGATTCGTGGGATTTGGGGCCAGGATCGCATGGGAGAGGCAGCTCAAGACGATGATGCGAATCTACGACAAAGGAGACGGAAGGGGCAAGGATCCTGGGAAAGGAAATGACCCAGATCCTGTATTGAGAGAGATCACGAAGCATTTAGCGCCCATTTGGCAGGATGGTGAGCGTCGGCGAAAGATGATTAATCGTCTGCATGTTCTATACAACACCGCTCACGAGTCCCGACCAAGCTGAAGCCTCTCCGTTAAATAGGATACATAATGACTTTATGATCATCCTTTGCCGTTTGTTTCCCTCAGCAACTGAACACCCACGCTCAGCAACCCAAACAGATACACAAGTGTGTATGTTTATCTTCATATGTACGAAGTACGCCGCACGGACTATGGAACACCACTTTACAGCATCACAAGAAATACTCCACCCCGGGCAGAGATAAGAGACCTGACGAAAGCCTGTGTCATCACTATCGGGGGAGGAAGAGGGATGAGAAGCTCCCCCTACTGCCTGCATGTCCTCTTCCCTGTTCGCTTCATTCTCTCCGATATTTATACACAAGTCATATCAATGACACTAGGAAAAGAGAGAAACGCCCGGCAGGCAGGCAGGCAGGCAGGCAGGGCAGGGCAGGGCAGGACTCACTTGGACGGTGACGCCTAACTGGACCGGCAACGGCAGCGTCGCAGCGTGGGTGAGTGGGTGAGCTGTTTCGGTCGTTCTCCATCCATGCCCCATCGGGTTCCTGCCAGACTTTCAGGAGCAGGAAGATTAGGCACCGAGACATCGTGACAAGAAAGGGCGATAGGATCGGGGAAGGACCACGTCATGGGAAATTGACGAGACTATGTAGAATATTCTTCTTATTGTATGCATCAAGCCGCGCTACCGTATGGCCTGTTGTGTGCTTGAGCGGATTGGAGTGTACTTGTACTGTACTTATGTAGCAGCTTCATCATGGGGGTATTAAGGTATGAACGTCCAGGGAGCCATCGCATCGCCCTTAAAACCATCGATTGCGGTCGATTGTCCGTACTTCCTCGTGAAGACGGACGCATTCCAGTCCCATGCTACCACGTCCGTAACGACCCTTCGCCAGAACATCCCTCGTCTCGCTCACGAATAAAGTTTAGTCCCCCCTGAAGAAATCAACAATGGCCCTTGCTCCCTTTTGTCCCAACCCTCTCGGCGGGTAGCACAGGAACAAGGGATCGTCCAACGTGTTGAACTTTGCCCGGAACCCGGTTTTCTGGTTCAGCCTGAACCGCGTCGCCAGCGACTGGTACAGACTGTCTAGAGTGGCAGCCCTCGCACCACCGACGTTATGGCCGGTGGAGAGTTTCGCGGTGGCTCCGCCGCCAAAGGTGCAGGTCTTGTAGCCCTGGTCGGCGGCAGCTTTTAGAGCGTGCTGGACCGTCAATTCGATAGCCCCGTTGGGCGCGCCCGGGAAGTCGAGCGCCCATTTGACTTGCACGCCGTAGCGGGGCGCGAGCTGGGCGAGCACGACCAGCGAGTGGATTGTGCTGTCGTGGCCGGATTTTGCAATGAAGTATTGGCGGTGCGCGGCATCTTTGAAGGGGGTAATCTCACTGAGATGGACTTGTTCGCCTTCCCGATTGTCCTGCCAGTCTTTGACGCGTTCTTCGACCTGTCGCTGCACGTCTTCGGGGACGTCGCTGTCGTAAGCGGTCACGATAATGCCTTCTTTCGTGGCGTGCCGGATCTTTCGGCTGACGTCGCTTTCGATGTTCAAGTGTTCGTTGTTGGCCAGGTTGACCCGCTGTTCTGCGACGTTTGTGAAGCTCCTCCAGCCTAGTTTGTCGCCGAGGACTTCTTCGACCTCCTTGTCCACGAGAATGAAGAGTGGCCTCAAGCGAGTCTCGCGACGGAGCCACTTCAGAAACGCAGTGATCACGTCCTCATACTGACTCGTGTGGCAGAGAGGGTTACCTGCGATAATTGCTCGATCATGAGTGGGGACATAGGCGACCGCCGCGCCCGTTTTTTCGTCCCGCCACACGTGAAATCGTTCGTCCATCCAGGATGTATTGGTGGCATCGCCGTAGTTTGCTACCAGATTCTCGAGCGGTTGGAGGTGACCCTTGGGACGGGCTAGGGTGTCGTCTTCGGGATGCCGGAGGACTGGCTCCTTGCTTGCAGGAAAAGATTTCGGATCGCGAGGAAACAAGGTTGCATACCGCAGATTGCCAAGGTCTAGGATGAGGGATACCAGTCTTTCCAGTCCGATGCCTGCACCCGCATGAGGCGGTGCCACCCACTCAAAGGCCTGCACATACTCTTTGAGATCCTGCGGCTTCATGCCCTGAGCTTCCATCCGCTCTCTCAGGACATCGTAGTCGTGAACTCGCTGGCCGCCCGACAGAATCTCTTGACCCCGAACCATAAAGTCGAAAGAATTGGTCACACGGCCATCCTTGGGGTCCAGCATTGTGTAAAAGGGACGGGCTGCCGTTGGGAACTTGTCCAGAATGTAATAGTCAGTGTGGTATTTTTCCTTAACCAACTCTCCCAACCTCCGCTCCGCCCTGGTCGGTAAGTCCTCATGCTCCGATTGCTGGCTTCCGTCATCATTCGTCCAGCCAGAGTCGTTCAGCAACTTGACCCCTTCTGCGAATGTAAGCCTCAGGGTCTGGTCCAACCAGATCAGGTCATCATGCGGGAAATGATGTTTCACGATGTCGACGTCGTTTCTGTTGCGGTCGTAAATCGTATTGAAGATCTCCTTGAGCGTGGCGTCGATCAACCACATTACTTCATGATAATGTCGGTCTATGGCCATTTCCAGGTCCAAACCGGTATACTCGGTCATGTGGCGAGGGGTGTTCGAGTTCTCTATCGGGAGGATGTCAGCCCGTTCTTCTATGGAGACCATGGCGAAGGAGACGTACCGGCACGGAAGACAGGACCGATTTCGTAGACTCGAGCAAAGTCTGCTGATATACACATCTGTTTGGCAAGCTGTGGGCTTTGAGCAAGAAAAGCCGGGCGTCCAAAGTAGTTGAGTTTGAAGACGTCAGCGCCTCCCTCCGTCGCCCCGCCTTGTAGCTTTGGTGTATGGATTTCGAGAAAGCCACGGTCTTCGAGAGAGTTGCGGAAAGTCCTGCAAACGGACGACTGAACTCTGAAAATTGCTTGTGAGGATGGCGTTCGTAGATCGAGGACTCGGTTGGCTAGCCGTACTCTATCAGAGATTGGATGGCCATCAGTTGCAGCATCAGCCTCGTACACGCTGAAGGGTACAGGCGCTGTTCTCGCCGAAACCACATGAATCTTCAGGATGTCCACCTCGACATGGTGGGCACTTGTGCTCTTGATCTTCTGTTCTGGTTCTCGGACTTTTGCTTTGACAATGACGATGGTGCCAGTCCGTAAATGTTCCGCCCATCGTACCATGTTCTCACTGACCCCGTCGTCGTTCGCACTGAGCACGCCTTGGACAGTGGTGGTCTGTTCGCGAAAGACAAGGAAAGCAAGTTTTCCGCTCATGCGTCGAACGACATGGAGTCGAGCTCGAAAACAGATCTCCTTGCCTATCGACTGCGGGTCAATCTGTGTCAGAGAGACCCATGCGGACTGCCTCACGTCTTCGTCATCACCCTGTTCTTGAGATTGCATCAGAGGGAGTACGCCGTAACGCTCTTTTGTTTCGGGGGGGTCATCGTTGTCTAGAAACCCATCCAGGCCTTTGGTTTCCTGACTGTCTTGAAGCCGATCATCGTCGCTTTCCTCGCTCGACAATTCCTCTTTTTCGATGATTTCGGCGACATCACTTTCAGAGCCTCCTCGGGCGTTCTGGCTGTTGTGGTTAGTGAGCGTCTGGCCCAGTTCATGTTTATGATGAGAAAGCTTGTCGTGGAGGCTTGAGATGAAGGTTTTAACTTTGGCCATGTTCGCGGTGGGAATAAGAGGTAAGCTGAGCACGAAATACGATTTTCCAGCAGCGTACTGAGAAATATGGCGTTCAATGGCAGTCACCCATCCATCATATCAAGGTTATCATCGCGGGTGATCAGCCGGGATGAACGTCCGGATTGCAATAATTGGGCATGCGATGACACAAAGCTCGGACGTCATACTCCTATTATGGCTCTTGAGAAGGAGCCGCAGGATGGCAAGGCCCATGATCTGCGTTGCATGATCAGGGAACCGGCGTCGAATCCGGGATTTGCATGTAAGTATTCTGGGCGAGGCTTAACGTGTGGTGGCCGTGGAAACCAAGACAACTGGCCTTTTCCTCGACTGGATGCGCTTGTGCTGGATGTAACGCCAGAACCTCGAATGAGCAAGCCCGTGTTCCAAACTACGAGCACAGCAGCAAAGCTGGAAATGAAACACCCACGCACCCCTCGACACATCAGCTCGAGAGACTTGCACACCTAACAGCGTCATAAATGATCCGCCCTACTCGTAACGAATTACGTTTCCGCGTCCCACGAAGCTTGGTCACCCACATCCTCCGTGCCCTCACTGCTCCTTTGATCCGACGCGATGTACGAAGTCAAGTGAACCAAAAACTAATCAGTCTTCAGCAAGATTCCAAATACCATTGGTAAGACCATCTCGCACAGCTCTCTGCTAAATAAACATCGTCAGCCCAGTTACAGAACTCCACGCGAAGCAATCAATTGTCGAATCTCCAACCATGCCGTCATCGCTCTGGCTCATCGCTCCTCAGGACGACCACCCATTCAACAAGTCCCTGAGGGATCTGATCAGCGGCACACTACCGTCAGATTTCCCCCATGCGCCCAAGAACAATTTCATTCCGCACGTTACAGTAACTTCGGAAATTGACCCTGCCAAGACCTACGAGACATCATCGTCCCCTCAGGAATGGCTCGACAGCATGATCCTGCCCGATTTCCAAAAGGAAAAGAATGAAGTCGTCATTGAGCTCGAGCAGCTCGAAGCGGGAGAGCCATTCTTCAAGAAGGTCACGCTCCGGGCAAAGAAGGATGCTAATTTGGTCAAGCTCGCCTCGAAGTGCAGAGAGCACGGACTGTTATTGTCCGAAAATGAAGCGCAGAAGTGGGCCGAGAGTGAATATCTTCCGCATTTGAGCTTGTTCTATGGCGACATACCCAAAAGTGAGGTGCAGAAGAAGATTGGCCTGATCGAGCTGCAACTGGGGTTCGAATTTGGGAGTTTGTTCGATTGTTGTGGTGGCACGTTGGCGATGGGTTCAAAACTCGTTCTTGTGGACACGAGCAAGGAAATCAAGGACTGGGTGCCCATTGCGCAGAGGGATTGTCCTTGGGTAATTTGGACAATGTCAAGGGGCCTTTTGTGATGGCCAATCTGTGTTGCACATCAAGCGGTCTCGTCATGGCAAAACATGCACCTTTCATGTGGTAAACTCCTGATACTCAGTCTGCTTATCGGTGATCTTGCAGTTATCCGGAACGCACAGAATGCCCCCGAGTATACCGTCGTCTGTTGTGGTGCCCGGTTGAGACCAGAACGCTTGTGGAGAATGACGCGAGTGAGCCAGGGCGTTGGATGCCCGATTCCTTATCCACCCTGAGGTTTTGCCTTGTAACGGACGCGAACTTAGAACATACGAAGCACGGGTCGTGCGCGAGGGTCAAGGCTGCTGCCCAACGAAGCCGGCACTGCTGGGGTATTTCCGTTCCAGGAAACAACGCAAAGCCGGCAGGGTTAAGCCCGGGGTCATCAGACAGCATCGAACAATCTGGCCCTGGAACGGCCCTGAAAGACTCTGACTGGAAGTCTTGGGGTGAACGAGGCGTGCTGACTTAGTTAAGCATTCTCAAAATCGGATCTTTTCATGTAATCGTGTGGGCCTACACGCTAGGATGCCTGAGCAGCTTCCAACAAGGCAAGGACCCATAGTAGGCAAGTCTCGAGTCGGCCTATGCCGCTGGCGTTTGCTGCTTATAGTCCTCTACCTATGCGAGTAAGCGATTCGTATACTGAATAAGACAAGCGGACCCTCTTGCGAACCTTGGATAAACAATTAGGTTATCTGATCCAGATACCTCCCGCGGGGCATGTCTTTCCAATAGCGTGTAGTTGCTCGGACAAAGACGTGGTTGCATAGCATCGCTCGCTGTGTATTGGTATTGTCCTAACTATAGTCTCTAAGACATCGGCATTTGGTTAAACTCTTTGGTTACCCAGCCCTGCCGAGCCCAGATGCTGTACTTTGGTAGAATAGATCCTCCGACGCCCGAATTGAGGCCTGGAACACGTAACACTCGGCGAAATGGCACCTGACGAGTTATATGATGGAGGATAGGATATCTTACAAGTAAGAATCTTGGCTCTGATTGGCAGTAATATCACTTGGCGCGACCAGAACCGAATATGTCTGGCATATAGCCCAGGCAGTGTCAGCACACTGGTTTATAGCCGAGTAGGTCTTTTCCCGGACGTTCACAGTTCAGCAGTAGTTTCAAGACTCACTGGATGTCGCTCAACATCCATCCTATTCTAAGCTGACGAAGGAAGGAGTTACCATTCAGGATGCCAGCTTGGGCCGACTTCAAAGTGCAGGTCGTAGAGTATAAATAATCGTTCGGACAACCACCCGGATCCCTAACAACGGATCTTGAGCGTCCAATCGTCCAAGCAAGAACATAGCCGACCAGTGGCCTAGCTGCATACACATCCGAATTCATAGTGCCTGCTCGCTTGAACCGACTTCCGTCATGGCTTCTTTGTTAACGCCTCACCCTCTTGTAGTTGACCTCCTTAAGCAGCAAAATCTCACCATTCTTACCCCCTCATCCCCAGGATGGGCCGAAACCCGGGCAACGTACATCATCGACAACCCTGCGAAACCAGTTGCGATCGCTCGCCCAAGAAATGCGGAGGAGGTGAGTATCTTCGTGAAAGCAGCGCGTAGCCATGGAGTCAAGATTAGTGTGAGGGTTGGGGGGCACGATGTTGCTGCACGAAGCGTTGTGGACGGGTGCTTGGTCATCGACCTGCGCGAGATTAAGTCCATTGAGATCTCTGAAGACAAACAGACAGCCACCATCGGAGGCGGCGTACTGATCGGCGATGTGATCAAGACATTGACCCCTCATAAGCTGGTCACACCGTTCGGTTACTTTCCTACGATCGGGTACGCTGGTTGGGCCATGATGGGCGGATATGGTTGGCTCGCCTCGAGGTTCGGTCTTGGTGTGGATCAGATCAAGAGAGCTCGGGTGGTGACCGCCCAGGGAGACATTATCGAAGCCGACGCGGAGTTGTTAAAGGGGATTCGAGGAGCTGGTGGAAACTTTGGGGTTATCGTGGAGCTCGGAATCAGAGTATATCCATTAGAGAAGGTGAGCGCTCCCCAACTCCACGCGGTCACAAAATCTGACCGGCATGAAGCTTCTCGCAGGGACTATTCTGTTCCAGACATCTGACATTAAGGGGAGCGTGCAAAAATACTTCTCTCGCTACAACGCAATGGCGAAGTCTCCTTATGGAGGATGTGGACCATTCTGGTTCCCCAAGCAGGACGACTTGTCACAATGGGTGTTCGGAGTCAATTTTGCGTGGAGCTCCGCCGACATGGATGCTGGGAGAGTGTACCTCCAGCAGGTGGCAGCTCTCGGTGATGGCGCCGATACCTCTTTGATCAGAGAAATGACACCTGCGGAGCTGATTGATCTCATCATAGCATGGTCCCCACAGAGGGTGTATGGGCGAGATGCCGGCAACGCTGTCAGTTTCCAAAGCATTACGGAAAGGCCTGCCAAGGTGATTGGAGGCTTCCTGTCGAAAGCCCCGGTGGATACGGCCAACGTGCTGTTAATTCATGAAATGCGAGGACAATCTGCAGAGCCGCATCCAGACTCTTGTTTCGGAGCACGGTTGCCGCATGGTGTCATCGAGCTCATCGGCATTGTTGTCAACCCAGACAATCTTGAAGCCTCTACTCAAAGGTATCGCGAGCTATACGAGGGGCTGAAAGGCACCGGCGACGCTTTAGATGTTACGTACGCATCGCTGACGCAGACCCGAGATACTGAGATCAGCAAATTGTTCGGCAGCGACTATCCGTTTGTGATGGACTTGAAGAAGAAGTATGATCCCGAGGGGCTTTTGGACAACACCGAACCAAGGCTGCGGCCATAGAGAGAGGGGGTGACGGAAGGAATAGTTCTGCAGAAATCGCTGATATTGTCGCAAATGCAGGAATGGTGCGAGTCTCGATATGGAGATCGCACGGTCAGTCATTTCAAATGCTTGGCAAGTATGACATCACCTCGTCCACATCCAGCCAGCATCTCAAATGGCGGGCAGCGGATCCATAGCAAAGCGACGGTCACCTGCAGTGAAAAGCACCGCCAACTGATACGCGCCTGCTCTCTCATCGGCAGATCCTGATCTTAACATATTCTCTGGAGTCATTGACCATCTCTCTCTTACCTCAACTGTGCAGCTCTTCTAGTCTCAGCGTCAGCGTGTGCCTGCTTTGACCTTGTCACAAGACCTCAGCCCTATTCTCGCGCCCTCACTCACCCCTCACTTCACATGTCCCAGTGATTGTAACTTACCGGCTCACTAGAGGTCCCATTTCTGCAACTGCCTCTTTCCCGGCAGTCACGGTCACCATGGCGGCGACATCGTACTCCTCAGACCCTACGCTTTACCTCTATACTTCCTTAACAGCCGGATCGTCTCATATCATCACCGCCACTTCAAGACTAGAAACTATTCTCAAGGCCAACAAGATCCCTTTCAGGGCTCTTGACTGTGCGACTGATGAGAAGGCTCGTATGCTGTGGGGCAGACGATCCAAGGGCAGGAAGTTACCAGGACTAGTGAAATACGGAGAAATCATCGGAGTATGAAGAGAAAGCAGCCCATCGTAACAATGCCAGCTGACTCCACCTTGTAGGACCTCGAGCAAATCGAAGAGTGGAACGAATATGGCGAGCTCAAAGAGCAGATAGCAGCCACTCAAGATTTCGGCAGCTTCACCACCAGTACCGCCGCAACCAAACTGACGCCCGAAGTGCCTGCTGCCAGCACTGCCAGCACTCCACAGAGATCAGGACCTCCCTCGCGCGCCTCATCCGAATCTCGCCACATATCTATCACCGAGCCGAAAGAGAAAAAAGATGGAGACGGCAAGCTTGGTTCATCACAGAAACATACCGATACCCCCATGAACATTGCCATGCGACAACTCGGGGCAGAAGCGGCTGCCAAAGCAGCTCAAAAGAAACCCGGTGCTACCTCTCAGCCACCAAAGGCCGCGGCCGCCCCAGTCAACGAGAAGAGCGTCCCCGATCAAACGCCATCATCTGCAGCCACGAAGTTAAGCACTGAGGCCGCTGTCACCTCTGCAGACACTGCCGCGGAAGTGACTGCTGCCAAAACACCCGCTCAGTTGGCCTCCGAAGGCGCAGGGAGAACCTCGCTTGACAAGATTGCCGAGTCGGAAGACAAGCTAGCATCAGGCGCTGCGGATTCGGAACAATCCAAATCGACAGAGGAACAGCAACTTGAGATGCGGCGGACGAGTAGCGTGACCAAGTCGAAGTCAAGATTGAGTGACGTCACGCCGATAGCAGAAAGCGATACAGTTGTTGCGGAACCAGAGGCTGTCAAGTCACCATCATCAACAGCGGTACCGGAAGGTGAAGTCAGTTCCAGGCCTGCAGATATGCCACGACAGCACCGCGGGAGCAATGTCGGTGAGGCGAGCTTAGAAGAGATCAAAGCACTAGAGAAAAAGCTGAGTATACCAGAGGAGAGTGAAGGCGACGAGGAAGGAAAACCAGCTGCAGCGACTACAACCAAAGCATCAACAGTATCGACCACAAATGAAGCAGAAGAAGAAGCTACGAAGGGGTCAGAGATACAGAAGACAGAGCCAAAAGACGCGGATAAGGCTGGACTTAGCGTTGGTGATTAAGCGGACCATGTTCATTCTGCTGAAAGATGACTTTGTGCTGGAGGCGATGTTGGATGGTCGTCATGAATTGTCATGGGCGGTATATGAGCGCACCTACCGCCCCAGGTAATAAACGTGGGGATACCCGATGTTCTGGTGGAATGCTATGAAGAACGCCGTTTTCATTCCGTCAGCAGGCCTACAATATAGCTTAGATATCAGACAATGTTCCTACCAAAGCGCAATCTGTTGGACATTTGTGGGCGTTAACCCGAAACAGCTGCCCCAGCTGGACCCAGCCTGGCATGATCTATGATACTCAACGGCAGCCAATCCTAGCAGCGTCCAAGGACCAGTCCAGGCCCACGCTAGTATCATGATCCAATCCTTGCCAGACATCGTGACTCTTTTCTACAACCTCGCTCTCACAGTGGTCTCCCGCACATTCTTCCACCCCCTGCCGGCATCCTCGACCTCATCCAACCGCCAGCCTGCATCCATGGCGATCAACTCGGCGCACCGTTCGCCGACGCCCAAAACCGTCAACATCGGATTAATCGTCGGCATGGCGGGGAAGACGCCCGCATCAGCGATCCGCAGGCCCTTGAGACCACGGACCTTCAGCTGGTCGTCCACGACGGCAAGGGCGTCGTTCGCGACGTCGCCCATCTTCGTCGTCCCCGCGGGGTGGTACACCGTGTGGGCGACCTTGCGGGCGTATTCGGAGAGCGCTTCGTCGGACTGGATGCGCGGTCCCGGGGCGACTTCGCGCTTGATCCACTCCTTGAAGGGGCTTTGCTGGGCGATCTTGCGCGCGGCCTTGATGCCGAAGACGAAGGTCGCGGCGTCGTAGCCCTCCGGGTCGGTGAAGTAGCGGAAGTCGAGAGCGGGTTTCACGCTGGGGTCCGCGCTCGTGAGGTACAGTTTCCCCCTCGAGCGTGGGCGCGGGATGTTAGGCGTCATGCAGAAGGCGTCGATGGGGGTGTCGTAGCCGAGGCGCGCCGTGTTCAGGCAGAAGGGGATTTGGTAGCAGTGCATCATGATGTCGGCGATGTCGGCGTCGGGCAAGGCGTGCGGGTTCGTGGGCGTGGCCTTGCGGCCTGCGGCGTTGGGAGGTTCGCGTCGGAGGAAGATTCCTGCGTCGGAGTCCATCGTCGTTTGGTTGGGCGGGACTGGCCGGTTGAGTTCCCAGATGATGATCGTCTCGGGGTGATCGAGCAGGTTCTCGCCCACGCCGGGGAGGTCCTTGACTACGGGAATGGAAAGGGACGAGAGCTGAGAAGCCGGCCCAAGGCCGGAGAGGAGCATGAGGCGGGGGGTGTCGACTGCGCCGGCGCAGAGGATCGTTTCCGTGCGGGCTCTCAGGGTGAGGGCCACGCCGGATTGGAGGGTGAGGTTTATGCCCGTGACGGTATCGTTGTGGACGTTGATCTTGGACACCCAGGCGTTGGTGAGGATTTTGAGGTTCGGCCTGTGTTCTTCGCCGCGTAGGATGGGGTGGATGTAGGCGACGCTGGCGCTGGAGCGGCGGCCGTCGTCCGGGTTGTAGCTGACGGAGAAGAAGCCGACGCATTCTTTCAGCGAGCCCGTCGTGGCGATTTGCTTGTTGAAGTCGTGCACCACGGGGATGTTCATTGCTTTGCTACACGAGTCGACCCAGTCGAGGCAGAGTTGGTTGCGATGCCGCTCGTGCACGGGCTGCACTGTGTTGCGGAGTTTGTTCAGCACGCGCATGAACATGGGGAAGGTCCAGCCTTTGGCGCCCAGGGACTCCCAGATCTTGCAGTCGTATTCGAACGGCCGAAAGGAGATCAATGTATTGTGACTCGAGCAGCCGCCTAGGACCTTAGCACGGGAGTGTCGGATGTGGGAGTTGCCCATGGGTTGCTCGGTGGTTCCATAGTCGTAGTCGAGCTCACCACCTAGGAGGCTGAGCCATTGCTTCAAATCAAGGACTCGATCATCCATGAAGTCGCTTGGCCCGGCCTCAATCAACAGTATCTTCTTGTCTGGAAGGTACTCAGCAAGGCGGGATGCAATGACACAGCCCTATCGGATTGATCCAGTTAGTCTTCTGGGTTCGTCTGCTGTTGTTGTCGATGATAGCCTGTCTCCTCTGCACCCGGAATGGACCCGGTGTTCCAAAGAGATACCAGCTCTGCTCGACACGAGTGATCACTCACCGCTGTGCCACCTCCCACGATGAGGTAGTCATAGCTATCAACTTCCGAAGTATCCAGATGGTTGGTCGTCATCTTCACCGTTATATCAATGAAATGGTGTTAGACGAACTTCTCGAGCTCGAAGATCGTTTGGCTATACACCTGCGTTGAAAGTCGAAAACGCGGAGTCGACGTCGACGTTCTAAAGTCACACGAGCAAGGATTTGGCACTTAAAGATCCGAGGAAAGATTGACCCACATAAATTTCTCTTATGGTGTCAGTCCACCCATCAAAGGTCGGGGTTTGTGTACAGTAAGTATCTGCCAGCGACGGCAAGTGCCTTCAGCGCACGAGGCAGCTGGGCTGGGAAGCTTCATCCAAAAGGATTCCGCACCCCGGGTCACCTCTTGGCCAGTCGAATTGACTGGGGTATGATGCCGAGCTGCGTTACATGTGCACCATCATTGCTGATCTAGGCTAGCCTTGTGGTTGAGCTTGTCCTATCGTGGCAAAAAAAGAATTGAAGCTGTGGCAGGGATGGTGGCGGTGAAAATTTGGAGACCGACTGCGAGTATGTGGAGGCGAGACTGGATTTGCAATGCTTGCGGTCTAAGGCCTCGTGTCGAGCACAATTGTCGTTGGTGTGACCAGAAAAGGTGCGGCATTGCAGTGCTCACGAACTCACAACTATGACGCCGATTAGTAAGTGGCTGTGACGAGCTCAAGCAGATGATAACGAAATGGTTAACAATGACTGGCTCGGGCTTCTGTCGTCGTTGTCACAGTTTGGAGTTTGGGAGAGCTCGCCCAGGGATTCGGAAGCTGGGCATCATGCAGCTAAGGAGGGGTCGACAATCGATGCCTGCAAGGGGGAAAATGTTACGGAATAACCGGCTGAGCGCCTTAGGCAACTTTGCCCAGGGCGATGACAGAATCGGTCAGGTGTAGCCGAACGCCCTCACCTGCAATTAATACCTTGCACAGGGAATTTTCTTATCGGTCACCAAGCATTGACAGAGTGAAGGGAAAACAAGCCGGAAGTGATCCGTGTCTGACTCGAGAAAGAACTGTCCAATCAATTCTGGTTGTGTGGATCGGGGGCCCGCCTTGGAGCAAGAGAAGGACGACCAAGCACCGACCAAGTCGACGCTCATCGACAAAGTCACCGCATCCAACACCAGCAAGGCGACAATCCACGGTGGTGTCCCGACAGTATCAATTGGGAGAAGTAGCCTCACAAGAAGCGGATTCTTCTCAAGATGAAGCTCCCGGAGCGCCATACGTTCTACGGAGGGAAACCCCAGCCGTCGTCGACGTCGCAAGGCACTTTCAAATCGGTAGACCCCTCCACCGGAAAGGCTATCTGCACGATACATACATCTTCCCAGCCCTCAATCGACTCGACAATTTCCTCAGCAAAGGCCGCGTTTCCGTCATGGTCCAGCACACCTCCCGTCGAAAGGGCCAGGATATTGCACAAAGCCGTTTCAATACTGCGTTCACGAAATGATGAACTTGCGAAAATCGAGACCCTGGACACGGGGAAGCCGTTCTCGGAGACCTCGACGGTCGATGTTGTCACCGGCGCTGATGTGCTCGAATACTTTGCCAGTCTGGTCGCTTCCGGAGGCTTGAATGGAGAGTCGTTCCGCCTCCGGGACTCAGCCTGGGTCTACACGTCGAAAGAGCCACTCGGTGTATGTGTAGGGATTGGCGCCTGGAACTATCCTATCCAGATCGCCCTGTGGAAGTCAGCGCCCTGCCTTGCGGCCGGAAACACAATGGTGTACAAGCCCTCTGAAGTGACACCTCTGCATGGCCAGTTTCTCGCCCAGGTCTACAAGGAAGCAGGTCTTCCGGACGGAGTGTTCAACGTCGTCTACGGTGCTGGCGAGGTCGGCGCGTACTTGACAAAACATGCAGATATCGCGAAAGTCAGCTTCACAGGACAAGTCTCTACGGGAAGGAAAGTCGCCGGCTCAGCAGCTGGGGAGATGAAGCATGTGACCATGGAATTAGGGGGGAAGAGCCCGGTGATCGTCCTCCCAGAGGTGGACGTCGAACAGGCTGTCGACGGAGCCATCATGGCAAACTTCTTCAGTACAGGGCAGGTCTGTACCAACGGAACGAGAGTGTTCGTGCCGAAGAATTTGAAGGGCGAGTTCGAAAGAGTGCTCCTCCAAAAGATGCAGTTCGTTCGGGCAGGAGACTTGATGGACATGAACACGAACTTCGGGCCCCTGGTCAGCAAAATCCACTACGACAAAGTGACAAGCTATATCAAGCATGGGATCGAGGTCGACGGGGCGAAACTTCTGTGCGGCGGCCTCCGACAGCCGGAGAACCTGCCATCACATTTAAAATCGGGATACTGGGTTCGACCTACCGTCTTCACCGATTGCACGGATGACATGAAGATCGTTAAAGAAGAGATCTTCGGCCCTGTGATGTCTATTCTTCCCTACTCTACCATCGACGAGGCTGTCGGTCGCGCAAACAACACGGACTTGGGTCTTGCTGCGGGCGTGTTTGGCAAGAACATCAATGAGTGCCATATGGTAATCAAGCAGTTACAAGCGGGCATTACCTGGGTGAATACATGGGGAGAGTCGCCAGCCGAGATGGCGGTGGGGGGCTGGAAGCAGAGCGGTGTTGGCGTCGAGAATGGACGGAGTGGGCTGGAGGCTTGGTTGAGGAATAAGAGTACGCTGGTAGAGATGGGCGGGAGCGTGCCTACTGTATTTGCAAAATTGTGAAAAGTTGCTCAATGGATGGTTGACAATTGTGCGGATTCTGGATGTACATTCCCATTGCGCCACGTTTTATCCTGTTAACCCACGGAGCGCCTCGCAAGCATCGAGTGGTGTTGAAATCACGCAGCAAACGTCGAAACCCTGGAACCCATTCTGTCGAACATGAAATCTGACATCTTCTTGTCATTCATGGCGATGGCGGAGTCGACCAGCCTGGAAGACATGCTGTCCGGTGTCAACTCTCCGTCTTCAAAATCCAGCTGGTCTTTCCTGTCTGTGTCGATTTTAAGGTCCTTTAGACCAGCTCTCCAATTGTCGAGTCGTATTTGTGAGCCTGGCTCAGGAGTCGCCCTTGCCGTTTCTTGTTCTTGTTCTGCTTCGACATGTTCGATACTCTTGAAGTACTATCGATGAAGTGTCAGATTAGCCTGTTCGCCTTTGGTCTTTTGAATAGGAGTTCCAATCTACCTTGACCGTTTTCACCAGCATCTCGTCCGTCGCAGCGTTGTCGCAGACAACCATAGCCTTCTCGTGCATTTGAAGCGCACTGCACGTCCACATCTGGCTCACGCCTCCCTCCACAGTTTTCGCCAATGCGACAGCCTTGTTCGCCCCGAGCACAATTACCAACACCTCTCTGGCGTCCATGACAGTGCCCACGCCCACAGTCAAGGCCTGCTTGGGCACCTGACTGAGATCTCCACCGAAGAATCTCGAGTTTGCTCGGATTGTGTCTTCTGCCAGTGTCTTGACTCTTGTCCTTGACCTGAGCGACGAACCTGGCTCGTTGAATGCAATGTGTCCATCCGGCCCGATGCCACCGAGAAACAAGTCAATCCCACCAGCTGCGGCGATCCGGTCTTCGTAGGCGGCACACTCGGCTCGGAGGTCGGGAGCATTGCCATTCAAGATGTTGACGTTTGCAGGGTTGATGTCGACGTGGGCAAAAAAGTGCTTGTACATGAAGCTATGGTAGGACTCTGGATGGTCCTCTGGCAGACCAACATACTCGTCCATGTTGAAGGTAACAACGTTTGCAAATGAGATTTCCCCACGCTTGTGCGCCTGGACAAGGTATTTGTATATGATCTCTGGACTGCTACCCGTAGGCAGGCCGAGAACGAAGGGCTTCTGAGGGGTAGGCGCGAACGCGTTTATGCGGTTGACGATATACTGGGCAGCATATTTCGAGGCACCGTCTTTGTCATCGCGGATAATGACTCTCATTTTCAACAAGACGTCAATCTCGACTGTAACAGTAGGTTGGAGGGGAAAGCAGACAATCTACTCCGAGTGAACAGAGGGGGGCGGCCGATGAAATGGAGGAATTGGGCGACAAACCATTGACGTAGGCAGCAGCAGACCTTTTGAACAGGCTACGTCCCATGAGACGATTACACATGTAGGGGCCAGAATGCGGAGAGAGGCACCCGTATCGGCCTCTGAGGAGTTTTGCAGCGGTAGGTAAGGCATCGGAGGGATAGGTAGCACGGGCAAAGGAGGAAGTGGTGCAACAGTTGCAACAATGTCATCCAACCGCTGGGCCACCCGGCAGACACGCAGAGGTTGCGGCAAGATTGGCCATCTTATCAGCGGGGACAGCAGGATGCGCCGATGAAGTCAGCGAGGGAGGGCCACACTGTTGGTTGGACAGAGGAGGGAAGCATGGGAGGAAGAAGGCGGAAAGCGTGCGAGAAACTTTTTCGCGGCCAGCAGCGGCGCGATCACGTGCCCGCAACAGTCACAATCTCCCGCGCGGTCACGTGACAATCCCAGTGTAACCATCCGGCCGCTCGATAAGCTCCGCTTGGGTGCCATTTCTGTTCATCTCCAGCATTACATTATCGACAACGCGACGTTGCGGACACGGAATGCAACATCACCTCGTTTGCGTCCTCCCACGTTTCCTATTCCTTCGCCAATCCTTCATTGACGCCATGCGCAGACGCCCTTGCGAACCTTGAGTTCCCCATCCTCAGCTGTCCACTGGTTCTGCGGGCGTGTCAGTGCCCTCGGGTCCTGGCCGACTGCATACCGAACACCGAATTCTATCATACTCCATTCCTCTCCTGTACAGTCTACTCAGGTCTCATCCAATCGCACTGCATGTGGGGAACTAGTCGTCTTGTCTCATCATGGCGCTGGCCACCAACGGGGATCTGCCCGCCCTGTGGGACGAATCAAGGTATGAGCGTGCCCCGTCATTCGTGAGGCTCACCCGTCAGGACTGACCTATATATGACAGACAGCTCGGCCAGCTCTTTATGATGGGCTTTGATGGCACCTCAGTCACGGACCAAGTCAAGACCTTGATCGAGAAGTATCACGTAGGCTCAATACTGCTCAAGGCTCAAAACCTCAAATGTGCCGTCTCCTGTTCTCTTGTGCTTGGATTTGATTCTCCTCCGCGCTCACCCGCCATTAACTGATGCTGATCCTCGCACAACAGCTGCCGAACAAGCTACTCAGCTTGTTCTTGATCTCCAGACCCTTGCTCACCAGGCCGGCCATCCGGTTCCACTCTTGATTGCGTTGGATCAAGAGAATGGCGGCGTCAACAGTCTATACGATGAAGTCTACATCCGCCAGTTCCCCAGTGCCATGGGTTTGGCCGCTACGGGCTCGAAGAAGCTGGCCAAAGACATTGCGCGTGCCACTGCTCAAGAACTGAATTCATGCGGTATCAACTGGATTTTGGGCCCAGTGCTTGATGTTTTGACCAATGCCAGGAACCAGCCGCTCGGTGTTCGATCGGTAGGCGATGATCCTCACGAGGTCTCTGCATATGGCGTAGAATGCATCAAAGGCTACCACGAGGGCGGGGTCGCGACCTGCGGGAAACACTTTCCCTCCTATGGCAACCTTGAGTTCTTTGGCGTCCCGGACGATGTGCCCACCATCACGGACTCGCTCGAGAATCTCAGCCAGAGCGCCTTGATTCCATTCCGGGCGGCAATTGCACATGGCATCGATTCGATGATGGTGGGCGGTGTTGCAATGGCGTCGTCCCAGGTCAACGTGATGCATGCTTGTCTGTCGGAGCAGATTGTCCGAGATCTTTTGCGCCATGAATTGCGCTTCAACGGTGTCGTTGTCTCTGAATGCCTCGAAATGGAGGCTCTCAGTCGTAACATCGGTATCAGTGGTGGAACGGTCATGGCTTTCAAGGCCGGTTGCGACTTGATTCTCACCTGCCGAACTCTCTCAGTACAGGAGGACGCGATCAATGGTCTGACAGCCGGGTTGGACAATGGTATGATTGAAAGGTTTAGAGTGCAAGAATCGGTGCAGAGAATACTCAACATGAAAGCCAAGTACACGTCCTGGGAGAAGGCCTTTTCGCCGACAGGAATTGACAACCTTGCGCGATTACAACCTCTCCATACGAGCCTGTCGACAACAGCTTACAACAAATCAGTCACTGTGGTTCGAGATCAGAATCATTATTTACCTCTGTCAAGAGTCATAAACGCTGATGAAGAGCTCCTCCTATTGACTCCATTGGTCAAACCCTTACCAGCGTCCGCTTTATTCCATCTTCTGCAGAACGAATCAGCAACAGTGCCTCACCTGGGCCGAAGTCCGAGCATTGATACAAATACCTCCATCATGAGTGGGGAACAAGTCTTTCGAGAACTGGGTCGTATGCTTGCGCGATATCGCAACGGCAAAATCTCCCACACCTCGTACACCGCAAATGGAGTCAGACCTCTCCACGAAAATTTGTTGAACCGGGCGCGGGGAGTCGTGGTAGTCACAGCTGATGCCGGTCGAAACATGTACCAAAACGCATTTGCCAAGCACATCTCGATGTTGTGCAAGTTGTCTGTTGGACCAGATGGAACCACAAGGGAAAAGCCCTGCGTCGTGGTCGCTGTCAGTTCTCCATTTGACTTTGCCTCAGACACGTCCATAGGGACGTACGTTTGTACCTATGACTTCACCGAGTCCGCACTGCAAGCATTGGTCCAAGTCCTCTATGGCGAGCTCACCCCCGCAGGGGTTCTCCCAGGCTCATTCAGTCAAAAACCCCAGACCAGCCACACAAGGCAGCAGTGGCTTGTGGAAAGCTTCAGCGAAGACCGAGACTCGACAGCTCTGGACGGGCTCCTTCTACAATCCCAAGACGAGCCATCTGTACATGCAGCAGCCTTGAAAAACACAACTTCAAGCACCTTCCTTCTTCGTGATCCAGACGTGGAAGAGGCGCATTTCGTGGTTCGAAACAGTAGCACAAAGGAGTTGTTTGGATTTTGCACAACATACTACTTCAAGAACAGCGGCGTTGGACACATAGGGGCCATTGTCGTCGACCCCGCGCGCAGACGCCTTTCAATCGGTCATTCGTTGCACGATCGTGCTGTTCGGGCGTTGCTCCAGAAGAAGGGCATCACCAAGTTCCAGCTTGGTGTGAGGTTTCCGCATGTGTATCTGGGCATACCAAAGTTGGATCCTCTCGAGTACAAGCGACAGCGTCAGTGGTTCGCGAAGCTTGGCTGGAATGTGTCTCTTTCGACGCCTGTCGCGACCATGATGATCCGTGATCTCTCCATGTGGTCGGCCCCCGAAGGACTTGGCCAAGCATTGACACTTTCAGACGTCAAGTATGACTTGGTCCATGGCGCCGAGTATACCGATGCCATGATGGAACATCTCACGAGATGTGCACGGACAGATGTCCGGGGGATATACCGAAGGGCACTTGATGATAAAGCTGGCTGCGGCATTATTCGAGCCAAGCGGGCCTCTGACCAAGCCATTCTCGCAAGCATATTGATGTGCCGACCTGATTCGAAGATTGCTCGCTTCATTCCGTCACTGTCCAAACAAGTTGGGACGGCATGCTTGTCGTCCCCGGTCATTTCGACCCTTTACAGCGACCGGGTAACCCTCTTCCAAGGTCTGATTCTCTTGGGCATACGGCAATTCAAGAAACAAGGCGTGCGGACGGTCGTGCTGGATTATGTAAGTCCCTTCAATATCTGTGCATAAAGAGTGACTGACGTTTCTAGACACGTGAAGACTTCACGATTCACACTCTCAAGGCATTGGGCTTCACAATCACGAACAGCTTTGAGGAGATCTCGAGCGATCCAGTTCACTGGACCATGATGTCCGCGACATGACGAATACCCACGAACAGTTGTCAAACCCCCTATGGGATGCCAAAATCAACGATACGTTTCGCATATTGCCAAGCGAGAAAACGTCGACTCAAAGCGACAGCAAGCGCCAGTCTCAACTCTTGACTCAACTCTCGGCGCGGATTCTCATTAGCCAGACTTAGAAAGATCTCGACCACCCGGTTTAAGGCGCTGCTGAGACCAGACCCCAGCTGGTTCCGCTGCAAACTGTTTGAGAAAACGGACTACGAGCATTGTGTAAATTACTCAATTGCCGCGACGTAGAGGATCGGTGACGGGAGGAACAAGAGCCAAGGCCCGACTTGCTTATCGACCTTCCTCATCCGTTACCCTGGTTAACCACTACCTGCTATGTATTAGCGGTGAGCGAGTTGGCACCCGGAGCCAGAAACACCAATGTTTCCTCGCGCAAGGGTATGCCATGTCTATATGACTCGATGTACCTGTTGTTCTATCGACAAGACTCGCGCAAGCACCACGGCTATACTTCTGAGTGGTGAGCACGCAGATGTAGCTTATGGTCAGCAGACCCTCGACGGACGAGACGGACAACGGAATCCGGGTTGATTGCTGACCAGGAACAGTTTAGTGCAAGAGTCTGAGGAGGCCCACTCCGTAGCATGAGAAACACGGAGAGACGGAGCAAAGTCGTTTTAGGCAGATGCAGCGAGTTTTTTTAACCAGAGCCTCTCGTGCGGCTTTGTTTGGCGCTGGAGTTCACATGGTCCGATAGTTGACTCGACACAGTAGTCGAATACCGACAAGGCATGCTCTTTAGGGAATGGTTCTTGCGCTGTGCGGAATTTCGGGCTCCTATCCCTGAGGAGGGTATTGCCATTCGCTGTACCACTCCACTAAGCCTGGCGGATTCTCGTCATGGGATCTTCTTGCGTCGATGGGTTCTCGTATGGGCGCCGGGTTGCCCCTCGGTGCATACCTGTAGAATCTTTATGGTAGTGCGATCTGACCACTAGACCAGTAGCTCCCTCCAGCGCCTCGATGACGAACAAAGGACTTGTGCCTGTGATGCGTTTCACAGAATACGCGAGGCTTTCCGCAAGCGTCACACAACGACGCCAAAGCTAGCCATGGCAGACACGAAGTCGCACAGAGTTGCTATTTGAAGGCAGTGGTCAGAAGCTAAGATCAGCCGTGTCTATACTGCGTACATGATTAGCCCTGCTGCACCTTTACGTTCTCAGTGTCGCCTCGGGTTGCCAACCCAAGTGCCGTCAGCTTTTATCCACGACAGGCAATCGCAAGCGGGACAAGCATAATGAGCAGGCTGTTTTCATGCATGTCAGGCTCTCGGGCGCAGTGATGATCAGCGATGAGGCGCGGGAGAAGCAGGCCAGAGGCGTGCTGTCTAAATCCTTCCAGACAAAAAGGGCTTCTGACTGGAGGAGCGACAGTGTGGTTCCCCATAAGAACCATGCGTATGATTTTCTTGCTAGGAGCCATCTGGCTAATCCGAGGACTAAGGAGCTTCCAAGTTTCCATGACGCTTCGGTGCATGAGGGGTTGCTGCATGGCTGAATCGTATCAGTTGCCAGAGTTCAGGCCCGCTTTTTGTGGGCACGGGCTGAACGACTGATTAGGACCTGACACTGAGCCTTCCAGTCCACCAGGAATTCGTTCTGATTGCACGAGTGGAAATAAAATATCGGAGGGGCGAGGGGCGAGGGCCCAGCAGCGAAGGCGTGAGTTTCTTTGTCCTTTCGCCTCACCAGAATCAGGGGCTCCAACCAGGCCTCCTTTGGCCTCCAGCTCGTAATTGCAACGACTCTTGCACGGTCGGCGCGGTAGGACGCTTGGTCAAGTTGGGTCAAAGTCCGAGACTGGGAAATGCGAAAGACGGGGGAAAGGCATGGGCGACAAGAAATGAGTCTCCACGCCTCTAACCGTTTACCTACAGTTGCCATTTCAACTTAGCGGCCCTAAGCTCCAGGCCCCGTTTTCTTCTAGAAGACCGCCTTGCCTTCTACCGACCAGCCACCAAACAAGCGAACCTTGGAGCCTGTCCCTTCTTGCGCACCAGCAACTACCCAGTACTGTCCTCGGTACTTATCTACCGGCCTAACAGGACAGCCAGGAGATACCAGCAACATCACCTGCTGTTTGGTCAACGGCCAACCTCGCTACCTGATACCCCGGTCAGTGTGCCTTCCTACCTCAGACTGACACGGCACCACTCGACCTTCAATCAGAGAGACCTGAACCTGGAGTCGGTCACCATATCTATTCGCATGCACCTCTTTGAATCTGTCTCACCACATTGTCGACTTTTGACTCACTGCCGCTTGGACACCTCGAAAAGCAAGCCGCGCAAACACGAGATTTAAGCTCATTCTCTGCTGTAATTTGCCTCATCTCATAATCCTCGAGCTATTTGTCGTCGTCAGTCCGCCAAGCTACGGAACACCCACGCGCCATCCTCTCTTCCTACAGGCGGGCGCATACAGGCCCCGGCTACCGCGCCCGGTCCCTGCTCTGGTCCCTGCTTTGGTCCCCTCTTTCCCGCCTCTTGGGGGTCGAACATTCCATTGTTCGTGCGCCCCGAAGCATTGCGCTGTCTCAGCAGGGTATTCACCTGCTCGCTGCTTAAACCTGCCATTGCTGATTAACACCCCCCGGGTCATCGATATTCCAATTTTCTGTCCTCTTCGACGGTGGCGCGCTCTTGAGCATTTTCTCTTGCTCTCGAGAATGACGACGAGAATTCTCTGCTCTCAATAACAATATCCTCTCCAAAGCTCTTGCGCAGCTCCTCGAACCTCCAACTCCGCATCCGCCTCCGCCCTCACACATGGCCTCCACCATGGACGGCTACGACCCTCTCGCGACGCCCTATTTTCCCAGCCCACTGCCTTCGTATGGAGGGGGAGGACTGCAAAATCTGGACTATATGAGTGTTCCGTCAGTTATGGATTTGCAAGAACAGTACTCGAACTTCGACTCGGAACCATATATGAGGTATACTCTTTTCCCAGCACAATCCTCCGCTGAAGTCTTGTCTAACACGTTGCAGCGGTGATGAGCTTGGGTTCGCGCCTTCGAACAGTCTCCAGCATCCCGCTATGCTGAAGCGCTATTCTTCCGGGTTCGAAGACCCCTTTGCCGAAAACACAATGGCTCAGTTCGACCAAGTACCTACTGAGGGACTCTCAGACAGTCCATCGATCGATCGCGACAGTAAATACCTGAGTTTCTCCATGCCTCAATACAATTTCACCCTCCTCGATGACTCTTTCCGGCGCTCATCGGTCAATATCAGTGCCCAATTACATGGAATGTTCTTCCTTGCCGAGTCCCAGTGGCCTGCTACAGCAGATACTCCTCCGCCTCCGCCAGAGCTGACGTGCTATCGCCGTAATCTGTTCCAGATCACCGGCTCAGTGACCTTGCCCAGGAATCTCAGATACGTGTTCACCGACGACGGCTCTAGAATTCCGATTTACGAGTTAGAATTAGCGGTATCGGCGACGGAATCCGTGGAGGGGAACTCGGTCAAGATCATTTCTGTTCCGTGGAAGACTCCGGCCAGCGGAGAGGCACCGAAACCCGAGGACAAGGTAGAACGAGAGCCTCCGACGATACCGTTAGACAAGATGTCGGGACAAGAACTAGACACTGACTTTACGACATTTCCCATCCAATGGAAGAGACTCCAGTTCAGAATAGCGACTGCAAACAATGGACGACGGAAGGAGTTGCAGCAGCATTTCACCCTTCACTTGAAGATCATGGCTTCGTTGTCCACGGGTGGAAAGATTTCCATTGCAGAAGCTCATTCAGGAGCGGTCATTGTTCGAGGTCGAAGTCCACGAAATTTTGCTGCTCGCAAGGACTTACCCCTGAGCAGCAGTTCCACAGCCAGGAAGCACCTACCATCAACGTCCCGAGCATCGAACAGTGCAACTTCGGTCCCTCAAGTTACTTCAGCACCAAAGATCAAAACTCCTTCAGAGGAAATACCACAGATGGTGGTTGGCTATGACCATGTGGATATGAAGCCAGGAGATACCGATGGCACTGCTTGGGTATCCCAAGGTGTTCACGATCCCCTAGCTACACCTTATTCGACTTCGATGGGTCGTCCTGCTGTTCCAGCGTTCCCTGATGGTACCCCTGAAATAGGCACTCCCGGCACATTTCCATTCACGTTTCCGCAAGAGATGGCCCAAGGAAGCAGGCCGATGAGCTTGCATTTCGGGAGCGACGACGAGGGAGGAAGTCCTCATCCTCCACAACAGAGCTCAAGACACTCATCACGACCACCCACCTCCAATCCTTCCCCTTCCCTACTAAACAAAGGAGCTGTGGGGACTTACACCAGCAACACCAGCACGTCGCCTGGCCATATCTCGAACCAGGCAGGGCCACGGCCTCGGATGCCTTCCCACCAAGTATCAATGACAAGTGTGCCCGGCTCGATGGCAACCATGAACGGGACTGGTTCACTGCCACCAATGTCTCAACGACCAGAATTGCTACCCACGAAATCAGGTCTACCATACAGCGCCGAGGGGGAAAGCGTCGACCAGCTCTACGAGTACTTTCCGCTGGGCCTGGATGATTGGCAGCCTCCAGTCGATGCCGTGTTCCGTCCACACGTGGTACACCACAGTGGACCTTTGCCACCTGACCCACGGTCGCCTGGAAGACATACAAGCAAACGATACTTCTCCGAGGTGGTGTAGGTTGATGGCTTTACTCCACCTGTGCCTTTTACTTTGTTCAGGGCATCCTGTAGAGTCAGGAATGACTGAATCATGACTTTACGCGATCTACATAGGATTGTATGATACCCATCTCCGACGAGGCATGAAAATTGGCATATATACACAGGGTAGGATGAAACTTGCATGAATGGATTTATGAATCATGACTATCTGGCTCCGAGCCAAGGAAGGGAGAGGCAGTAGAGGCTCCCAGCTTCAGTGGACAGCTGGTGGAAACTCAAATGTCTCCCCATGTATACGAATGGATATAGTTGCCGAGGTTTTGTAACTGGTTCATTGCAGTGAGTTGAAATGAGCGGTTCCAAACGAAATTTGACACGGAGCTCTGTAGCAATGTGGCTCGAATACCCCGAACTTTCGCTGGTCAGAGCCCGAATCACAGAAGCGAGGACGTCTTGACCGCCTGACGACACAGGCACAACCTTGTCTGGCTCTCCTTCTAGAAACACGGCTGAACAAAAGCACGGTCAGCCTAACCGAAGGCGAATGGATACCACTTGCCTCTCTGAGCTGACCCAACCTATCACTATTCAGTATCGGCGAGGCCCGAGAATCTTGCCATCCAGCCCTCGTCATCATCCGCTTATGGTGCGGCAGACTAATGCACCATGACGAGGGCAATGATCGACACTGGTTCGAGGGTGATGCTCATGAATTTCAAGCTTCTTACCCTCGGCAGGGAGATGCCTTCCAATCATGACATCTACACAACAGTGGGCCGGAAAAAGGAATCGCAGGGAAGCAGTAGTAGGGGGGTAATTGTTTTCTCTTGATAACGTGTGTGTGGAGTGGCTACGAGAATGAACATCCTCCTAGACGGGTACGTACCTCGAACGAATCGTCGCATAGAAGGATGCTCCGAACAGTAGGTCAATTGGAACTTTTGAATCATAGTCACTCAATTCCTACACGCAAAAACCAAGTATTATCAGACTTGGTCGACAGAGACTCTAGAGACAGGAGGGACTTCAACAATACGAGCACGAGCACGAGTTCGAAGTACAGGCGGAAAGTATTCCATCGATGCGCGGCTATACACGGCTGCTTCTCACATACGCATTAACTCCGATAGAATGTCCGTACCCGTGAACTTTGTAAGGGAGAGAGGCCGCGAAAGTCTAGGAGCTCTTGTGGTAGCTCGTTCTACAAATTGGAATTAGACATGGAGCTGATCCAAAGTTGGGAGTCATAGCGGCATGTAGGCTCCATTGGCCGGGAGAAATTACCTGATGAGGTACGACATTCAATTATCAAGGACAAAACACATGGGGGAAGAGCCACATGTCAGTACAGAGTTCAGAACTGATGTGCCTCGGTACCTTTTAGAGGTTGTGAATCTACCGCATAGGAATAGTAGACGACAGGAAGGGAACTCACTGCTCGTATCTTGTTGAAACCGGTGACAGAAAGGTCGGTGGCGGGGCAGCAAATGGGAATCTGTGCCGGGCTGTAGGAACTTCTGTTTGGTTGGCACTTTTTTAAATCCCGGCTGTCAAACAGCAATATCTTCCACAACTGTGATGCGCCTCAGGCTGCCATTTCGACGTCAATATTCCTTCTGTCGCCCATCATCTCGTTCCCCCGCGACTGGAAGCCAATGCATATGCATTATGCATGCACGCCCGCCAATGCATGGCTCGTTTCCACGTGCAGTATCTACAAATCAATGTCAATAACCGTCTCAAGCCGCGCTCAGACACGACGTTCACAAGTTCTTGAACTGCCTCCATGGACCCTTGTGTCGCGCCCTGTGAATATCTGCAGAGCGAGAGTGGTCACGGGGTACGGTTTCTAAGCATTTGAAAGCAGCTTCCCATGGTCAATCACTGAATCTGGAGTCATTGAGTTCGTCTTCCTCTCCACTATCAGGGCGGATTGCATTTTGATCCTCGGTCGACGCCCGACACAGCCATCATTTATGCACCCATCCCACTCAATCGCCGGATTAACCACAAGATCCTTGCCGGGGAACTACGAAACTGCCTATTAAGAACGACTATCTATGCCGGGTCTTTTCTCGACGACGTGCTTGTACAGGAGCCCCCACGCTGAGCTCGTTGTTTTTGTGTCTTCTCCAGAGAGCAGTCGAGGCTGAGTATCCTTTCGTCCTTCCGTGTAAGAGTCCGCTGCTTGATCTCCGTCACTGCCAGGCAAGCCGGATCCCGGACACTTCTCATCTGACTCTTCCTCAGTCTTGGAGGGCTCCTCCCGTGTTTCTATCATATACCCCTTCATCCAACTCCAGTTCATCTTCTTTCAATTTTCTCCCCAGCTCTTTCTCACTGAGCTTGGCCTGTTCACTCATATACAATAACAAGTACACTAACACAGCGGACGTCTGATTACTGCGTCACAAAAGCACCAAAAGGCTTCTATTTCCTGCATGTCACCCCACAAACTCCAGGGGTCGACCTCGTATTTTTGCCACCATGGCTCACCAACCATTGTCGCGACCCACGCTTATTGACTACGCACCTGATTCCATTTCACGACGGTCCGCGGACCCTGTCTATACTATGAAAAACAACCACACCAACAATAATATCCCTTCCGCCACTTGCTGCTCTGGTGGGGGCCACCATGGATGTGGATGTGGATGCAAGAGTTGTATGTGCCGACTAACGGACTTCAAGGATGACTCGAACCGTGAAGTATACGGAAATGAGGGAGGACGTCAAGGTATGCCTAACCCAGACGTTGACCATCCTGACCGGACTTCAAGATTTGATTCGTCCTGGTCGTCTCCCCGCACCGACTTTTCTCGCTTTTCGAGCAATGGAAGCTCGGACAGCAGCTCTGAAGCCCGCGGTCACTTCGGGGGACATCATGCTGCCAGCGTCTATATCAATGGAACGGGACTTCTGTTCGCGGCTGAGGAGGAGGAAGAGGAAGACGGCCGTCATCCATGGGCCGATTTCATCAGCCCACCAGATAGTCTCGATCACATCTCCTTCGAACAGGACTCCTCTGGCATGTTCATTCCCGGCCTGCTTGACGACTCGGCGCTTGCGGCTCGTGGGCCTGGCATCGGCATCGACGATCGATCCATCTTGAACAGCGAGTACGAGAGCTCATTTGTACCGAGCGCAACTGCAAGTCAAGTCCTCACCGGTGTTGGTACTGCGTTTGCGAATCATTTCGTGGTCCGACCCCTCCGTCTCACACCAGAGTGTCGACACAGTCGCAGCACTCCGATCTGTGCACGATGCACGAACTAGATCACCTCAGCGGCATGGTGGCTGGCTGTACAACCTTGTCACGAATCTCCTTGCCATACATCCATTTTTGGACGACGTCAGTTTTGCTGGTTGGTTTCAGTCTTTGAGCCTCGAGGCTCCAGTTGTTAATAGATTACGGTCGCTCCAAGCTTGGGACAATGTTTGAGATTGGGCGGATTCGTGTTTACTACTTATGGTCTCACCCAGAAAGACCTCCTGGCCGATATACTGTACAAGAGAGGGCACACATGTACCATATCTGGCTGAGCGATCAGACCACACAGTCCAACGCGGGGTCTGCTCGGAGTTCTTTTGGACGATTTGAGGAGTTAACTAGGTATTATACGGGAATTGCCATTACTTTGATATCATTCAGCTCTTCCAATTGGAAAAGACTCTGGCGAGTAGCGGACCGAGGGTGGTGTAATCCTGTAAAGGCTCAATCAGCGTTGATAAGCATGCTGCCGTTTCGAGAACCACAACAGTTGGCCCTCTTGAGCAGCTGCTCCCTCTGTTCTCCAGGCTCCCTAAGCTAGACTAGTTACCCCTCGGTGGGGTTCAGGGTGGCTTTACCTGGGCTTCAAACCTTGCCGGACCAATGACGCAGTTATGAACGTGCCCGAACAATTATTTGCTAATGTACTTCGCTGCGGTCGATCTACAAGCACTGTAGAGCGAGCTCAATATCGATTTGAAGAGAAAGACTCGTACTAACTAACACTCTCTCTCTTCTTTGGGCATTTTGGATTCCTTCACTCCGGACGCATTCAGCACTTGGCGTCTGCAGCTGCAGCAGCAGCACTATCACCAACACTACCGAGCCCCCGAACAACCTTCTCCTGGTACCTCAATCAAAGTCCACGATGAGCCCTCCGGCGATCATAGCGCCCTCGATCCTGAGCGCCGACTTTGCCCAGCTCGGCCATGAGTGCGCAAAGACAATGGGCCAAGGCTGCGATTGGCTTCACGTCGATATTGTAGGTTTTCCTCGTCCAGGGGAGGCAGGCGTGGAGTCCGGGGACGACGGGAACGAGCAAGGCAAAGGCACAAGCACAGGCACAGGCACGGGGCGCTTTCACAGACACACACGCCTCCATTGGTCATACCAGTGGCTTTTTGTTATACAAATCGCTGACGTTTGCGGTTGCCTCGAATCGCACAGATGGACGGCCATTTCGTCCCCAACATCACGTTCGGCCCGCCCGTCGTGTCGAAGATACGGCCGCATGTTGACCGGCCGAAAACCGCCGGCGGGAGAGGCACGTTTGATTGCCATATGATGATTGCGGAGGTGAGTTGGATACAGCTCTCAGACCGGCCAGCCAGCCGGGGCGAGACATCCTTCTGACATTGCCACATGGCTCAATAGCCACACAGATGGGCGGCCACGTTCCGCGACGCAGGCTGCGACCTCTACTGTTTCCACTACGAAGCCGCTGTCTCGTCGGTAGCGGCCACGAAACCCGAGGACAAAGAGACCACGACGCCCACGTCGCCCAAGAAATTGATAAAATATATACATGACCTGGGGATGCAAGCGGGCATTGCCATCAAGCCGGAGACGAGCGTCGATGTACTCTGGAATATTCTGGAGAACGAGAACAAAGACGAACGGCCCGATGTACGTGCGCACGACTTTCTATGCCCGTGACAGCTCATCGCTCCTAGTGTCCCCATGCAAAAAGACAAAACAATTCAATATGCTGACACGTTATCTTTCACGCCAGATGGTGCTCGTCATGACGGTCCACCCTGGCTTTGGCGGCCAGAAGTTCATGGCCTCGGAACTCCCCAAAGTCAAGGCCGTGCGCGAGCGGTATCCGGACTTGAACATCGAGGTCGACGGTGGCCTGTCGGAAAAGACGATCGACCAAGCAGCAGATGCGGGCGCAAACGTGATAGTGGCCGGGTCTGCGGTGTTTGGAGCCCAGGATCCGGGACAAGTGATTCGCGTGCTGAGGGAGGCTGTCGAACACAGAAGAGGCGGCAAATTATGATGACGAATGGCCGGTGGATGCGGGTCGACGAGCTATAGAAATTCATTCAGCCATTTTGGTGCAAAGAACGGCCATGAAGTACAGTACAGTACTCTGAACATAGAGAGAAAATCTCATCCACTCCAGACGGGACCAGCAAAGCCATGAAATGACATTGCAGTTCCTCAAACGTGGGCTCTGGATACCGAAGTAGTATGTCGCGTGAGAGTGCGAGAAGTGATCGACTGGACGGTCAGAGATGGACGGAATGGGATGCAATGCAGATGCTCTGTATGGGCAGATCCTCGACCTTAACCTCGAGTTCGATGCGTCCATGTCTCTCCCTCCCAAGTGAGAGACGGACATACATGGACGAATTCATTTTTGAGGAAGACGAGGAAATTGACGGAGCTGCAGTATTGCTTTTCTCATGCCCACGTATAGTAACACTCACTGGGACCGTTACAGTAATAGCCATGCTTTCCCTTTTACCGCGTTATGCTCCCCCGACCTAATAGCCATCCTTGCCCTTCACCACGTTATACGCTCCCCCATTCTTTCCAAACATCTCCCTCAGATCCGCGATCAAATCGTCCGGTCTCTCCCAGGCAAAGAAATGACCGCCCTTGTCATGGCCCTTCTCAAAGACGACATCGCCCTGGGTCCGCGTCCACGTGGCCGGCAAGACCCTCACCTCGCGCGGCGCGTGGGTCAAGCCCAACTTGACCCCGCCACCGATGTACTCCCTGGTGCGGTCGCGGGTGACCCGCCTCGCAGCGTCGTCCCACTCGTGCGTCGACTCGTAGTAGATGCGCAGCGAGGCGGCCGGCCCCGCGGTGCTGAACCAGTAGAGGCTGACCCACGTGCAGACCTCGTCGTCCGTCCAGGGGTACGCGTCGCTCCAATCGTGCATCTTCTCGTACACCCACGCCAGCAGGCCCACGGGGCTGTCCTGCAGGGCGTAACCGAGCGTTTGGGGCCGGGTGGCCTGCTGGGCGCGGTAGCCCGACGACTCGCGCAGGAACCACGTCGTGCGCTGCAGCCCGGCCTTCTCGGCCGGCGTGTACGGCGTCAGCGCGTGCTGGATGGCCAGCGCCGGGTGGCGGAGCAGCGAGGGAGCCTCGCCCTGGTCGAAGTTGACGTGCGTCGCCTTGCAGTGTGTCGGGTAGTGCAGCGAGATCGCCCGCGTGATGTAGTACCCCCAGTCGCCGCCCTGGGTGGCGTACTCGGAGTAACCCAGCTGGAGCATCAACTTGTGGCACGCCTCGGCGTACTGGGTGATGGCGAAGCCTTTGCGTGTGGGACCCTCGCTGAAGCCGAAGTTCGGGAGGCTGGGGGCCACGACGTGGAACGCCGGGGCGGCGGCGTTGGTCTTGGAGCCCGGCGCGAGAGCCAGCTCATCCAACATTTTGGTCACTTCGATGAACGAGCCGGGCCAGCCGTGTACGAAGAGTAGAGGCACTGCATTCTCGACGGGGGACCGCCGGTGCAGGAAGTGGATCTTGAACGGTTCGAAGCCCTGCACGGTGACGGTCGTGCGGAAGTTGGGCAGCGCGTTGAGCTTCTGCTCGGCGCGACGCCAGTCGAAGCTGTCTTTCCAGTACGATGCGAGGCGTCGCACGTCGGCGAGGGGCGCGCCGTAGTCCCAGGCCGAGGAGTCGAGTTCGTTGGGGAAGCGGGCGAGGGACAGCCGGGTTTTGAGGTCGGCGATGTCAGAGTCCGGGATCGAGATGGTGAAGGGTTCGATGTCGGCCATGATGGCGGCGGGGATTTGACGTCTTACACTAATAACAGAAACACGAGTGGAATGAATGAAATGGAGTGATGGATGGGATCGCGAGAGCCCCGAGTCTCAAGTCCCAAGTTTCAGCTCTCGACTTTGAAATTTCAGGATCTCAATCAATGCTTTATACGGTGAGGTGACGGCTGGCATACAGCAAGTTATAAGATCACTCGGTGTCGCGATGTGTTTTGTCAGCTTCAGGACTTCCTCGACGATTGACTTACTTGGCTCGGGCCCTCAAGAGGATGGATACAAGGGCGTCGGTGTCGGGCCTGGGATTGTCGTCAGAAAGAGAAAAATCAGGAGAAAGAGGAGTAGTGGAAAGGCGTGAGATGAGATCTCGTTCGGCAATGATGTTCGGGTGGATGGAGGTCCAAGGTTGGGGTTGCACGGGAGAGGCACAAGCAACACGGTGAGGACGAGTCAAGGCCAATCTTCGCGAATACGCCCCAAGCAATCATGAATCACTTTTCAATTACTACACACCAGGCGACTCTCGTAGAAGCTAATGCTCCTCGACGTATACGGCAAAGGCTTTTTCCTAGTGGTATTGATATCGATACGAGTTATGCTATCTCATCGACAAGCGAGAGCATACAATTATCTGGGTATGGTTTTCTGACAAATGTGGAAAAATTCACACCCGCGCCATAATACCGAATTGCAGGGAGATTATCTCGACAACGTCATCACCTTTACCAGCTGAGTCCCAATGGGTTTGCAGCGCGCGTGGGGTTTAGTCCTGGCACCTTCGCCTTGCTCGCTGTCTTTGTCGCTGGTGTGGGCTTGACTGGAGTTGGTTTCTTCGCTGCGACTGCGCCAGGCGCTTTCGCACCACCATTGGGGGCTTTGTGGGTGTTTTCTGCTGGCTTCTTTCTCATCGCACCGGGGTTGGGCGTCACTGTCTTCGCGGCGTTTTGGACGGGCTTGAGAGGAGCAGTTGGGGCTTTCTTGACAGGAGGGGCGCCCGACGCAGGAGCAGCCTTCTTCACTGCATTTGCCGGTTTCGCTCCCGCCGGAGCAGGCAATGCTTTCTTGGGCGTCCCGGCTTCAATCTTCTTTTGGGGCGCGGCTGTTTTGCTTGTCGTCGTCAACGTCTTGGAGGCCGCTGACGTGGGCGTCGACGGTGGCGCTCGATATACGCCCCCTCCTGTCACCTGTCGCCTGCCGCCTGTCTTGCCTGCACTCAACCCTAATGGGTTACTTGCCGTTGCTGCCCTCATGCCGTCTGCTGACGTCCAATCCATGATTCCATTTCCATAGTCCTTCACTCCGTCGCCGTATCGTCGGATGGATCCGTTGATGGTCTCTCCTATCCCATTGATGCTATTCCCTAGTGCATTGACTGCACCACCTGCAAACGATCCAGCGCTCGACACCGTGCTGGATACGGTGGGGGCAAGGGCCTCTGAGACCTTGCCCAGAACCCACTGGGTCGCCATCTTCTTTACGCCGGGGTGGCAGACTTCTTGGGACCAAGCTTCGGAGGCTTTCGCTTGCCCTCTCCTCCGGCCTGGGAAGCAGTATCGCTCGCGGTGTCGGTGGCCTTGTCAGCACCAGTTGGTGGCTGCTGCAGCTTCTGGGCTTGGCGAAGGGTAGTTAACTTCTGTCGTGGAGGGGGTCTGGGTTGACCGCTGTGATCTTCCGGCACAGGTTTCGGGGGGAGTTTGGGAGCAGATCGGACTTTCCACTCGGGTTTGGCCTTGGGAGCGGTCTGTCCTCGAGTGGCGGTGATGTTGATGAAGTCCTTGTCGAAGAAGATATCAAACGATACGTTAGGCATTGGGAACAATTGACGGAATCTGCACCTAATCGAGGGCACAGACGGGACTGGGCTGCGGACCTTATTAAAGATGGGGACAGAGGATTCTGATGTCAAGATGAAGGGGCACTTTTTCTAGCCTTTTAGAGCTCCTTCTCGATCGACGCCAGGGATGGGTAACGAGGAATGAAGAATGATATGGACAGTCGAGGACTCGATCTGTGCACGTCATACGGGGTCCCTGGGGTCTCACACGGCATCTGGCCCAGCACCGCCACAAGGTAGAAATCCTGTTTATCGCAGCTTGCAACCACCATAACCCTTGTCAAGTGCACAAATCTGGACCGCCCTGACCGGGGGTGCGCTCCAATTGCCCCTCATCGAGGGCTGGAATCGCCCAATATGCGTGATCGGGCAAGATTAACTGGAGCGGGCATTCTGTCCATTCGCCCATCATCAGTCTGCTTTCCCATTCCTCGTACGAGCACTGACGAGGGCGATCGAAAAGTCATTCAGACGAGCGCCACAAGTCGATGCCGCAGTTCACGGCTCTGCTCTGCCGAAGGGTGGAAAGAGGAATGCAAGACGCCGCCAGGCCCCTCTGAGGCCCCTACTTTGGGTGATCGCCGTTAACATATGGACCCTGTAGTACGTCAGAGTGGCGTTCCCCCAGCCTTCTACGAAATGAATTCCATTCTGTTGATGTGGCTGCTGTGAGAAGCACACGAGGGCCATGGCGGATCAGATCCAACCTCTGCCGCAATAGCAGCACCGAAGAACAAACATGCCCGCCTCCAAGACACCCGCCCTCGAGCCGGCGGCAGGCTTCTCGCTGGAATCCAGACCCCAGCGGCCTGATCGGGTGCCTCTTGCAAAGGGCGAATACTCGGTCGCGTCCCGAGCTCTGGGACTGGCAACATACTTCCTTTCGGGAGCTCTGGCTATCAACATCTCTCAATTTCTGGGGTCTCCATTGAAATCCATCAACGAAGACTGGTACAACGCATGGATCGCGTTCACCAAGCAGTCCTTCGGGCTGCTGACCATGACCTTGACCCAGACGTTCGCGCCGACCAAGGTGGTCGTGTCCGGCGACGAGTCTGTCCGAGGTCAACTCCTGAAATCGACGGATGGGAATCTGATCCTGGATTTTCCCGAGAGGCTCGTGCTCATCGCGAACCATCAGATCTACACCGATTGGCTCTATCTTTGGTGGATTGCATATTGCAACGGCATGCACGGCCGGCTGTACATCATCCTCAAAGAATCGTTGCGGAAGATCCCCGTCCTGGGCTGGGGCATGCAACTGAATCAGTTCATCTTTCTAAAGCGCAACTGGGAAGAAGACAAGCCCAATATGGCTCGATCCTTGCAGAGACTCAACAAGCCGACCGACCCGATGTGGCTGCTTCTGTTTCCCGAAGGGACCAATCTAGCACCCAGTACGCGCGAGAAAAGCGCGGCCTGGGCGAAGAAGAACAACATCTCCGATTGCAGGCACACCTTGCTCCCCCGGAGCACGGGCCTCCACTTCTGCCTGGACGAACTGAAGGACTCGGTCGAATACGTCTACGATGTGACGGTGGTCTATGCGGGCGTGCCTCGCGGCCAGTACGCCCAGGACATCTTCACCCTGAAGGCAGGATATATGGAAGGTCGGCCTCCGAAGTCTGTCCACATGCACTTCCGCCGGTTTGCGGTCAAGGATATCCCGTTGCACGACGACAGGGCGTTTGAATTGTGGCTCCGGGCCCGCTGGCGAGAGAAGGACGTCATGATTGAAGAATATTACCAGACCGGCAAGCTGCCTGCCGACTATGGCGGCACGCGGTACAAGTCTGGCAAGATCCTCCGCGGATGTGGGCACATGGAGGTCCCGATACGCGCCAGCCATTGGTACGAGTTTCTCCAGATTTTCGCTCCCATGGGCATCCTCGCCATGATACTGTACATTTTCTACGGCGATCTCCCACAGCGTTTCTGGAAGAGTATCAACAAACAGGCGCTCCAGGCAGGGACACAAGATCTCCGCACAGCCGGAGCGCAGGCTGGGAGAGGAGTAAAATCGGCCGGCTCGTCGTTGGGAGGACTGACACTGGACGATTTCTTCCAACCGGGCAAGCAGGAGGAAACGTTCAAGGCCGGGGCAATGGCGGTGCAGAGACTCATCACCTCGCCGCAGGCGCAGACTTTGCTCAACCGCGCAGACTTTATGCAAGCCTTCCTCTCGGACCCGCAGAAAATGGTACAAGACACCATTACGGATCAGCAGCAGACTTTCATGCAGCAGATGGCTCAAGAGGAGGCGAAAAGGCAGCACCCCAACATCAGTCCTCCGGCGGGGACGGGCTTTGTGAGACCCGTCCCAAGCAGGTCGTCATCCTCAACAACGACAACAACAGTAAAAGCCAACAAAGGCGACTTCTACAACCAACTCAGAGCCGAGGAGCAGGGTAGACGCGGCTCCGTCATATCAGCGCCCCCGGCGGCAAAGAAAGGAACATTCTATGACAACCTGAGAGCCGAAGAACAAAGCCGTCGCGGCTCCGTCATCTCCGGACCGGCCTCGACAACTGGCAAAGGTAAGGGCACATTCTGGCAGGACCTAAGAGACGCAGAGGTCAAGAGAATTGCCTCCGCCCCTATAGCAAAGACACCATTGACGAGCTCAAACCTCGCCTCGAAAGGAAACTTCTGGGACGAGATCAAGAAGGAGGAGAATGCCAGAAAGGGCACGGTGGTGACGCTGTCCAGCAATGCAACCACGGCTGTGGCCTCGCGAAGTTCCAACCCCTCCTCTACCTCCTCGTCCCAGCGGCGGCCGCCGAAGTTGGCCCCGAAGAAAATGCACTCCGGCGCCGTGAAACCAGACGTCCCAAAGGTGGCGCAGGAGCAGAAGTCGTTGCCGAAAACAACGAGCGCCGCTCAGAAGACCGCGGCACCGAAGCCAAATGTATCGGCACCGTCACCCAAGAAACCGGGAGCAGGTCCCATATCTTCAATAACCCCAGCTGCGAAGAAGGGCGCGTCGCCAGCTGTTCCTAAGCAAAGTACTGCGAAATCAGTACCGGCATCCCCATCCGCCCCGAAGCCTCCGCTCAAATCGACAGTGAATAACGGCCCACCAAAGCCACTTGCGCCGATCAAGAAGCCAGCCAACGCGACAGTGACAGCGACCTCAAAAGCCCCCGCCCCGAAGCCTGCAACCGCGCCGGCGACAAAAGCGAAACTCACCAAGAATACAGGACCGACAGTGAAGAAGCCGCCGGCACCCAACTCGGCTGGGCCGCCGAAGTTGAAGTCGACGTCGAATTCGAAGTCGAAGAGCTGAGTGTCAATTGACACCGACGTTCATGGTTGCTGTTTATCATCTCGGAATTCCCCCCCTTGCTTTTAATTCTCAATCTCCCTATGCAGACCCAAGCGAGTGTGCTGGCATGTCTGATGGATCGAATTACGAAAAGGGCTGAGGCGAGGCGAGGCGAGGCGAAGCGTTGACACGATTGTGAAGCGAGAGTTGCTCATGTGTGATACTGTATGAATGATACTTTATGATATACTGTACCTTGTACTTTTCAATTGTAGCCCGTCCCTCGTTGTACATACGCCTGGTTTGGTTGCTTGATTTTCGTGACTAGCTAGCCAGTACTCGTGCTCGTATGACTTGAGACGTCCAGCTTGCTTCGTGCTTGATCCGAGACTCTCAGGAGTTGATGGTCGATAGTCAATTTCGTGTCAGCGGCACTTTCGATCCTCCACACTGCGAACAACACATGTAGACCATAGGTTCTTGCTGTCTGGAGTCTGGGTTACTGGAAAATATTCCCATGTCAGCCTCGTTGGTGTCCGTGGCAGCACCAGCTTGAGATCTGCTTTCTTCACGATTGATCCTGCTGCACGCCAGCCTGCCAGCCAGCCAACTCACCAGGGGAATTGTTTGCAAGATTGACCATCAAGTGACATTTGTAGAATAGGTTCTGCACATGATAGTGACAGTACGATGTACTATTTACTAACGAGTATCCCCATGACTTCATTCAGCCTGGTGTTCAGCTTCGCCTTCACCGGCACCATTCGTCCAACACAATAGAGCTGCTATTCATTCCATAGCCCGCGCTGGTCATGACATCTCACATTCATGTTCGTGTTTCTGTTTGCAGGCCACGGCCGGTTGAGCTTTCGTCACTGTCACTAGAGTCCCTCGTTCACTGTCGTCGAAAGGATATAAGTATCTCCCATCACACGCAACCTGTTTACTGGATATTTTCCTCGACAGTATCTTCATATTTTTAAACCCTCGATCCTCATCCTCAGCTGGTACACTTGTCTTCTGTTTGCTAGATCTGATCTTCCTTGTCGTACGGTCACCCACCATACACCAACTTCAGTGTCCGACCGCTCCGGTTGATCAATCCAATCCAAGGATCGGTCGTCGATTCCCAAGTGTCCCTCAGAAGAGGAAACACACTGCATACGTCAACCATTCGAATCCCAGCCCCAAGTGTCAGCAAGGATGTCTCAATCACTTTCTTCTTCTTCTCCGACGAGCCTCAAGAAGTAAGCTCTCTCTCTCTCTGTTATCAACATCCTTCTTTCTCTCGACGATACGGTGAAACATCTTCATCCATATCCTATCTAGTACTGGGTTTCAGAGTCGCTGACGGCCATTTTAGTCTCAAAGCCGGCGAAACCATCACGATCTGGTACAAAGAGAGTGAAAAGTCCGACTCGGCCAGTAAGACAATCCTCTTCGAAGCGTTTCCGAAAAACGTCGCAACCACCTTCTCTACCAAATGGAAGGCCGAATTCCCTCCATTGAACAAGGTGAAGACTGGTGACATTCTCAAGATCGGCTCGAAGAAGAGCGTGACTGTATTCGGTGGGAACTTCAAGGTTTGGAAAGACATTCTCAACTGGATGTTGGCTTCATGCGAGGGTCGAGGGCTTGAGCCGCTCAAGACTCCCACTGCCAAACCATTCACCTACCTTTTTATTCTCCGCGAGTGCGCTAGTGTCATCGAATGCGACCACCTTGTCACAGAAGCCAACAAACATATGATTCGCATTGCCAGCGTCCAGATCCACTCCGACGATGTCCGTGCCCTCTGGTCTCTCAATCCTCATGACGGTGAGACAAGACGATTCCTCGCCGAACACGTCGCCATCCGCTTCTGGGAGAAGAGACTTAAGGCACACGGTGTGTACCGAGCCCTGCGCATGGAGCTTCCAGAATTCAATCGAGCGATCGACGAATTCTGTAACATCAAGAAAGCTGAGCGTTTTGAAGAGAAGAAGAAGCTCTGGGAGCAGAGAAAGAAGGAGCAAGAAATCAAGCGAGCCATGGGGTATGGAGGATATGGTCGAGGAGGGAGATGGGTCCACAGTCGGAGAGGCAACGCTGAAGACCAGGAAGTTGGGGAGCGTCAGGAGGGGATAGGACCCAAGTCTGTTACCTTGCGAATGGAAGTCGTCCGCAAGGCCACCAAAAAGCGACCAGCATACGCAAAGTTGGATTTGGCTGCGATTGGTCTGACCAAGCAGCAATTCGTGAGTGGCAAGTAGACGACCTTGTCGAGGCTTCCGGTTATGGTGCTGCTTGGAGTGAGTCCACATACCACTCATGGACACCCCGGACATCGGTTTGGTTGACGGCAGCGACGTGCATTGGTTTTGGCGAACATGTATGATATGGGCGGCTTCCACAGTCTTTTAGGGCCCGGGGAGTGGTCTCTTTACATTAACAGCAGCCATGTTCTGCCTTATCTCATCGTTGACCGCTAAAGGCAACATATGAAAAGCAGATGAGGGCAGGCAGATCGGCCAGCAGAACCCTCCACAAATGCACATTGAGCCATTTTTGGACATAGTCCAGTGTCTTCCCTTGTTTCTCAACTTCTTCGTCACATATATTCTTGATAATTTGTGCAATCGTTGGGCCGAAGGCAAAATGGCCCAGAGTGAACGTGGCGCCGGCCAGGCACAGATTCCATTCCAAACTGCCTCTTTGGAAATACCGCAGGGCGTAGGTTCCGCCAGCAACACCGGGAATCGTGACCGCGAAGATTAGGCCGAGGCCAGGAGGTAGGAAGGCTGTCCACCAGGACCGGATGACTTTGGCAGTCGCTGCGAGGTCTGTCTTTGCGGATTGCTGAAAGCTGTAGAACACTGTGCCTTCCATCACGGCATAGAAGACGGTCAGGGATGACGAGAGTAGAGGGATGGTGAGGGCAAGGTCGGGCCGCAGACCCAAGGTGGTTGCAGTCGACATTCGGTCGGTGATTCGATGTATAGTTTAGGGAGTTTCAAAGACCGTGGGAGCGAGACGTGAATTTACCTACTCCGTACGAGACTGCGGCTTTCAAAAGCCCCACAGAGAAAGAAGCATCATTTGTGCTTGTACAGTAGCATTGTGGACGCCGGAAGCCATGGGACCAATGGAGGCCTTGTAGTTGGGTCGCCAGGAGACGAGAGTCGTGGTCACAGCTCCAGGATCACATTAACATGGGCGCCGAAACTCCTGCACGAGGGCCGTTTGCCGGATTCGTGTACCTGCAGCTGTGGTGTGTCAACCGCGTGTTGGTGGCAACGCATATGCAAAGAAGTCTGTAACAGAATGCATCTTCCTGCAGGACCTACCGACCAAATGAAAATGCACATCAACATTGCAATCTCCATCACGTCGCTCTACTGCATATCCCTAAAAAGCGCGTATGATCATTCTACCGATGACACACACAATTCTCCTCTCCGGCGGTGGCCAGCTCTCCTTTGCGGTGAGGTGAGTTTCAGGGGCGTCCAAGCCAACCGAGACGTGAAACTGCCTAAGTTGGTGCCAGTTTAGGCACCACACGCGTTTCCTTTTATCGGGTAGAGGCGCGTCTTGCTTGAGTCTAGCCTAAGAGCCTAATTGACGTGACTCAGACCCGCTGCTCGAGCATCCCCAGAAAAACTGCGATGAGATACGATGCTGCACGGTATTATTTGCAGACGTGCAGACGCCAGAGCGAATTCATCCGTTCGGCTATGGCTGTGGTGGTGTGCAGTTCTTGTGTAGATAACCAGTTGCTTGGATGAGGCTCTTCGGTGACTATCCAATCCTCCTCCCTCAGCGCTTCCCCTTTCTTCACTCCCGTCCGGTAGTCTAATGTGTATGCATCGTGGAGGTCCAGAATCATCCCTGACCGCTGCAGAGCATCGATCAGATCGCCCGTATTGTGGCGCCAGTGTTCGTCCTCACGAATCCCGTCACGCAGCCACCACTCACGATAGGTTTGGCGTCTCGGCACCAACTCCAAGCGAACCCTGGACGCTCTTTATCTCCAGACCTTGGTCGGCATCCTATCCCTGTCCCCGGCCAAAATTCACCTGCACCCGGCATCTTCAAGCCTCCCTCGTATCTATACCTCCATGTTTTGTGGCCGCCGGCGGCTGGAGGACATTCACATCTGAGGTGAAGATCGAGGCAGCCATTTCCGACACTACTCCCTGAGAACGGGGCACGGGCAGTCGTTGGCTAGGGTAAAGAATGCCCATGCGGCCATGCCATCTGTTAAAAAAAAGATCTTCGAGAATTTCCTGACCCAAAGCTCCGCCATGTCCACCAAGCCATAGATTCTCACATTCTTCCGTGTTGATCTTGCGACCTGTATTGGATGGTCCGAGGTTCCTCATTGCGCGAACAGGCAAGGCTGGGGAACATTGAATTTATCACTCGAGGGTTGTCTCTTTGACCGCAGACTCCCGCCACGACCATGCCACCAAAAACAGAACCTTCAGATTCGTCTCGGCCACTTGCAGATTATTTTTGGATAGCAGGTTTGGATAGTCAACAACTCGTGGACGCTTTCTCACAGCAACGATGGTCTCATGATCTTGGCGAACAGAATGGCGTCGAGTCGACCATCAAAGAAGAGGCCACTCCCGAAAATGACCAGTCCTCGATCATGCAATCACCTCGAGGTTCAGCTGGCCACTCCAGGCACGACTCGTACCAGAGACTCTCCCAACTATCAGATGAGGCGAGGAGTACAATTCAGAGTCTCGACAGCGCCACCAAATCCAGAAGTAATCGGAGTAGTCTCACGGTCCGTCCTGCTGACGCTACACCTGATCTTCGAATGTCGTCAGCCATATCGGAGGCAGACTTCGACAAAGCCATGAAGAAGTTTGCCACAAATCGCGACGACTTCTACTTGGACCTGACCTTCAGCGCAGCTGAAACAGCCAAACCTGCTCGCTCAAAATCGCATCTTCGAACGCAGAAGATTGTCGCCCAGGACGAACCACTTTCTCTTCCCAATCGTAACTTTGGAAGCATCCGCAGACATTTGTCGTTCAAGGACATGTCCAGCACAAAACGCCAATTGTCAATGGCCCGACGAACATCCACCCGTACCTCTCGGAGAATGAGCAGCTACAATTCAGTTATACCCACCCCTGACGCTTTTCATAGTTCACCTGAACAGTACCCCCTGACGAGAAAATTTGAACCTGTCCTGCTTGAGAGATATCCCCGCTCGAGCAACCCTGAGAAGGGCCTGAAAAGAGGCCCGTTCCCGGACTACGTACCGATGTTCGCCTTCCCAAACGACATCAAGGTAGTCTCATCCGATAAAAAACCGAGATCAACCTGGCATGAATTCTCTATGACCGCTGCAGATAATTCCAGGCTCACAGCAGTGTCGGTTACCATATGGCTTCCCGTAAGTCGTGACGTCGCTGCTGCACTGGACATGAAGTGCGACGAGTGGCGGAAATCTCACATGTCCGAGGCGGAGCGAGAAATGGCAGCGTCACTCGCGGAGAGACTAGCACTAGAAAGCACCAAGCTGTCCAGGTTGCTTACACAACTGCCGCAAGTCTCCCAAGATTCTCAAGATAGAGAAGTCTTAGAAGAGGAAATCAGCGCGGTCGAAGAGAAGATTGTTGTCATGTCGGATATGCTGCGACCGCTACGACAAAATTCAGAATCAGATATTCAGGGACTCGTGACCGCTGAGACCAAGTACTGGGTGCCGAGAGCTTACGGCATCCTGGGGAGCGACAGCACTCTGGCAAACTTTTGGCGGCAATGGCTTCGGGCTGTTATTGTCCCTATGACGGATGGGGGGGTATTGCGAGTGCCAGCCAGTTCTCCTAAAGTTGGGATGTGGCTTCCTCTTGAGAGATATGTCGCAACATTATGTCTCGAGGCACCGGGCCCAGTCTCGTCCAAGACTCAGATCCAAACTTCCGTCAGGGAACTCCAACTTTATGCGAAGAAAGAGGCTGCAAATGAGCTCCCAGGGAGTCGTACCACCGACTTATACCCCCTCTTCAGGACTCTTACTATTCCCAACATCGTCCTTCTTCTTGAATACGTCTTGGCGGAGTCAAGGATTATTCTGCTTTCATCCCAGGTTGCAATGCTGCAGCTGGTGAGCAAAGCCATTTTGGATCTTATCTGGCCTCTGGAGTGGACAGGTGTCTATATTCCGGTGCTGCCATCGCGACTGGTGCAAGCATTGGATGCCCCGTGTCCGTATATCTGTGGCATTGACCGCAAATACGAGAAGTACGATGTCCCCGACGAGGACTTTGTATTGGTTGACTTGGATAAGAACGAATTGCACAGCACAGCACCGCCACCATTCCTGCCGAAGCAGCAACGTCGGAAACTAATGTCCCTACTATACCAAGCCGTGCCACTCCATCAAAGCTTCGGTGTGTCGCCTGGACCACCCGCCTATGCCACAGAGACGTACCCATGTGATGCCTTTTCTGCAGAAATCGAGTCGACCTTCACTGCCGTTGCCAAATCAACGAACCTAGACAAACTTGCCAGTCTCAGCTCGACTATGTTCGGTCCGCAGGCAGCCACAGATACCATTCGCCGGGCACCATTGCTCAACGTGTTCCTGGCTTCAACGCCGACGAGGGGGAAAAGCGCTGATCGACCGAGAACATCGTCAACTGCGCGCCATTCCATGGCTACAGATTCAGATAGTCAATCTCCTGTCACTAGCAGCTTCCCCATGACGCCCGCTTCCGCGTCACCACGCACTGACTCGGGATACGCTCTTCACACGTCTCTGAAGGAGAAGAAATCCGGACATTTTGACTCGCTCTCAAAACGGAGCTTCTCTGGGTCCACCCACATGCTTCGTAAGGCCAGCATCCCGTTTGTGAAACATGCTGCGAGTCCCTCTGCGAGTACTACACTTTCAGACAACCGAAATGGATCGATGTACGCGCCCTCTACATATGCTCAGTCCACTCTGGCGGCGTCTACAATCATGCCTGGATTGAGTGCGCAGCCTGCACGCGATGGCGAGGGCACGTATTGGTCGGAAGGTCACTGTCTACAGTGGAGAGCGGCTGATGGTACTTCAACCTGCGTCCTCTGTGACGAGAGGGCTCAGGACGGGTTCTACAGATGCTTGGGCTGTGGGTTCGTCATCCACGACCGCTGCGCTGACCAAATCTCTGTCGTCTGCTCCGCGGCATTTTACCCTGATCAAGTCCGCGCCGCTTTCGTGCGATGCATGGCCAGCTTGTTTTACACATATAGGAGATTCATGCAGCCTGCGACTGCGCAGAAAAGAAAGCTCGGCTCGATTTTCACCTTTGACCACAGTGCTTTTATCAAGAGCCTGCCTCCCGACCACGCTGCATACATGGAGATGCTACATCAAACACAAGCATGGAATGAATTCATCATGGATCGCGAGGAGAAGTCAACCAAGCCATCTATCGCACTCTTCGACGCCATCATCATGGCAAAACGCGGCCGGGCGGGACTTCGGTCCAGCCTCCCGAGCATTGGCTTCAATCGCAGAAGCTTTTCGCCACTCTCAACCTCGGGTCCGATGCGGGCAGATATTCTCTCAGACACGTCCCAGCATCAGTGGCGGATAGTTTCCGTGCCCTCAAGCTCGGAGCGGCCTGAGCTGGGCCCGGCGGCACAGGGGCGTGATTATCATAGCATCATCACACGAAAGCCAGCCAAGCTCGAAGAAGGGTTGTTCAAGCAAGAAGAAAAACTTCCGGATCTCCCAACAATTCCGCGCAAGTCGAGAAAGAGCGTGTTGACCGGCAAACTGAACGGCCTGGGTATGCATGCCCCGGGAGCTTCATAAGCTCTGGCGCATCATGCCCTCAATGCACATGTTGACACGGCTATCTTGCAAATCGACCAACGACGGCAGGCTCCTAGGCTGTTCTTCGTCGAGTCAAGAGATTGCCTGTGCTTAGAGAGCCTCGTTCCCCCATCGTGGTGCGCCACTGGATCGCGAGCTGGCCCAGAACTGTTCTTCCGTCTCGTCTCAAATTATTCTTCACATCTTCCAGACCGTCGGAGACGCCTTCTTTTTGCTCAACAAGGAAGGCGACTTGGATAACATCGCGTGGCTTTAGCAAAGGACGCTCCCCACCATTTTCAACATCCTCAGCATCCCAATTGAGCGAAGTCGACCCAAAGGGCGGCCTCGATTGGAGTCTTGTCTCTTCCAAAATAATCACCGCATCGGACACATTCTCTAGCTGGGCCTCCAAGACATACCGGAGCAACGCCGTCCCGACATATGGGGCTTGTGTCTTATCGGTGACCTCTACAGCCTCTAGCTCCGTGGATTTTGTCCGGACGCTCAAGCATGGCTGAGCCAAGAACTGATACAACTTGCGGAATGATAGCACTCTGCCGCTTGTCGCTTGGCCGTCTCCCGTGGTTTCCGTGTAGCTTACATTCACGGCTAGGACATGGTTGCCTTCTTCCTTCAGGTCGAATCGGATTATTCTCTGCAAGGCACTACCGGGTCCGTTCTTGTCCTCCTCGTCTATGCTCTCGGCGGCATGGAGCTCCAAAGGCAGTGCCTGAGACGGTGTCTGCATCTCTGCAAGGATCCTGGTTCCAGAGATGGTCTTGAAGGTCTGCCCGGGCTGAAGTTCGTTATTGGCACATAGCGCGCAAGAGAAAGTTTCGCCGACATGAGCAGATCCGAACGATGGAGGCAAGCTCAGGTTGCTAGATAAGGTAAATTCTTGATCCACGGCCTGCGAGGGATATGCGAGGGAGGCTGTATGGGGTATCTTGGTATCATTCTCACGAGGGAACGGATGTTGTTGTGCAAGCGATGGTCGCGAAAGCCTACAGACCGGACGGGTATTAACAGAAGGGAAAACGGGAATTGAATACCCAGAGCCAAGAAAAAAATATCGGGCTCAACTGACCTTAACACTGCAGTTTCAGTTCATTAGCATACGGCGATAATATAGCTGTCTTGTAATAGCAAAAAGTAATTCATTGCCTTGTACAACGCGGTGCCCGTAACATACCTTTCAGAGATACAGAATGAGGCTCCTTGGGGAAGTTCCCCGTGTCAGCTCGTGCGCGAGCCATGAGGTCAAAGCGACCTCCAGCTGGGGGCGTTAAGTGCAGACCGATTGCTGAAGAACGAGTGAGGCCTAACTTGTCAAGGCTTCGTTCGGTATGCGACTCATTTGAACTTGACTGGTATGTACTCCTTCGAATGGGCTGCGTAGATTCTAGTGCTGGCCGAGACGAATGAAATGATGCAAAGTGCAGGTGGAAGTGGCGGCTGGGCTGCTGGTCACGTTCTTCTTCCACGAGTCTCACCAGTCCAACCAAGACCTTCGAACACGCACCCACTCCATGGTGAGATTGCTGCTCTCAATCCAGCAACTACTTCTTTCGCGATCCTGTCTACTACCGGCCTGCAACGCTCGGCATCTCCGTTACCGCCATGTAGCCGTTGAAATAAGCCTCACATTCTCTGCGCGCGTTCAACGGCCCGAAACTGTCGTCTTTCCAGTCCATTGGGCCCCGGTCGCGCCCCTGCAACTACTCGTACTTTCAGCTAACCATGGCATCTACATAATGCATAATGTAGGCTGCTCTTCGCAGACTGTTCCGGCCCTCTCGCCACGTCATCTTATCCCATCCTTATGGCTCTTCCAACAACCGCCCGAGGCGACGGCCGCCGCCCTCCTTTGGGCCTGCCTAGCGATTGCCTCTGCAAGATGCTGTGGGGTTTGGAGGCCCAACCCCCCCTTAAGCGGTTGGTGACTTGGCCCCTGGCGTCGCCAAACATATCAAGCGAAATGGTCGCTCCCCTAACTCGTACATTTCGTTTATTGGTCGCATAAGCATCATTCCCTCTAAGCTGTAACTAGCTAGAGGAACATTATGATACGCTGTCGGCCTGAATCTATGTACGGCCTAGAAGAGTTTCCATTCTCAGCCTCAGAGTGCCATGGCCGGTCGATCCTGTTCCAAGTCTGTCAAACCTCATCCTGCTGGCGACTTTCTCCTTTGATTCTCCAGACAAGATATAGGAATCACAGCCAGAGACCTTAGAGCCAACACCATGGCGGCTCCGCGACAGCCTCAGACCGTGGCCGCCTTGTCACCGGCGGAAATGGAGTTGAAGTCGATGTGGCAGGAAGCCGAAATCGAGTTCAGTCAGTTGACTAGACGTAGCTTGAGGGCGGACCGAGAAAAACGCTTGGAAGATGTCCTTGCAGAGCTAGACAGAAAGTATCGAGCTCCAGAGGATGGTGGGAAAGACTCGGGCGCCAAATCAAAGGCGAAGATTCGGGCTACTATCGCACAGGTACTTAGCTGCATCCAATTGCTGGGCGGCCTCGCCGCGGAAGGGGCGTCGATTGTGTTCGGACCGGCAACGTTATGCTTCAATGCAATATCGTTCTTGATCGACGTTCCGGGAAAGATCGCCAGCGTCTATGAGGGTGTGGGCAGCCTTTTCGAAGAGATTTCCCATTTTCTTGTCATGTTCAAGATCTATGGAAATTATGCCACGCTGGACCCCGATCTTAGAGACGGCACCCACAAGCTTATGATGGTCAGTCCTCAAAATTATGCCGTGCCGCCTGAGACGAGATTCTTAGCATTCCCTTTGCCTGAGAACGCAGCTCGCTGATCAGACCTCTGAGCCAACATTAGGCAATGGTCCGAATTTGCGGATTGTCAATCAAAATCATCGAGGGCGGGGTCTTTCATCAGATCAAGATCGGGGCGAAAGTCACCTTCTTGAACGATGACAGTGGTGTCAGGGCCGAGCTCACCAAGTTTAAAGCTCTGATCGACAAGCAAAGCCATGTTACCGAAGCCGTCACGCTGCAGCACGTCCTCAGCAGCGAGGGCAAGCTAGTCGAGGTCCTCAATGCTCAGTACGAGAATGCCGAAAAGCTCAGCAATCTGGAAGGGAACATGAACATCGTTGTTGCAGATGTGACCGACCGCAGGATGCAAGTCATCCTCTCGGAGCGGGTAGAGCAGATGGCAACGATGTTGTCTATGACAAGGGAATCCGCTGAAGAAGCAAGGAAATCAATGCTTAACATCAAGGATAGTCTTCTTGCAGGATGCGGACAGTGGTTGCTGGATGACGACGACTACAAAGAGTGGAAGAGCCCTGTCGCTGACACGATCCCCCTGCTTCTTCTGTCTGGCGACGCAAAGACTGGGAAATCCTCTCTGTTGGCAAGTATCGAAGAAGATATGCGCAGGACTACCACAGATGTCGCCACTGCGTATCACACATTCACCGGACGAGACGTGAAAGGCTCGAAGGCCAAAAACAAGGACGAGCTAGTGTCGGCACTCAAGTCCATGGCCCTTCAATTGGCCAGCCAGTACAAACCTTATGCTAAAGAGATGGCTGCCCTCAAAGATGGATTTAAGCCGCCCGAGATTGGCAAAGAGAAAGACCCCATTGAAAAGCTATGGTGGGACAAGTTGCATTTTTCGAGATATTCCCAAACGAAGGATGAGGCCAATTTTGTTCTTATCTTTGATGGGCTCGACGAGTTGTCAGAGAACAACCGCGTAAGATTTCTCAGACATATCAAGACCATCCGGGACGAAGCCCGCTCGTCAGCCAGGGCAGTCCGACAACATATGCGCATTATCGCCACAGGCACCCCGAAAGTGTTTGAGAACAGCCCTTTTGAAACTCTAGAAATTTCGGGACGCAACTTGTCTGACATCAAACTGTACATTGAGGAAGAACTGAGAACCACCGAAGCTTTTCAGGGCCAACATAGCGAAATGCTCCGTCTCCTCGAGGAGGTCCGTGAAAACCTGCCGGATGTCGCGCGGGGATCTTTCGCTATTGTCCAACAAAAGCTGGAAAGGATCAAGGAGGCTGTGGACTCCGACGCGTATCTGGATGATGTACAGACTATCTTGCGGGAGGACCCTGCTGATGATCTAGGCAAATTGGCAAAGAAGGTTCTCGGCGACCTCAATGCCACTCTCAACGGCCACGAGATCGTCGAGTTGAGCGAGCTGCTCCATTGGTGCGTCTTCGGATTCGAGCCTCTCACAACTGATGAACTGGGGGCCACCGTCTTTTTGAACTCGGGCAAGTCTTCGTTGCAGCCGTTCGTGAGAAAGCTCACGAAGAAATACGCGAAAGTTCTCAAGGTCGAAGGGGATCAAGTATTGGTGGAACCCGAGATTGCCCGACTATTCTCGCTCCAGGAGGGCTCCAGCTGGGGCGCCGAATCCGCTCCCGACCTAGACAACGCCAGAATCACCATGACTGTTTCCATCAACCAGGCGGACCCGCGCTCTGTGCAGCAATTCTTTTGGGACCTGACCGAGCGCGTCGGAATTGGCAAGTTCGATTTCCTCACCAAGTCCAACATCGACAGCAAGGGCACGATCCGCACTGATAGAGTTCAGGCGCACTGCCATATCGCCGAGCAACTGCTGAGGCTTTTAAACGACGAGCCCCACGAGAAGACGAATTGTCTGGTTCCGTATGCAATGCGAGAACTACCCTTACACCTCAAGGAGGTCTATGAGTCCTTGAACAGAGTTGAGCTGGAGACGACGCAGCGAAGGAATATCGCGAAAAGTCTTGTAGACCTCTTGAGCGACGTGCAGGGTATCGAGAAGTTCTGGGGCGCACAAAACGAAGTGTCCTGGGACTGGTTGGAGCCCGAAAAAGCAGTCATCATTCAGAATTGGCTGACAGACAGTAGTACGGTTGGCGCACTCCAGCCGAGAGAGAGACGATGGGTAAGGGATCACATAGCAGCCGATGAGGGCAAAGGAGGTGTTTTCAAGCCCATTACTTTGATGGTGGCAAGACGCTGGCTTCGGGATCGTACGTGGTGGGCGAATGAAGCATATATGTGGGTTTATAAGTATATGGGACTGGTAGGCCGCGACACTAGCACAAGTACCTTTTGACATGCTAACAAACGGGCAGCAAAACTCGAAAGAGGATCAGGAACCACAAGAGGTGTTTTTGAGCGCCACGATAGATACTCAAGACAACGTCAACGGTACATCTGAACCAGCAATTATTCCTGAACCAGAACGGTCACCCGAGGAGGATATATTAAATGTTGCAGCATGGGTACAGCAGGCTTTGTCTCTGGAAGACGCGAACCTGGATGCATTGTGGTACGAGCGTATTGCGGAGACTTTCTCTCAAAACTTTGAACCTGCGTCCGCAAAGCAACAATATGAGAAAGCGAAAGAACTTGGTGGTGGGTGGACGGTTGATGAGGGATGGGCGGTCGCAGTCGATGAGATGAGTCAATATGAAGATGACCCGCTGAGGAAGAAGGAATTACAAACGTTGGCATGCGAGAGACTTGAAACGGTTCTCCAACACCTCAGGCCGTTGGTCCAGACGTCCGAGGCAGGAGACGGTGAGCGACAGGACCTTGTCCGCAACGTAAAGAGACTGGCACAATGGCAAGAAGGACTCAAATGCCTCGATGGCGCCTTCGCACTGTACGAGGAAGCGCTCGCCTTGGAACCGTGGGACAACATTACCCGTGGTGTACTCCTCAAAGCCGTCTATGCGGAAAAAAGAGAAGTAGAGGCGCGGAACATGCTGGTGCGGATGATCAACCAGAAAGAACCGCCGACAAGTCTGGACCTTTTCCCGGCCTTTCTCCGTTATCTAGCGGAGAGCGAGATGGAGTATTTCTCACTGGAGCCGCTTCACATTATTCTATTCCTCGGTTTGGCGGACAAGGCTTTCAACAATCAAGTTACTGAAGCCATCCAAACAACGATTGCCGACGTTAGGAGAAGTAATGCAACAACCACCGAGGGTGTGCTCCTTCTGTATCAAGGCGTGTGTCTGGCCCGGGGCACATCAGAGGAGTCACGCATCCAAGAAGCGATCCGATGCTGGGACGATTGCCAATCACTATACCTCCCATCGCGCTACGACTTGGGGAGGACCCGCGGGTTGGCCGCCCGTTTTGTCGCGCAGCGGTTCTTCCACCAAGCCAGGAATCCGGACATCTCGGCAGAAGCACGAGACCAGAACTTCCAACAACTCCTGAGAGTCAACCGCCCCACAACATTATGGCTTAATGGCTTCCAGCCCACCTCCTACCTGGCATCTTACTACGTCCTACGAGATCAAATAGAAGAGGCGCGCAAGCTGTTCAGGGAGGATATGATTGCGGCATTCGTTATCCTGTCCGACGGGGATCCAGACAATGACGTCTTCGGGTACAAGACTATCGCCAATCTCCTGATGCACACGGGCGACGACCTCAATGCACTGAGTGCATGGTCATTGCTTGGACCCGATGACGTTTTCAAGGCCCCAGACCAGGAAGCCGCCTCCAATAAGGACTCCGAGAGCGCTAAGCCGCAGGAGCTTGAACTCCCCGAAGATGGCGATGACACCTGCATTGCATCTGCCGCGGAGGCCAACATAGGCGGAGATGGTGGCAAGCCTACGGATGCTACTGACCGTAACGGTCCTATCGGGTATAGCTGCGACGGCTTCTGCGGACGCAACTGGTGGTACGCCAGCGACATCTATGTGTGTCGATACTGCCCAGACACACAGTTTACAGGGGACTGTGTAGAGAAGCTAAAGGCTAACAAGTTGGAACGATACATATGCGACCCTGGACATAGTTGGCTTCACGTGCCCAGATGGACTGACCGGGACGCTTTAGAAGTTGGGCAAGGCAAGGTCCGTGTCCACGGGCAACTCGTGGACGGCAAGAGAGTCGGGGGAGACATCGTTGAGATACAGCAGTGGCTTGATGAGATTCGAGACATCTGGGGATTGCCGAAGCCGGAGCGCGTTGTGGAGTTAGAGCAGCCAGTCAAATGAGACGGAAATAGCGATGGCAGTGGGCACGTTAATGACAGCCAGCAAAAGGGAAACGGGCACAGCAAATTGGATTGTTTTGTCGAGTACGTAGTAAAGCGTTGAACGAGGCTGGGAGGTAAGGCTGAGGGGAATCCCACGAACGGCTTAGTGTACGCTATCTCGGTTAAAGCAGCAGCTCCACCTTCGTTGCTGGGGCGCTCCCTTCCAAACAAAGCGCGTCACAGATGTGCATCCCTCGATCCTCAGAGTAAGACAAGATTCAACTTTCAGTCTCAGCATCAACACTCGGCACTTAGCTCACTACTACCGTTACTCCGTACACGGCCTATTAAACCAAACCTCCATCATGCGCGTGACTCGTGCGGCATTGCGAGCTCAGGTCCACGAAGAACCGCAGTCTCAACTCATCCACGAGGATGCCGACGCGGACCCCTTGCACAATTCTCCTCACAGCAACGCGAACGAGGAGGACTTGGGTCGGCCGCCATTGAAAGACATCACTACCGATACTAACTCGCCGAGCCACGAAGATCCTTTTGCTGACGAGCCGGGCGTGTCGATCAAGAAGGCTCAAGGCAAGAAGAAAGGTAGACAGACGAAGGAGACGGTCGAGGAGGCGAACCATAATATCCACGACGAACTCTCGCCAGAGCGAGTCGACGCGCCAACTGAAGAGTGCGCACCTGTCGATTCGGAGTCCACACCACAGCACCTTCTGGTTGATGCTCCGAAGACACCCAAATTCAACCCAGATATCCATAAGCCTGTAGAAGGGACACCAGCTCCGGCTGTTGACACTTTCGAAGACTCGTTTGTTGAAAAGATTACCTCCAGGACCCCAGGAAGAATGTTGTCATTTGAGGAGGAGAACAAGTCGCCCGACTCATTCGTCGAACACGCCACATCGCGTACATCACGGATTGAAGACTCGGTCGAGGCCATCGACGCGTTGGAAGACGCAATCGAAAAGATTGCTGAGACACTTCCGGCCATGGAAGACCTGAAGATGGAGTCCCCAGTCAAGCCTAGGAAGGAGACCCCCGCTAGAATCAACGCTCCATCAGACGGTCCTGCCCTGAGGTCATCCAAGAAGCCTGGGGCGAGCCCGGCACGAACGCAGCGTATCTCGCCTACGAAGACCCGACCAGTGCCTAAATCCAGCGACCGTCCAAAGCCAACCGTCTCCCGACAATCGTCTGTCAAACCTATAGTCAAGCCCACAGTCACTGCGAAGCCAGTCAAGAAACCGGTTCTTGACGGGCACAAGTCCCGACCCACTTACGCTCAACCTGCACCACCATCGCTCTCGTTCTCGAATTCCCCAGCTAAGAGCTTGCCGAATACCACCAAGAAGCGCGTTCCTAGTGAGAACTTGTCCACTAGCAGGCCACCCTTTGTCCCAGCCAAATCCAGCAAACCTCCTACCAAGCCAACATTTCAACTACCAGGAGAGGCCATTTCCGCCAAGTTGAAGGCACACCGCGAAGAGCGGCTCAAGCGCGAAGAAGAAGCCGAGAAGGAAAAGAAGGTGTTCAAGGCTCGTCCCGTGCCTGCCAAAGTGGCTCGACCTAGCGTCGTCCCGAGAGAGAACAAGGCCAGTCAAGCGAGGATGAGTATCTACGCCAATGGACTTAACAAGGAGAACGTCGCCCCCAAGCCTGCTACCGTTTCTCAGCCAAAACCACGTCCCTCCTCGCTCGGCGCAAAGCCCAAAACGGCAGATCCAACCACCACAAAAGCGAACTCCAGCGTTCGACGCACCACCACGACGACCACCATCGGCACCTCAGCTGTGGCTCAAAAGCCACGTGTCTCGTCCCTCATTTTGACAACCGGTCAAAAGTCCGCCATCACCAAAAACGACGTCGTCCATCAGAAGGCAAAGGGCAAAGAAGTCTTCGGGCGCACCAAAGCCGAACTCGAACGCGCGGAGAAAGAACGACGGGAGAAGGAAGAGGCCACACGGAAGGCCAGAGCAGCGGCTGCGGAGAGGGGCAGACAGGCCAGTCGCGAGTGGGCAGAGAAGCAAAAGAAGAAGATTGCCCAGCAGGCACAGGCTAAGATCCTGGCTGCCAAGGCAGGCGGGAGCGTTGAGCAGCAGCATCAGCGAGTGGGCGGAGGCGATGATGGTACGGCCATGAGCATGGTGGCCGCTGCTTCATAGGCTGACATGGCTGCCGCTGTGTGGGTCGACACTCGGAGATGGTATGGCCGGCACGCCATGGGTGAAAGTGCGCGATTGAATTTGCAGACTTGTCCTTTAAGCGTCGGTGTTGGTGTTGGAAAGGGAACGGCAATGGAGTACTCTATGATTGTTGGACCCGAACCTGAACTCAAGGCTGGAATGACACATCCACGCTGCCATTCGAGTCTTTCATGAGCGCTCGAAAATCAATCAATCCACTAACTGGCCGTCACTCGTTGAATCGTCAAGACCCTTCCCGAGGAGAGGAGCTAGGCTATGATGGATGGATGAACACCTGGTAGCCTCGATCGACATAGTGTACGTAGCTTGACACAATGGAATGACCAGAATCAAAGTAAGATCAATTCGATCACTTGTCTTGTCTTTCATATACGGAGTATTTCCTTCGTAGATCGAAAATCCAGTGCATTCATCCCTATCTCGGCAGCGTGGCCGGCGTAGCGCGCAGTATATAGAGCGTAGCGTAGCATAGAATGGCTTAGTGTAGTACAGAATAGCAAGATAGATGGTAAAGGAACACGGCGTAATGCTTTGGATTGGATTGGATTGGATTGGATTGGCTGGTTTAGCCAGATGGTTGTTTTGATGCATGGCTGGCAGGCAGGCTGGCTGGATGGACGGATGGACGAACGTTTGCATTATTGGCAGGAAGGGCTACTCTGTCCTGTTGTCCTATCCTATACTACCACGCATGTCGCTGTCCTCGGAGAGGGGTGGACAGAGACTGTGTGTGTGTGAGAGAGAGAGAGAGGCTTTTCTCTCGCTCGCTCACTGGTGCGATCATCTGCCATGGGCGACTCTATCCATAGCCAGAGTGACTTCGTTTGGACAGTCTCTCCGTCCAGCTTCCTCAGGATCGGTTGGATGATTTCGCGCCTCCGGTACTGTACCAGATGCTGTACTCTCCCCCGTTGTTCCTCCCTAGGCAGTTGATATGTCGACTTCCATTCACCGTCACCTTCACCCTCATCCTCCGACCCCGGTCTTCGACCCCACAGGTATCCTCACGAGCGGGACCGGCAACTCTAGTTGCGTTTGCTGCTGCTGCTGCTGCCGCCGGTGGTCGTGGTGGTCTTGTTCCCGGCCATTCACTCTGTCTCCGTTCTCCTCTTCAGCTCTATCGTTATCATCCCCGGGCCTTGATACTGGCACCGGCACCTTGGTCCCTACCATCCGAATCACACCAAGCACGTTTTCCCAGTTCGCGAGCACGAGGCCCACGCTCTGGGCCCCGTCATTCAATTGGGCGAGTCTCGCCTGGAGGGTCTCCAGCTGGGAGGTCAGTTCGGCGGATAGATCGCGCAGCTGCGTCAGGTTCTGGAGCTCTTGGCGCTTTTGGGCGATGCGGGCGTGCAGTGCTGAGGAGGGGCCGGTCAGACTTGAGCGGCTCGTGTTTGGGAATGTCCCTGTGTTTGGGTTCGTGGTGAAGGAGCGAGTGGGCTGGGCCATTGCGTTTTCACGCGAGAAGGCTTGTATCTCTTGCACTGGTGTGTGTGCGCGCGCGGCTTCCGATAAACAAGCTGATGATTCCTTCGTCTGGTCGTGATGCTAGTTTGAACCCTTGGCGAGCTCACACGAATTGGGCTGCGGTGTTGAAGTCTTGGTCACAACCCAGGCTTGCCGAATCGCGCGGCGGCGTGACGGAAGACGAGGAGTGAGGGGTGCGCGGAATTTTGAGTTGTTCACATCGCGTGTGTGATTGGACAGGCACAACAAGCTAGTCCTGAATAGGCCTTTTGTTGTGCTTGCTGCTTTTGGACACGCATCATTATGTACAATCAGCGTCCGAAGCTCGCTCGCCCTTTGGCTTCGCTCTATCGCATATTGCTGCATACAGTAGCTAGAGTGTGCCGTGTTGAGCCCCAAGACCGTTCCACCCTTCTTCCTGGGGTGCGTATTCTGGGAGCTTCACGCTTTCCTTGCCTCAGGGCCACGACAGATTGACATGCAATGGCCAAACTCAATGAGCAACCTCCCGCTCCGCCAGCCGAAAGTTTTGATGCCTGTAAGTACCTATTGTTCCTTCTGAGCACCTTCCAATCCTTCCTGGGCGGCACCGCATCTGACAAGGTCGCAGTAAAACGCCGCTTCATCCGCCAAAACCGCGAGATCGCGCGGGTGAACTCAACGCAGTCGCAGCGTATTCGTAACCTCGAAACAGAAATTTCCCGCCTCGTCGCTGACAACATTTCTCTGCGCGAACAAGCTATTGCCGCCCAGGCGGAAGCAGAGCGATGGCGCGCCGCAAGCAACATCAACAGAGACATTTTCGACCTGAGAGACCGATTACAGAAAAAGATGGAGGAAGTGGGCGAGTTGGTCGGAGAGATGGGGCGAATACCTGAGAAGGTGGCACGAAAAGGGCGACGAAAGAGCCGGCTTGCCAACGTCGGGCAGAGATTGAGTTCAGCTACCGAGGAAGAATGGAGGAATCGGCTGTCTATGAGGGAGGCGGCGGCGGCGACGGCGGCAGAGGGAGAACCGAATGACGGACGATTACCTGCAATTCGCGAAGACAAGCTCTACCCCAGGCGAACACTGGAGAATGCCGAATTGTCTGTACTGCGTGAGGAGGCGGCATTGCAGCAGGCGTCGGAGTCGCCGGAGTTGGGACCGCCGCCGGAAGTACACTTCGACGTCAACGAGCCGATTGGCATGGATTTGGCGAGGACGTCAGAGCTCGACACTGGCGGCGAAGACGCTGCGCAATTGCCGTCGATGCTGGAGAGAAGGCGCAAACGTCGAACCAGTGCCTTGCTGCAGACGATACCGCCTGAGGAGCTTGCAGATGATGCATCTGAAGACCCGCTGCCTCAGCCACAAGAGCAACCGACGGCGAAGCTGAGCCAGCAGCCATTGAAATCCGGTGCTAAACGGAAACTTGACGCGTCAGATCTGGAGGGACCGGTTGTACAGCAGCCTCCGGGTGAAGAGGTCGACTTTATCTTTCAACGTCGACAGGAGATGTGGAACTCGGCCTCTACCGGTACAAAGAAAGGGTCCAGATTTACGAGAGCACCTGGACGAGAGAACGCAACAGGTGCACAGACAGAAGCCCAATCTCCACAGAAGGTCACACTCGCAGCTAGGAAGATCCTTGCACCAAAGAGCACGAACTCGCCTACGAAAAGAAGAATACATATCTCCGAGAAGGTCCCTGAGAAGCTGAAAGACGACCGAGAAGAGCTAGCGAAGCAGACTGCCATCAGGCCTGTCCGCCGGAACAATCCTCCGCCACAGATTGATACGGAAAACCTTGCTCAGCCTCCAGATGACCGAGATGGCGGAGGGAAGGATCTTCCGCCGAAGACGCCAGCCGGTGAAGTCGACGGTGTTTTGTCACCCTTGTCCACAGAGCCTTCTACTCGGAATCCGCATCAACCCAAGGAAACGGCCGTGTTGAGCTCGGTCGAGGACGTTCTCAATGGGAGCATCGGACGGGGATCTCGCCGAGCACGAGCTGCGGTAAGCTATGCGGAACCTAACCTGAGAGATAAGATGAGAAGGCCTGGTAAAGAGCTTGTGGGCGCTGTGGAAGGACTGGAAAGAAACAAGGAAAGTACCGCGGGGTCCAGAGGAGGAAGTGTTGATCGGGCGAAGTCTGAGGACGTCACGGTCAACGAAGATCAATACACGGTGATGGATGTTAAGCAGGAGAAAGACGCCAGCGCAGAAGAGCGGTGGGGAAAACTCCCCATGTGCAACAAAGAAGAGCCGGCCAGTCCGCTAAGGGATAAGGAGAGGAAAGAGCGAATAAGCAGTGACAGCAAGAAAAGCGCCGAGCGAAACAACGCTGCAGAAGACATGGTAGAGGCCACCGATCGGCTCAGTATATTCGACCCGCCAGTATCCTCGCCCACGGAAGCCTTCGAAAAGGCGGACACCAATCAAAGTGGCCATACAGCACCATCAACTGCGAGACGGAAGCCCTCTGGGAGCGGTTTAACCACACGGAGGCACTCGGTGCAGCCATCCTCTTCCACTCGCTCCGCCACACATAGAGATTCTCGTCACGGGCTTGCCTCTGACGGAAGCTCGTCCACCGCGCGAGACGCCCCTGCACGCCCGAGTTCTGCGGCCAGTACGCGTAGTGAGCAAATGGCCAGCATTGCGAGGGACATCAAGCGCTCAAACAGCGTCAATTTGAACCTGAAAGCGAAGGAGATATCATCCGGTGCTGATGCTGGATCCGCTTTGAGTTCGAGGGCAGAAAGGACGTTAAACCGGCGGCGAAGTATGATGGTCTAGGGTTCTAAGCCGGGCGGTTGCTGAGCTTGAGATGTGTCGCTAATGAGAGACACGGTCCCTGTTTGTGTGGTCCGCGCATTTTCGTTGTTGATTTGTAGGTTGGATAGGTCCATTGGCGAGCCACACTGGCGGTTATCCTGTCGTTCAAGCAAGCGTGGTACTAGAGGTGGAGGTGGAAAGAAATGTCTCTCCCTTCACGGAGTGGTGCTCTTGACGTGACAGCTTCATAACTTTTGCCTTCATCCATGTCCATTCGTATGGCCATAATCTACGCTCTCAGCCATACCCATCACCACATTCTCCAGCCTCTTGACATACCGTCTCATCTCCCTCCGCTTCTCCCTCCTCCGTGCCTCCATCTCCCTCACTTTCTCCGTCAACACCTTGATCTCCTCGGCCTGCTGTTCCTCACCCCTCCCGATCCCGGGTAATCGTGAAATCAACAACTCAATCTGCTGGCCTTTGAGCACAAGGTCCTCTGCCAACTCCTGCTGGGCGGTTTCAAATGTCTGTTGCGATACAGGGCGGAGTGGGTAAGGCGCGCGCTCTGTGTCCTCTGGACCGGGGTTCACTCCGGACGTAGACAGCGATTGGGATGGGTCGGCGGGGTTGGGGGTTTGAGATGCTGCCGCGGCGGCCGAGGGTGGGTTCGTAAACGGGTCATTCGGGTCCGGGTCAGGCGCGACCAGAGGGTGACGTTGAGAGAGGTATGAGATCGTGGAGAAGAATTGGGTGAGAAGTTGATCATAGCAGGTTTGTAGTTGTGTGAGGATGTCGGAGGACATGGTGGCGGTGGTGGCGGCGGTGTGTGAGGGTAGGTTGCTGCTCGGTGAGGTGAACTTCTTGTCCGAACGCACGAGGCTGAGTGAACAGGCGAGACAAGGCTTCAGGTGGGGTGCGGGTTATCGCCCGGAGCTTAATTGCACATGCCCATCAGCGATTCCAGGCAGTCATCAGGTCAGCCTTGTCGGTAGAGCGATACTAATTATTGTCCTTTCTATTTGCCTCTGGCAGTTTCCCTCGACGCCGAACGCCAACACCCGTCCTTTTCATCGCCGGCACTTGATATTCTCTTCTCATCTCCTCCTCTAATTCGCGGTCGAGAACATGTCACCCCGTTTCCGTCCGAAACTGTGTTGATTGCGAGCCCACGTCACCGCGGCGTTGTCCTCAGTCCTCGGAGCCTTCTGAACAACCCCCCCCGCCACCACTCCCACCATGCATCAGTCATTCACGGGCAATGCCCGCAGAGCCCGACAGGTCAACCTCTCTGGCCGCAACACGACGAATCCTTGGGCTGCGCTCTCAAAGCCTGGACAGGGCTCTTCCCCATCTGGAAACAACCCCGTCGCTCAAGCCCAAGCCGATCGAGTCAAGCGACAACAAGAAAGAGACAGACTAAACGCTTCCCGAAAAATACAGAGAGTATGGCGTTACTACTCCATTCGGCGAAAAGAGAAGGCCCTGTCAAGACGGACGTGGGATGAAAACGAACGGTTGAGACTTGGGAGTGAAAGGGAGGTGGATTACCAAGCACTCGTTGACAGTGAGGTGTCGATTCCGCCGTATGAGAATTCAACCCAGTTGCTGCTTCAGCTGAGGCTTTTGCTACAGTATCAGGAGTACAGGCGGGCAAGAGTCAGAGATTTGAGGGATACGTTCAGATTGCTCTACTTCGGCCAGGCCTTGCACGCTACGCTGCTCGGGCAACTAGGGTCGCTTGTTGACCATGTCTGGAGATTCAACCTCTCGCGGCTGGGCCTGGTCGTTACCCGCCACTTGAAGAGCATTCTGACTGACAAACCGACCTCGATAACGTCTTACGGACCGAGGTTACTGAAGATTGTTGGCATGCTTGCTCTCCATGTATCGGACGACATGGTTAAAGACTCGCCCGTCTACTTTGAAACGATCGAACTGGCCTTAGCGTCACAAAAGAGTGAAGGGTGGCAGAAGGGATCTATCGAAACAATATGGGCGCTCTTGAGGTATCCGTCACGAAAACAGCCAGCGTACAGAGCCTTTGTCACTAGACTGATGGCTCAACCCTCATATGCCGATGACAGTGACGTCTTGGCGAGACTTGCAACTCCAGTGGACGTGACCGAATTATCAACCGCGATAACCAAGATACTAGAGGACGAGGATGCAACGAAGATCGATGCCTCGACCATCCCCGAGAGATTATGGCAGTTGGCATATCTCGTCTACTTCCACGACGCGGTGCAGAGAGGCTCTGCTGATCGTGCTTACATTGAGGCACTCTCGGCACTCCTGGGAGATTGTGCCAACGAGATTGCTGAACGCTATGAGCAGGCCGACCAACTAATGTCTGATGACAACAGCAAGAACACGGCGGCGCCTCTACCCCCGTTTGTGCATGATATGATATCTAGAATACCACAGCAGGACAATCTGCAAGCAGTTCTCGATGAGATGGGTCCACAGTCATCAACCGAAGACGCTAGGGGGGCCGAGTTTCAGTCTGCAAAGCGCCTGGCAAACTTCGCTGTTGCTTTGCTGAGGGCGTTCCCGGCGCAAGCTCAGAATATCCGGATGGCCCTATACCGAGGCTCCGTCAAGACGGTCGGCAATGCAGATGTTTCGACAATTCAATATTTCTGGAACACGGCACGAGGAACGGGCGTCTTCAAGAAGATCACACGAGACCACAGAAACGTGCTGTCGTTGCTACGAGAAGCTGCCCCTCCGACCAATCAGATCGGTCAAGCCCAGGTCTCCAAAGCCGAGATAGCTCAATGGCGAGACGAATGGCGGATAACACTGTTGTTCTTGGAGCTCTACACTTTCGTTCTTAAGTTTATGGATGATGAAGATTTCTTCTCCTACGACAAGTCGCATTCCTTTGGCGCAACCACAACCTCTCCGATAAGCATTTTGTCGCGAAAGGGGTCACTGCCACTGGACGACGTCGCTCAAATGACAATCTTCCTGAAGAATTTGGCATTCGTCCTGTACTGGAATGCAGCTGATCTGGTCGAGAGCAACGAGCATGAGGAGGAAGTTGGCATCTCTGCGCTATTTGGCGCTTCTTCATACTCGAGTAACAGGCAAACGGAAAAGAAACAACAGACATTGACTGGCAATGGCGTGTCGCAAGGCTACCTGAAGGGCTTAGTCACTGGCCTCTTACGCATGTTGCATGAAAGAGATTCCCGGCGTTCCTTCGTTCCTCCTGGCCATTGGCTCATGACCAACCAAGTAAGCATGGCTGGTTTCATCCCGGCCGTTGTTGCCGAGGAAGAGCGAAGGCATGAGCTTGGGGAAGACGACGATGTAGAGGAACAGCAAGATGACTTCGACAAAGACACCGAGTTGGACGAGTCGGCAGGCTCATTGCAAGGTGAGATGCTGCTGAATACCATGTTCGGCATCCGGCCTTCGCATATACCACGAAGTCGAGCTTCGAGAATGGCAGATCGAATAGAGAAGCAGCGGTTACAGGCCAGAAAGAAGAGACAACTCGAGTCACTTGCGCCACGTCTAGAAATTCTTCGCAACCTGCCCTTCTTCATACCCTTCGAGACGAGAGTCCAGATCTTCCGAGAATTTGTCTACCGAGATCAACTCAGACGACGGGACGGTGCGATCGATCCAGATACGTGGCGAATGTCCGTTGCCACGGGCACGCAAGGCCGTGGACCTGATGGCAGGCCCAGGGGCATCGACATCGTTTCCCGCCATCATGCGGAGATTCGCCGCGAGAGCGTCTTCGAAGACGCATATGAAGCTTTCTACGGGCTTGGTGAAGGACTCAAAGAGCCGATCCAAATCACGTTTATCGACAAGTTCGGCGCCCCGGAGGCTGGTATTGACGGAGGGGGTGTCACGAAGGAGTTCCTCATGAGTGTCACCAGCGAGGCCTTCGATCCTGATGCCAGCCTGGCTATGTTCAAGGAGAATTCTCAACGGTACCTCTATCCTAATCCTTTGATTTACCAAGAGACGGCAGAATATCTGAAGCGAGCTGGGCGGAAGCCGGGCACCGAAGGCTTTGATTACCCGATGGCTGAGTTTCTGCGCCGGTTCCAATTTCTCGGCAGAGTCGTCGGAAAATGTCTATACGAGGGTATCCTGATTGACGTGAGCTTCGCTGGCTTCTTCCTGCTCAAGTGGGCTCTGACTGGCGGCACGACTGTCGGCTCAAACGAATCTGCCTACCGTGCAACCATCAATGACCTCCGAGAATTCGACGAGGAACTGTACCAAGGGCTATTGAAGCTGAAGAACTACCCTGGCGATGTCGAGAATGACTTTGGTCTTGATTTCACAGTCACCGACACGATTACCATTGAAGACGAGCGACACAACGAGGTGCACCAAACTATCACGACAGAATTGATCGCAAATGGCGCCAGTACGCCGGTAACAAACACGAATCGACTAGTCTATATCGACCGAATCGTCAGGTACCGATTGCAACAACAGCCCAAGGCTGTCACAGACGCATTTCTTAGAGGCCTCGGGCAGATCATTCAACCCATGTGGCTCGCCATGTTCAATCAGAAAGAACTTCAAAAGCTCGTTGGCGGAGACAACACTGAACTGGACATCGCAGACCTTCGTCGCAACACTCAATACGGCGGGCTCTACGTCATCGGCGACGACGGCCAGGAGCATCCTACCGTCCAGCTGTTCTGGAAAGCTTTGCAGGATATGTCCGACAGCGACAGGCGGAAAGTCCTTAAATTTGTCACCAGCACGCCACGTGCACCGTTATTGGGCTTCAGCCACCTCAATCCGAAGTTCAGTATTCGCGATTCCAGCGAGGACCAGGAGCGGCTGCCAAGCACGAGTACGTGTGTCAATCTGCTGAAGTTGCCTAGGTACGGGGACATTAAGACGATGAAGGAGAAGCTTCTGTATGCAGTCAATTCGGGCGCGGGTTTCGACTTGTCCTAGGAGAAGTGCCAAGTGGGCGAGCATTCTCCGTGAGGATGGATACAGTAAGTAGATTTTGAGCCATGCTTGTGCGAGCAGGCAGGCAACAGAAGGCTGCGCAATCGCTAAGCGACAAGCCTCTGCCACTCATGATGCATGCATACATCAGTATGTGAATAGAATTGACCTTTCGGTGTTCCTCTCAACGTCCTGCATATCTGTCCCATTTGTCAGCCCATTGTCTCATTGACTGTCGAGCCGTGTCGCAGTGCCTGAACGGGACGCGGGCCATCAGGTCATCCGTGTCGATTGCCTTGTCCTGGCTGCCCCGACTAATTACAGCCTCCACCGTCTCCATTCAGGCACGAAGCCTTCCTAAGTCAATCCCCGCGCTGTAGGGGGCTGACATTCCTTTCTCGCTTGCGATCCTTGGGCGCAGACCTTCACCTCGCAGTAGCTTGATAAGGGAATTGTGGTCAAACCCCGAGGATCAAGCGGGCAGTCAGCACGCTCGAGCGGGTTACACGAGATTCTTCAGGCCGAAACAAGCATATGTACGGAGTATTAGGACCTCGACATCCGCTGCGAAGTGTGAACTGTGCTATTCTCACTCTCTGTTGCAGAACAGTAATCAACTGACCTACGTATCTCCGGCACGTAGGTCGAATCGACACATATTCCCAAACGTACAGTACAAACCTGAATTGAAGAATCTACATTTTCCATTGAGATTGGTTGATTCTAGATCAACGGCAAAATGAAGGAAAGACCGCAGCTCTCGGCTGGTGATTACATTTCTTTGCTCGTCGCCATGACGAAAGGCCGTACGTGTTCTCATTCTCGACATACACCCCGTACCTTCTCAGGTTGCATCTACTGTTCCCGCTGCGCCCACCGCTGCTTCTTCTTTTTCTCTCCTAAGACCCGGGCATTCAAATTAGCACAAGCCGTTCTAACTGTGTGCTTGATTACGTATGAGCAGTCGGCACGTTGACATACACGGCCCTGACCGGCTGGTCGAGGGGCGATGACTGCCCGAAGGAGTACAAGCGGCACGTCTTGTACAGTACGATGAGGAGTGCGATCTCATCATTGACAGTCAGGCAGTTCCAGTGAGTCTCCCACCCTGATCCACTGCTACAGAGGGAACACGATTCACGCCGATATCTTCCCCGTTCTTGTTGCGTGCTCACATAATACGGCGAAGGGCCATCCAACCGACCACCTCGGAAGGGTATATGACGTTTGCGAAGAAGCATAAATTCAAGCCTGAGATTGTGGAGCTCGGAGATGGTGCGAGTGGATGCTTTTTGGGCCCAGAGACGGCGAAGACGACGCTGGTTTGGTTTCACGGTACGCGGCATCCTTTCCTTCACTAAGGAAGAGACTGAATTTGAATTCGAAATATACAGGCGGCGGGTATAACTTCCCAGCGGCGGACCTGCACTGGGCGATGTTATGGGATTTGATCGAGCTAGTCAAGAAGAATGGCGCGGAGCTGAGGGTTATGGTTCTCGAGTACGGTAAGTGAGAAGAATCATTCGAACAGTCAATGAGCGACAAGAGTCGACTGGCGATTTGTGGCTGATAGCAAAGTGCTGTACAGAACTAGCTCCTCAGGGTGTGTTTCCTTTGCAGCTCAAGCAAGCGGTGGCATCGATTCGATACCTGCTGAATTCGGGCTTGCAGCCGTCCCAGGTGATTACTTACCTTTCCCAGACTCCAATCGGCAACTGGAACGGAGGAATTGACCTGTGTCCTCTAGATTCTCTTTGGCGGGGATTCCGCAGGAGGAAACCTCGCGGCAGCACTCACCGCACACCTGACTCATGCTCATCCCAGCGTGCCGGCTGTCAACCTGTCCAGCAATCTAAAAGGGGCGCTCCTCGTCTCTCCTTGGGTCTCCTTCACCCAAGAACGAGCGTCCTGGAAGAGCAACCATAAGAAGGACGCGCTCGACCCGGCAACCGTCAGAATATGGTCCAACAACTTCATGGGCAAAACGCCCAATGATAACTGGAGTCAACCTGCCGAAGCGCCTGCAGAGTGGTGGGTAGGCTTGAAGGTGGATAACATTGCCATCACCGCGGGCGGGAATGAGGTTCTGAGGGATGATATTCGAGCGCTGGCGGAACATATCAAGGTGAGAAGCAATCGGCAAACCGGCAGGCATAAAGTCTGCTCCCAGGCTCCGAGTTGACAGTGGATATACCAGGTCCATAATCCCGATGTCGAATACCTCGAAGCGCCAGGAGAGGCGCATGATGCCATTGTCATGGACAAGATGTTTGGGTGGAAGGAGGACTACGCCTCGGAGCAGTTCATCAACAAGTGGATTCTGGCGAGGGTGAAGTAGGCAGGCAAAGGGAAGGAAGAGATTCAGGAGCGGCGGTCGTGTCGGTCCTCAAGACGGTGCCACGGCGCTATTTCATGTTCAGTGGTGATCGTCGCCGACACGTCGACGCTTCGTCGGAGGCGGAGGGTTGCACTACAACGTGGCTGCACCTCGTCGCCTGGAATTGCTTTGCACTGCGATAGGCGGAATGCCAATTCCTTGTGCCGGCCATGAAAGTCTGGTGCAGCGAATGAACCGTCCGAGATTTTGCACGCTCCCCGCAATATTGCCAGCGACTGTTGCTTTCGTAGCCAGACAAATGCTGATTCGAGCTTCCTCAGGCTCGCTAATGGGCGCCCATTGTGGTGAATCTGATGCCCGCCTGGAGCCTGACTCAGATCCCACTAAGGCCCCTTGGAAATCCCCCCCCCACGACTGATCGGCTTCGCGTGAACATCATGCCTCTCCTGCAAAGTGCGAACCCTACAGCAACCCAATTCGTTTACTGAGCAGCCCTCTCCACCTGACTAGAGGTAAAAGGCCTTGCACATTTCCGTGTTCCCTGCTGCTGGTAAAAAAGCAAACACAACGTCCATCCATGTCGAATGCGCGGGCTGCAGCCTCGCTATCCAGCCGGTCAAGACCATTCCTCTAACTCGACATCCGAACCACCCAATACCGCAGCTGGCGGCTCCTCGATCGAGCTCCGACCCCTCAACGGCCGTGGCAAGCACTCGCACGCAGCAAGACGCCTCGAAAAAAGACTCCTCAAGCTCGAACAGCTCGCCGACCGGGACGAAGCCATGAAGTTCTCACACAGCATCCAGTTCAACGCCGTCCCCGATTGGAGCAGCAACTACATTGCCTATAGCAATCTCAAGAAGCTCATCTACACTCTTGAGAAGCAAATCAACAGACCACCGGGCGATGGGGAGACACAGGAAGATGAGGAGAATACGGCTTTGCTGGGCGGATCTCTCGACCCGGACACCACATTCAAGCGCATGCTGGATTCGGAGCTAGACAAGGTCTGCTCGTTCTATCGGTTAAAAGAGCTGGAGATCTTTGGCGAACTGGATCACCTGTTGAAAGATGTGGAGAACTACAAAGCCGAGACGCAGGATCTGGACATGGACGCCGTGGTCGAGACAGAGAATCGAAGAAAAGTCCAGCGCTCGTCGAGTATTTTCAACGTCCCCTTTCGGCGGAAAAGAAGAACCTCGACGATGAGCATCAGCATCGAGGAGCCCGAGGGCGACGACAGTGATAGTGACGCTGAAGACAGTGCCGCCATGATCAAGAGGAAGACGCCTTCGACGGGGAGGCCGAGGAGTAAATCCACCTGGGACGGCGAGGCATCGACCCGTTCGGCCATGGCTGACTCCCGCGAGGACCTGAGATCTCCTGATTCACCGACTTTCATGAGGAGGAGGCCGAGTCTCGCCATGGAACTGGAGGCATCGGACCCCGGTCAGTTATCATCACTGTACGACTCGGGCATCTATCTGAAGAAACGGATAATCAGCCTGTACGTCTCGCTTTGTGAGTTGAAGTCGTTCATCCAGCTCAACCAGACGGGCTTCAAGAAAGCCGCGAAGAAGTATGACAAGGTCTGCAATCGCGACATCCGGAAGAACTACATGGAGAAGTCGGTCAACCCTTCATATCCCTTCCAAGAGAAAACCACGGTCCATCTGGACGAGAACATCGCCAAGGCCGAGCAATTGTACGCCGACGTCGTCACGAAAGGCGACCAAGCCATGGCCAGGAGAGAATTGCGTCTCCATCTGCGTGAACACGTCGTCTGGGAGAGAAACACCGTGTGGCGCGAGATGATCGGCATCGAGCGGAAAGCTCAAGCGGCCAACTTCGGTATCAGGCAGACTCTCCTGGGCGGGGTTCAAGATCCCTCCAAAGCTCGATTACAGGGCGATCGCGAAGCCGTCGAGACCAAGGAATTCGTCACTCCGGTAGGCCGCTATCGTTGTCCGAAGTGGCTGTTCAGCGGCACGCTGTTCACTTTAGTCGGCATCCTCGCGATATTTCTGACCATGCTGTACGTCCCGATTATGAAGAAGCCCGAACAGCAAAACTGTCTGGCCATGTTGATCTTCGTCTCGCTCCTTTGGGCGACGGAAGTGATACCACTGTTCGTCACCTCTCTGCTCATCCCCTTCCTTGTGGTCGTCCTCCGAATCATGCGTTCGGATGAGAAACCCCACCAACGACTGGACTCGAAAGCGGCGACAAAGGCCGTGTTCGCGGCAATGTGGACGCCCGTGATCATGCTCCTGTTGGGAGGATTCACCATCGCGGCCGCCCTGTCGAAATACCACATCGCCAAGATGATGGCTACCTTTGTGCTCAGCAAGGCCGGGACCAAGGCCCGCAACGTGCTGATCACGAACATGTTCGTGGGCATGTTTCTGAGCATGTGGATCTCCAACGTCGCGGCCCCGGTGCTGTGTTTCAGCATCATTCAACCGATGTTGCGCAATCTGCCCAGCGACAGCAACATGTCCAAGGCGCTGATATTGGGGATCGCTCTGGCGAGCAATATCGGCGGAGCAGCCTCTCCGATTGCCAGTCCACAGAACATCATCGCCCTGCAGAACATGAAGCCCGCGCCGAGTTGGGGGGTGTGGTTCTTCATCGCCCTCCCGGTCTGCATCTTGAGCATCGTCTTCATCTGGCTGCTGTTGCTGGTCAGCTTCAAGCCCGGCAAGGGCACGACAATCGTCCCCATCCGCCCCATGAAAGACAAACTGAACGGGGTGCAATATTTCATCATCTTCGTCACCTTGGTCACCATCGTCCTGTGGTGTACGAGCCACCAATTGGAGAGTGTGTTTGGAGACATGGGCGTCATTGCCATCATTCCTCTGGTTCTCTTCTTCGGAACGGGCATCCTCACAAAAGAAGACTTCAACAACTTCTTGTGGACCATCATCATCCTCGCGGCGGGCGGGTTATCGCTCGGTCGTGCCGTGTCTTCCTCCGGCCTCTTACACACGATCGCCCGCTCCATCACCGAACAGGTCGACGACCTGTCCGTCTATGGTGTCCTGGTCGTGTTCGCGGCTTTGGTCCTCGTGGTCGCCACGTTCATCTCCCATACAGTTGCCGCGTTGATTATCTTGCCCCTGGTGCAGCAGGTCGGCCAGGGCATGAAGGAGCCGCATCCAAATTTGCTGGTCATGGGCGCGGCCTTGATGTGCAGCGCTGCCATGGGGTTGCCGACGAGTGGATTTCCCAATATGAGTGAGTGGACTCCTTTTCTTGCGTCGACTGTGTTTGTGCCTGTCTCTTTTGCTCGCGAATTCTTTGCGAACTTTGGTCGGATCCGCATTTTTACTAACCTCTCTCGTGTCACTCACAGCCGCGATCATGTTGGAAGTCCCCGAGACGGGCGTACGGTATCTGCGCGTCAAGCACTTTTTGACCAGGGGCGTGCCTTCGTCGATCATTACCTTTGCGATTGTCATCACCGTGGGATATGGATTGATGATGGCGGCTGGCCTTTAATGGGAATGGAGTCGCCCTCTGGATAAGAATTGCCTACAAATGGCTGGAATGTATTTTATTTTTTTCTTCCGGACATACATCCACATACAAAGCATCATGCATACACTCACGTACGCACGAAGGCATGCGATCTAATGCATATACTCTATGCACAGCCGTCGAGTCTAATTGCACGCATTTCTCTGTCCATCCCCTATATTCATCTCATCTCCTCCATTCCTCACCTTACCATATCACCCACAAACAAGTGTATGTACAGAGTACACACCCATTATGATTACCTATGGTTCGACGGCACGATATACACATCTGGCCTGCCTGCCGGTCTGCCTAGAATGAAGATACCGTTCAATCGCTTCGCTTGGATCGCATTTCTCAGGTACCGTCGTTGCAGACAGTGCAGAAGAAATCCAAGTCCTAGCTTGTAAATTCCTTCGCAACAACACCTCGGTGTGTCGCATAATGGTTTCCTCGATCATTTTTCGACACTGGCCCAGGCAACAGGCACTCGAGATCTGTCGGGCGTGTGCGTGATGATCGATTCTCAGTTGGCTTCCACGGAGGAGTGGAGAACTCGATGAGCAAGAGATAGAGAGCGAGTATACCCTTCCTGTACGCCAGTCTCTTCTTGCCGCCGCGTGCTTCGATACCTTCACCTTCACCGTCGTCCACGTGCTCAGCGCAGTGAAGAGACCGAATATCGACCAATCACCGCCCAATTCCTTAATTCTGAGGATATAATTTCTTCAATCGCCAAAACTCTGCTCTCATTCGGCCGGAGAGATTGAGCGGTTGGCTTCCTGCAAGAACAAAATAGGTGGATCGATATCTTACGAGATATTGTCGGCTTGTTGTTGTGGTTGTGGTTGGGGTTGGTCTTGGTCTTGGTTCTTCTTCTCGGACCAAAGTCACCATTCATACCTTGTGGTTATTGTGGCAGTGGATACAAAAACATCGAGGTAGACATGAGGAAGTCGACTGTTCTCTCCCAGTCGAATGACACAAAACCAAGAAAAAGCAAAATTGGTTCTGCCCGGTTTTCTCACAGACTCAACCCTGAGTCCGTGTTCTTTTTGTCGGCCTTTTGCACTCAATTTACTGTGCACGGTGCTGGTGGTGCTCGGTTCGTGCACGAGTGTATGAGTACCGCCAAGGATTGGAAGGTGAAGGCGAAGTCAAGGTCGTCCAGCTGGCGCCCGAGTCCGCGGGAAACCTTTACTGAGTTCTTCGAGGCCAGATGCTGATTTTGTCTGGGCGGGATTACTCTGGTGGTTCTGTATTTCGAAAAGACTTGTCCGAAAGGTCCAGTCGCTTGGTTGTCCAGCCTTCTCGCTCATCCTTGGTATGCTTGTCCTTTCCTGGACCCTCGGGGCCAGCCCGGCTTCTCTTCACGAAGAAGAATCTTCCCATCCTTCTAGTCTCGGCGCCTTCTCCCATGGCCCAGGGATCCTCCACTTTGGACCATTCGATAGGATCTTCCCTCCATGGCTGGCTATCCGGTGAAAAACTCGTGACTTGATAGGTGTCTTTTCTCCGCCGGATCGTGCCGTTCTTGCCTTTCTTCTCTTCCAGAGCCAAGTATTCGGCCAGTTTCTCCCGCGTGATTGTTTGTTCTCGCTTGTGCTCGGAGGTCTCATCTCGAATCGCCACGAGCGGTTGTACACCGGTGGTGTCTACCTTTTGGATCTCCTTGACAAAGTGCACTTGATCACGAAGATCATGCAGCATTTCGTTTTCTTCTGCTCTCGACTTGGGCAACGGCAGCGCGGAGAGCTTAAGCAGGTGGTGCAGTTTGTCCCTTGAGATCTCTTCTTCGGCTTCCGCTTCATACGCTGGGGTTGATCGTCGCCATGAGTACAGGACCGAGCCGTCAGGTTCTTCACGTCGGTTTGGGGCCGGGGGTAACAATGAAGCCACAGACCAGGTTGGAGTCTCGAGGAGGGATTCGATGTCGGGCGAGAGGTCGATTTTCTTGACTAGGCGGAGCTCCTTTTCTCGAGACGGGCTGGTTACGGGCCCGGAGAGAGCTGTTCGAATGTTGAATGTCTGGCGAGGCAGACGAGGCATTGTACACGTCCCGCTGTAGGACTACCTTGGACCGTATTGGTCTTGCCTTGCCCTACCGTGGGCATGGATCTGTCGTGCAGAGGGAAGGTTGAAATGTTCTTAAAGCGGCAGGGTGACGTCGATCCGATAGGCTTCTACTCAGGCGGGGGCTTCCTGCGAACATAACTCGATCCATCAATTGAACGTCCGGAAAGACACATAAACAATCAAGCCAGATAGCACTTCAACCTCGACCCCTGCCTCTTTCCACACAGGCAAGTCATCCCCCACAGCCAAGGGGACATTGACCACTCCCTCAAGACGTTCCCACTCATTTCACTCGATCCCCTCCTCATAGTCCGTCCAGTTCCCTCTCACCATGGCTCAAGACCCCCGAGCACTGTTACAAAAAGCCGACAAGGCAGCCCAAGGCGCAACCGGCGGCTTCAGTCTCTTCGGCGGCCGCGGCGAGAAATGGGAGAATGCCGCAGATCTATACACACAAGCGGCGAATGCTTTCCGGGTACAAAAGCAGAGTAAGCGCCCTATGCCTGCCCCGTTACATCTCACACAATTGCCTCCGCGGACAAGATAGACAGACGCAGACACACTGACCATTGCGTCGTTACAAGCAGACCTCGAAGCCGGCAAGGCTTTCGAAAAAGCAGCTTCGATCCAACAGTCCAAACTCAATGAACCCGACGACATGGCCAACACCCTGACCGAAGCGTTCAAAGTCTACAGAAAGGACTCTCCTCAAGACGCGGCCCGTGTCCTCGCGACGGCAATCCAGCACTACACAACCAAAGGCAACTTCCGGCGCGCCGCCACGCACCAGCAAAACCTCGCCGAAGTGTACGAAATGGAGATCGGCGACCAGAAGAAAGCGCTCGAGGCCTACGACACAGCCGCGCAGTGGTACGAGTCCGACAACGCCGAAGCCCTGGCCAATAAACTATACCTGAAGGTCGCGGACCTGGCGGCCCTGGAAGGCGACTACCAGAACGCGATCCAGAAACTCGAGGCGGTTGCCAAATCCAGCCTGAACAACAATCTCATGCGCTGGTCCGTCAAGGACTATTTCCTCAAGGCAGGCATCTGCTATCTCGCGGCAGGCGACCAGGTGGCCACGAAGCGGGCGCTGGAGAATTACCGGGAACTGGACGGCAGCTTCGCCGGCACGCGGGAGAACATGCTGCTCACGGACCTCGTGGGCTGTGTGGAAGAGGGCGACCAAGAGGCCTTTACCGACAAACTGCTCCAGTTCGACCAGCTGAGCAAGTTGGATAAGTGGAAGACGACATTATTCCTGCGGGTCAAGAACGCCATTGAGAAGGAGGAGGAAGATTTCTCCTAGGATCGCAGTCCAAGTCGGCCGTGAGGATGGGGGAGAGGAAACGGTTCCCCAGCTTGACTTAGAAGTCAGTGGACGAGAGTCGTCCTGGGTATTGATTACACGCTTGATGGCCCCACCAAGCTGGTATATTTCACGAGCCGAGCGATTGAAGCATGACATGAATGTCGGGATTAGGAAGGACGGCGTGAGTGGCGGCGTTTTCGGGTTGACTCACGCGAATGACAATTGGCATTGGGACCTTGGGACCTGAAGTGGCAGGTCCGTTGCGTCGTTTCTGCAGAACACTACTATAACTCGTACTCTAGAGCAGCCAGCCAGCGAATGTGAAGAATTCGAGCATCAGCCCAGTCGTCAACCTTTGATTGATTATACTCTCTCAAGACACGGACAGACGGGCGCCCGCCACCTTTGCGTGAACAAGTGGCTGTCGCTGATGCTATCAAAGTGGGCCGCGAGCAATTGGAGCCCTGGCCATGCAATGAATGTACCCCGTGCCTCCCAATGCAGTCGTATCGTGGCATGCAGGCTTTGCTTCACGGAGCGAGGCCAAGCCCAGCTCAGCCCAGTTGTAACTCCCCGAGGATCTCGGATTTATAGCACGCGCCTCTATCTATCACGCCCGTTGCAGGATGGCTCACGCCCACTTTATTAGCACCACGTGAAGAAAGGCTTCTTGCTTTTCACCGTCTCCAATCTCTCGACAATCACCTTCCTCTTGTGCGTGTTATCCAAATCACTTGCCGCCGCGTATCCCAGGTCGCCCTCGTCAAAATCATCTCCGTCGTACAACATGTTGGGGGCTGACTTGTGGTGTTTGGCCCCAAACGCACTTCTCGTGGACATGGATCTCTGCCGCCGTGATCGATCCTTCTGCGAGGCGGAGGCGTTACTGGCGGCGGCGTGGCGAGGGAACTCGAAGCTGAAGCGATTTTTGTTCTTTGGTCGGGTCGGGAGGGTTGCGGATTGATGCTGGCCTAGACTGCCGTGGGCTTCACGTGCGTAGTCGAGCGAGTCGAAAGCCGGGGCCGTGCTGCTCAGTCCCTCTAGGTCGGCGGACCCATGGCCGAGGTCTGCGGTGCTGTCCTCGCGGGTGAGGTCAAAGCGATGTGGGTTGGGTAGTTCGGTGGTTGGAGAGCCGAGAAGGTCGAATTGTGATTGACGAGGCGGAGCAGACCCGTAACTAGCACCTATGTCCATCTCTTCCTGTTGCGGTCGGTCGTGGCGGGCTCTGTGGCGGCTCATCTCGGCCGATGGGACACGCATCGGTATCGCCACGGGGACGTCTACCAGATCATCCCAGACGCATACCCTCGTGCGGCGAGTCAGTTCGAGAGGACCGTGGTCCTCCTGTTTCAGAGTTTCAACGACGTTCCAAGCCTGGCCTTTCATTACGGCTATTTGCCGCGCAAACATGCTCTCTTTAAAGTCCGAGTCCAGTGCGAACACTCTCCGTAGAGCCATTTGAGTCTCGCTCCACCACGCTGTTGACGTTAACAGAGGGAGGAAATGTTCTCGTGTTCGTTTTGAAAATGGTTGTCCGATCAAGGACACCGGGAGGAACAACCAGCCAAATGGAAAACTGCGCCACTACGTCGAGAGTTAGCATCAATCAAAAAGCAAGCATTTAGATACCTACAGCATCAGGGTGCTTCCAGGGCCACGACAAGCTGTTGTCGATGGCGCCGAGAGTGATCGAGCATTGCGGCTCATGCGCATTTGAAGGCGTCCCTGACCGGCTTTCCATGGCCTCATACCTCTTGTAGGGCCTCGAGGTATTGGACTCGGGTCGTTGCGGGTTGATATTTGGACTGACAGACTGTGGCCGTAAATGCGCATCTCCATTTTCGGTCGTGCTATTCGGTTTAGGAGGCTCTGCGACGATGGACACTTCTTCCGTCTTCCAGTCGATCTTTATCATCCAGTTGTCCAATCCTCTATCCGTGTTCCGCATGATGTAATCCAAGATAACGAGCTTCTCCAGCTCTTCTCGGAACGCTTGTCTGATGACGGGTGTCCAACGAAACTTAGGGGCGTTTTCTAACGGTGGTGGTGAGACTACCCGAGGTGCCTCCTCCTCTTCGTCGTCCGAACCTCGACCACCTGGAATGCAATTGCTCAAAGGTCGCCTTTTCCGCTTCGACTCCACATCTGCTCGGAACTCTGTTCCTTGATCGGGCCAGGGATTCTCTCGGAGGAAGATGTTGGCATCTTTGAATCCCTTCAGGAAAACTTGAAAGCTGCCCGGTTTAGCCGGCAGGCCTCTCTTTCCACTCCACGTGCTCCGCCTTTCCCAGAAATCGTAGTAGAAAACTTTTGAGGATAGCCAGACAACGTCCGTATAGGGTACAATATATGTCCGTAGTTGGGCGTCTAAAACATAGGCGGCGGCTTCGGAGACGTAGGACAAATTGGGGATCAGACATGCTCGGCCAAAGGCGAAGGGGAGCAGGTTCCTGTGTAGCCATTTTGTCCACTTGGGGTTTCTTGAAGCATAGGGCTCTTCATCTTTGGGCTTAAACACTCCGACGACCTTGCCCTCGCTATTCCGCGCAAAATAACTGCCGGAACTCCCTTGTGAGATCATCTTTGGGTGTGTTCCGAGTTCAATTGCCACTCTCACACTCTCGACGATGTCGTCGAATTGCGTCTTCGTCAGTCGATCGGTCTCGGCGGCATTGTACGCGGCCAGCTGCGAAGCTGTGTAAGGGCGAATGTCCGGAGGAGCTTGGAAGACGGAATGGTGAATCTCCAGTTGTTCCTCCTCCTGTGTCTTGCCCTTGACCGAGCTGATCTTGAACTTGGATGCGATCTCTTCCGCCCACCTCTCGAGTCTAGCATTTATTGCTTTGATATCCACCCCCGACGAATTACTTCGGACCCTGCGCATGGGTCGCTTCCGGGAGTCGTGATGGCGCATAGACTCGCGCGGCGCGGGTTGTATAGAGGCATATCGCGTCAACAACGGCGATGGGTTATTGATATCTTCCTCATCTGCGGAGTTTTCATCTCCCAACGGCTCGTCTTCATCTGCCTGTGCCAGGCGGGCGTAGCCTGAGGTCCCTCGGTGTCGAGGCATGACGGTGATGATGGGAACGCACAGGGGGCGAAAGGGAAGAGAGGATCTCGAAGCGTCGATAGGCCTTCACATGCTGTCACATTTGCTTCTATGAAAGGGAGGCTCTAGAATGAAATGCAGACGTAAACTTGCACAGGGCAGCCACATAGGATCATTGGAATCATGGATGACATTCAAGCCACGTTCGTGGAAACTTTGTTTGCGAGGCTCCGAGCTCAGCGCCTCGGAGGCCATGACCCGAGAGCCGCGCATTATTGCAGCACAGGCGAGTGCCTAACTCAACCATTGGCCTGCAACCAGAGGCTCTATGCACACGAGACTCGGATCAGAGGTCTGAATGCCTCGCATCAATGCTATTCATTCGATCAATCGCCTGTGCGGCTGCCTTGGCACGCTTGCTAACAGGCAGCTGTCAATAATGAGCATTCCTACTGAAGGGAGAGCTTTTCAACGAAACAGGACCACAGGCCAAAGAAGGTAAGAGATCTATTTCATTGGCCGCTCCATTGGCCTGTGCAAATCCGCTGCTCTATCTGGGCCTATGGCATTGGTACTCGGTGGTTACGTGTAAAAACCCTTGGAATAAATATTGGGATGCTATCGTAAAACGACCAGATTTACTGGTTAACGTCGGACGCCCCTCGTAGACCTCGGCCCCTGAAACAGCCACCTAACAGCCACAACCAACCCCTAGGGTTCGCAACTCCCACCAGCCACAGTTGTGCCTGACACGGAGTCTCGATCGTCACTATCCAACGTCTATCGACTTACGCGACACTGGCGCTGTCAAATCTCGGCCAGCGGGCCTTGATCGACAATCCACGCGTGACCTGTTCAACGCCGATAGTGCGTTTTTCCACTTGGAACGGAACCACAATAGGAGGCTGTTGGATGAAATGACGGGCAGTTCGAGGCGCCTCATGCGCGGTTCGATTGGGACCCTGGCGAGCATTGGACATCAGCGTCACTCCGTCCGTACCGTGGACTCTGGAAGATACATCTGCATCTATTTCGCCGAGTCAGGGAAGACAATTCAAGCGGCTATTGCCGCACAGAGGAAAGTGATGTCGTTTGACTGTGCCACAGGCGCGATAGAAAAGGGGCACGTTGGAAGCTGGCGTCTCCACCGTGAGATTGGACAATCTCTTTCATCTTCCCCAGGTTTGCTAACTTGCCGAATCAGCGCCAACTCGCCATCGGTCGTCGCGCAGAGATAACATGCAGGCCAATTCAAAACCCATTCTAGAACTTCTGTCAATAGTGACTGAGACCGCATCATTGGAGGCCACGGGTGAACAATCGAAGTGTGCAAATGATCTTCTTGCATCCTTGAGCAGAGTGATTTTATACTGGGGCTGCCAGGCTGATCTCAACCATTGTATCCATCTTCAAGACACGGCGCAATTAGACGTGCTGTTAGCCTCATCGGCGGGACCAGCACGCTCCTCGCCGGCCAGGATCCCTCGCCTTGTGATCCCCCTGACTCTAGCATGGCATTGGATAGTGCAAAACCCGCGAGGCTCCCGTATCGATAGACGTTCACTGTCTCGTCGATAACCATCCCTCTCCTTATCGAAGTCATTCTTGTTCGTTATATCATCGTCGTTGAGTCGAGTGCCAGTAGCATTCGCTTTTGACGGAAAAAAGTGTTTGAGCCTCACACCAGCGTCCCCCTCCTATCGATCCCAACCCGTAGAGACCACGGTTTGGTCTCACCGTATCGAACACGGCGTCCGCAGTTGCACCACCGCTCTTTCGGGCCACTCTCGACCCTACATACCGACCGCCATCGACGCCGTTGAGCGACTCGCGACTGGAAGGATACAGAAGAGACTATCAAAGAAGTAGCTCACCTCTACCGCCCTCGGCTGCGTATGGGAGGGACATTTCCCGTCCGGCGTCCACGAATCTTCCGTACACTGGTAGTCAGTTTCTCAATCAACCACAGTACCACGCCAGGAGCGCGAGCGTCAACCTCAGCCGCGAGTACCACTCAGAACCGCGATTGTCATTGCCAGGTCTATCGGCTTTGACAGCGCTGGCGGCTGCCGCTGCGCCGGCACCACCTCTCAGGTACGCATCAACGTGAAAGAGCGAGGGACGTCTGAGGAGAGCGTGGCGAAAGCTGACAGGTGGACAGGTCGTTCTCCAGTAGCAGCTATGGATCACAACTGAGTTACACGGGCGGGATGCCAGCAGTGCCAACGCCTGGAATTGCCGGAAGTGCTCCAGTAAGTCGTCGCCGCACATTTCCTTCTGCCAAGCCACGCGTTCATTGCCCCGACCACGTGATCTGTCCATCATCTCCTCGTCATTTCCCTCTCAGAGTCTTATCGTTATCGCTTCGCACCCGCATCTTCTTTTCACCGAAGGCTGGCAATGGCCTCGATTTCAATAGCAAGCGCTGACCCGACCGCCCCTTTGCAACAGCCTGTCTGCCAGAACTGCCAAACCTCCACGACACCGCTATGGCGGCGAGACGAATCGGGTTCCGTGCTCTGCAACGCGTGCGGCCTGTTCCTTAAGCTGCATGGCCGTCCACGACCTATCAGTCTCAAGACCGACGTGATCAAGAGTCGCAACCGAGTCAAGACTGCCACGCAAGGTCCGAAGAAGAAGGTGAGAACACTGGGACATGATTTGAATGAGAGCCGCTCGCCTAACGCGGATCGCAGTTCGAGCAGAATGGAGGCCAGGCTCCCGCCACCGACAGCATAAACCCACACCGGCGAGTGTCGCAGATGGCCGCCTCAGTCGCATCGGACCGGTCGCAATCACCCATTTCGCGGACTGGCACACCCGGCGCCCAGCACGATCCGAACATCGCTCCTCAGCACCTCTTTGACGGGGTAGCCGCTCTGGCTGATGCTCACTACGGCAATGGCATTCCCACCGACCCTGCACTCCAACTCAGTCAACCCTCTCCAGTGGTTGCCGCCCTGAGCAACGGTCAACACGGCGCCGCTGCCATGACTTATGATGACCTCGTCGGGCTCACCAACAGCCTCCGAACGCGTGTTTCCGAATTGGAAGTCATCAACATGGTCTACCACGACAACGAGTCGAACCTCTGTCGCGAACGAGACCGAGCCCTGCAAGAACGAGATGAATACAAGCGCAAAGCCGAGGAGCTGGAGAGACAATTGCTCGAGGTTCAAGCTAATGACGAACATGTTGCGAAGAGACCACGACTTTCACCAGGCGCCCACGCCTGATTCAGCTGGACCTCATGATCCTCGGAGCAGTGCTCTACCTTGATTGTTCTGCTATCACCAGTGATACCCAAAGGCACGAATTTTTTATATATATCTCGATGGATTTAATGTCGGTTTGGGGTCGTAATTTGTTGGATGGTGGGCTCCTGACTACCATCGGGGCGTTGTATAAGGCTTTGTGCATTGGGTGCTAATGACCACTACTAGATATGAGCTTCAGCGTCAGCATGAGCAGCATGCCCTGGCAAAGGATATGGCCAACACGGTACCGAGAGAGATCAAAAGTTTTGATTGAACAATTGGGAGGCACTGTCGATACCAGGCGAGCTAATTAATGTGTTGCAAATCGAAACGAATTGGTTGGTGGGAGGTCTGAAACTACGGTAGCTGCTGCTCATACAGCTCGATCACGGAGATCTTTCCGGCCGGTCTTCGCCCTGTCGTCGCTCCATTACCGCGGTGTAACTCGTGAAATCACAGCAGACCCTCTACCCTGGCGTAGGCTGGTATCACTACTGAGATATCAAGCATTTCATCTCGTACTCCGGAGTTACCCCAACCCCAGCTCCCCACAAACTGTCGGATATTCGCGGTTGAGGCGTGAACCCCGACTCCATCAGCCTCGCCCGAGGTCCACCACCTCGATTCCTTCTAAGATTCGTTCTTGCTTCCCGCACATAGATACAATCCAGGTGCACTGATTCGGAGTCTCACCATGTCTCTGGGCTGAGTGTCAATGAAAGGCAGACCGACACTTGTATCAAACGACGACTTGGCTGATCTAAATGCAGGGAGTCAGTTCCTCCATGCTCGATTCCCAGCTGTTATAATAAAATTGAAACGAGTCTCGGCATGGCTTCCTTTGTCCCGGTGTCTCCTTTACGTCTCCCCTCGTCGTTCAACTTCGCCACAGATGTGGTGGAACACTGGGCGAAGCATGATCCCTCGCAGGTCGCCCTCTACTGGACCGATCAATCTCTATCCACCACCAAGAAACTGACCTACAGCCACTTCGTCGCCCAGTCGCGGCGCATCGCCGCGCTCTTCGCCTCGCTGGGCATCAAGCAGGGCGAGACGGCCATCGTCATCTCCCCCCGGATCCCGGAGTGGTGGGAAATCGGCACGGCATGTCTCCGCGCCGGCGTGGTACTGTGCCCGTGCACGACGCTCCTCGTGGACAAGGACATCGAATATCGGCTTCAAGTCTCGCGCGCCGCCACCTTCATCGGCGACTCGACCGCCGTGGCAAAGTGTCTCCGGGTCCGCTCGAAATGCCCGGAGCTGCGAACCATCATCCAACTCGACAGCAGCGGCGGCGGCAGCAGCAGCAGCCCACCACCGGCCGGGGTGGTCGACTTCCACGCCGCGCTGGCCAAGATCCCCGCGGACGTGGCATTCGACGTGCCGGGCTCCCTGGGCCCCAAATCCCCGGGCATGATCTTCTTCACGTCCGGCACGACGGGCCCGCCCAAGATGGTGCTCCACTCGCAGACATCGTACCCTCTCGCGCACGCCTTGACGGGGATCCACTGGCTTGATCTCTCGCCGGGGAAAATCTACTGGAACCTATCGGAGCAAGGCTGGGCCAAGGCGGCGTGGGCGTGGCTGTCGACCTGGAACTGCGGGGCCACGCTCTTCGTGCACGACGACAGGCTGGCGTTCCAGGCGCGGCGCACGCTGCAGGTGCTGAACCGGTTCCCCATCACGACGCTGTGCGCGCCCCCGACAGTTTACAGGCAACTGGTCCTGGACGAGAACCGGCGGTTCTTCGCGACGGGACAGGGCCGGCCCATGGCGTTGACCCACTGCTGTGGCGCGGGAGAGCCGTTGAACGAGAGCGTGGTGCGCACGTGGAAGGAGATGACGGCCGGGATCGAGATCTTCGACGCCTACGGCCAAACCGAGACCATTGTCGTGTGCGCCAACCAGAAGGTCAACAAGGTCAAGCCCGGGAGCATGGGCAAGCCCGTCCCCGGGGTTCCGCTGACGGTCGTTGACCCGGACGGCAACATCACCGAGCCCGGCGTCGAAGGGGACATTGCCATCTCGGTCTCGGCCTCGGCCTCCGCTTCGGCGCATGACGGCCACTTCTTCGGCTTCTTCGACGGATATGTCGACAAGTCGACGGGCAAGATCGACAACAAGATCAAGACGTTTGCGAATGGCAAGATGTTCTTCCTGACCGGGGACCGCGCCACGAGGGACCACGACGGATATTTCTGGTTCGTCGGCCGGGCTGACGATGTGATTAACTCGTCGGGCTACAGAATCGGTGAGTGCCCCGGCCAAGGTCATTTCTTTGAACCCTCGCCGCAAAATGCACAAGGAAGGCAGAGCTAACTCCCACGTCCTTCCCCACAGGCCCCTTCGAAGTCGAATCCACGCTCAAACTCCACCCCTCGGTCGTCGAGTCCGCGGTCGTCGGCTCACCCGACCCGACCCGCGACGAAGTCGTCAAGGCCTTCGTCGTGCTGACCGACAGCGCGGCGGCAGATGTCCGCGGCAACAGCGACGCAACCCTGGCCCTGACGCGCGAACTGCAGGAATTCTGCAAGCGCAATGCCGCGCCGTACAAGTACCCTCGCAAGATCGAGTTCGTGGACGCGGCGTTCCTGCCAAAGACGATCAGCGGGAAGATTAAGCGGGCCGAGTTGAAGTTGTTGGAGAGGAGGAGGTATCAGGACGCGAAGACGGGGGCGAAGTTGTAAATCAAGAATCAGGATGTAGAGGAGGGCGAAGCGAGCGGAGCATAGCTCAGCATAGTGAAGAGGGATCGATGAGGGAGTGAGGCGGAAGAAGTGAAGAGGATAATAAAGGTGTTGGCGCCGCGCTGCGTTGGCTTGATATTCGTATACAACGCAGCCTGTACGAGGCACCACTGCTATATTATACCGTACTATATCGCGTATACCCTGAACCGTAGCTCTTGCTAATGCAAGTATCCGTGAATAGGTATATATATAGGCATCTCAGCAGGATGACTGTTGCGATATTAGCATGCTGTCTGTCCCCTCGAATTTCGAACGAGGGCCTAGCTTCTTATCTCTTATTTCTTTTCCCGGGTAGGTTGTCTTCCAAGGATGCGTTTCTGCTTTAAACTGTAATCAAGCACTTCAATATTGTTGGTATATGTATGTATATGTATGTCGCAACTGTCTTTCACAGCAAGGCCGCACAATGTTGCTTTGTATAAATGTCCACAGCACCATCTCGTCACAGTCCCTGGACATGAAGCTTACAATTTTTCTTTGGAATACCATTGGAGCGAACGGAACGTCCTGTGGATATGCCGCTAGTAAATTGTCTGCAATACTCCCAGCGTCTGGTACCTTTGTCGGCGGCATTGCGATTTAGCCATAGAGGATATGGCAGCATGAGATCGTTAACAGATCTGGAAGAGGACAAGGAAAGTTGCCCCATGGCCTTAGCGTTGATGTACATAGACCAGGATGGTATTTATGCAACCTGCGATTTCAATATATCGTATCAGTCATACCTGGACAAGGCTTGCGGTCTGTGAGGAAATTGGACGAGGTTGCTCGATGCGCCAAATCATGCTTGATCTGGTTGAGGGTGGCAATACACCCAGGAGTTGTCTGATAGCATGGCGACCACGATAATCTGGGAAACAAAGGAGGGATATGAAGAGATGACCTTAAGGCATCCACTCATAAACCGTTTGCAAGAAAGGTCCTGACCCACGCTCCGTAGGATATGCATCTTGATGGGTCAATAATGCTGGACTCAAGCCAAAGAAATGGTCAAATGGAGGTGGAACAACCCGTGTAGAGTTTACATCACGGCTGCCGCAAGTTGTTCCATACAATAGAGACCAGACTTTCTCAATGACAAAGGCGGATTTCTGGCGATGACTTTGTACCTAGAGAGTGGTGACAGTATCGGGACAATTGACGTCCCGTCTCATCGCGAAGCCCAGAGTCTCCTTACGTAACGTCGGTACCATGGTAAGTCGACCTTGATCTCTCGTCTTTTCTACGGCCCAGTTGCGCATTCTATCAACTTGTGATTCTCGCGCTCCTTACTCGGCTCTCAACGAAGAGATTGTGGGCAAGGCACAACGGAAACCGGGGCAGAATCTTGACGTCCCAACCTCCAAACTTCTCTGCCTCTCCCTGCCACTGGCGGGTGGTTATTCGAGGTCAAACAGACGGACATGCGGATGGAGTAAAGCACAGTGTGTGCGCCAAAGATATATTTGATATACTTCCATCTATCCAATACTGTATCTATTACCGGTCAATCGGTCGGTTGCTGGCGCCTTCTCCACATCAAGCACTGATCCTTCCTACCCGTCATGGCGGGTCGGGAAGCCTCTTCGTCGTCGTCATCGTCGGTGGAATCAATCCTCTTCCCGCTCAGCACATTCCTACTCAGCATCTACACGCTCTCCACCGCCACCGACGTCTTCATCTCCAGCACCGCTCACGTGGCTCATCGCTTGCATGTCAGTGAAACGCTCATCTCCCTGCTCACCGCCGGCGCCGAATGGGAAGAGCTCGCCGTCGTGGTGGCAGCCATTGCTCAAGGCCGGCCCAAACTCGCTCTGGGGAACGTGCTCGGAAGTTGTGTGGCGAACATTCTAGGTGCCTTCTCGTTAGGCGTCTTGGCCCAGACAGAAACGATTGTGAGGTATGATGTTAGCGCGAGGATTTACGTGGTCATTCTGTTCGGTCTCACTACCACTGTTGCCGTCTTCTGGGGATTTGGTCAGCTCGAGGGACATGTCTATGGAGCCTTGTTGGTGGTGGCGTTTGTGCTGTATATGGTGGGCGTCGGTTGGTCGATATACCGCGGTGTGTTAGCGGCTCCTCAAGATTCTGATGTCGAGTCTGATGCCAGCTCGACGTCAGAAGAGTCAGAGCAGACGTCTGCGTCTGGAGATGAGGCTCAGCATGATGGAAACCAAGCAGATGAGACGACGGCGTTGATTGGTCGATGGAGGGAACCGCCGCCGATCCTCGTTCACCTGGTCAAGCTGGTTGTGGCCTTCATCGCCCTCTCACTCAGTGGCTATGTTCTCTCGCACTCCTCCAAGTCGCTCTCGGCGGCACTCCACCTTTCGGACACCGTCTTTGGTGCGACTCTGTTGTCGCTCGGCACCACCCTGCCCGAGAAGTTCGTGGCGGTGGTCAGCGGATATCGAGGCCACCCGGGTATCATGGTCGCCAACACAGTGGGCAGCAATATATTCCTGCTGACGCTCTGTCTAGGAGTGACGATTCTGAGTTCACAGGGTCTTGCCCAAGGTTCGAGTTACACCCAGGAGATCGTATGGACGTGGACAACTTCAGCCTTCTTAATGGTGATGATCCTCACTGGCACCCACAGATTGGTCGGATTAGCCATGTTGCTTGCTTACGCCGGGTTTCTGGTCCTTGAATTCACGCTGTACAAGCCTTGACGGTGCGCCCGCTTAGATCGGAATGCCAACGATTTCTTCGCCTTCCTTGCCGTCGGATACCAGATCGCCATAGACTGTGATCGGGATAACGACCTCAAACGTCTCGCATTCCAGGTTCTCCACAGCAACATTGACAGTGCTCCTCTCGTCATTGACTACCTCCTCCAAGAGGTCTTTCATAGGCCTAATTTCGCCTTCTTCACTCTCGACCGGCTTGATGGTTCCGAACTCGAATCGAAGACTCCAGTCCAGATTGACTCCAGAAGTCACAAAGGTTGGCGTCGCGGAAGCCGGAATGCTGAATGCGAAGGTGGCTCGCTTCGAGAACAAAATGTTCTCCGAGCGGGCGGCGTAAACCTTTCGTGTAATTCGATTGATCGTGGCAACCGACCTGACCGCAAGCGCGGGAGTCACTTTTTCCGACGTCTCGAGGGTTGCTTTGAGCGAAGAACCCGGTATTTCGCTTTCCAATAAGTCAACAACGGCTGTAATCGTCTCCCCGAGCCGGTGCAACGGTCGGTCAATGACGATGACTGCAACTCTCTGACCATTTCGGGCAATCTCAAAACGGTTCGGGCTCGAATCGCCCTCGGAGAGGGAGTTACCATATAGGATAGCACGGTCGACGGACTGCAGGGTTTTTCCACGCGTCCCTGTGTCTTGGCTAGTTGAGAATGCATCCACGGTACCTGCACTTGATTGTCTACGGCGGTTGCGGTCCAAAAGTGTATCAACAAGTGTGAGGAATTCGGCGCTAGACTTTTCATCCAGGTGTGTGGTGGATGCGATAATCTCTTCCTGGCTCTCAGGTGCCGAAATGGACTTTGTACGAGCGAGATCGCGTAGAATCACATGCGGCTGCATGAGATCGTGGCCGTAGATCTCTCCATCATGCGAGACTCCGGGGAAGACACGGATGGGAACGCTGACTTGTCGAACCGTATGCACGTCGCGGCTTCCAGGAAGACCTTGCACTCCGATGGTCAAGTTGTAGGAAATCTTGATCGCCTTTCCTCGGTGGCTGGATGGTAGACCTCGCGGTAAGGGGTAGCTGTACGAGTAGCTCTTCTCTTCGCCCGGTTCGAGGTGCATGTCGACGAACAATAGTGATTGTGGGGTAGACAGTAGAGGGACAGCCCTTGAGTTGGTCACGGCGTTCATCTCCTTCACGCTGCTCATGTTTTCGCCACTGATCAGGCTGTTCAACGAGCCTCCGATGCTGTTGAGATTGAACCCCCCCAAGAACCCGCTGTTCGGCCGAGGCTTCTTGACGCCGACAACGCCGCCGCCAGCCTGGCCGCCAAGAAAGCCTTTGGTCTTCACCTCTTCGAAGTGCGACTGATCGACCAGCGAGGCGTCCAAGGTGAATGTCGCGCTCAGTTGAGCGTAGCCCATGAGCAGATTCACAGCTTGAGGCTTTTGGGGGTGTTGTAATGCTGGTCGTCGGGTTACAGGAGCAGAGTAATTCCACGGCGGCGGATGATCCGACATGATGGAAGGCTGTTCAGACATCAAAGTCTCTTGAGAGTGATTGCTAAGCGAGTAGAAGTCGGCGCTGCTTCTTTCGCTCGCAAGGTCTTGTCCTGGTCCGGAGGCAGATGCCCGGGCGTCTTCGGTATCGGCTGGACTCGGAATACGAAGTTCATCTGAGTCTTGGGATGTTGGATGTCCTCTAGAGTGATCGGAAGGTACTCGCGATCTGAATTCTGAGGTCGAATCACGACCCTCGCTTGCGACAGGCGATAGTGGACTTCTACGGCCGCCCCTGTGTGGCAGCTGCAGACTATTCCTCACATCCTTTCGTTCTTGTTGGCTAGCTTTAAGTTGCGACACTGCACATGATGAGTTTATGACAACTCAGACGAATTGCTATTCGACTCACCATGCTGGATTTGGACTGTTGATGACCGTGAATGACCCGGCCTTTTCTGCTTCTCCCAGCCGCCAGCTGTCAGACTTCCTACATCTCCGGTCACCGATGGAGAGGCGACCGAGATGATAGATATAGACCTCTGCTGCTTATGTACTGGCCTCTGCGGTCGGGTGCTGCTTACAGTGTCCTTGTCGTTTAAAGCTGTGCTTGGTCGTTGGAGGCCAGCTTGACCAGGAGGGTGCTCATTGTTGTAGGATCGCCCATGCTGGCTCAGTCGCAGGACGTTGTTAGGTCTGTTGGCTTGCGCGGCAAGTTGGCTTATACTCTCTCGTCTACTTCGGCGGTGGCTCTGTAAAGAGGGCGTGAGCGGCTCCTCTGCCAAGTTTGCGACATTTCTGAAAGTGATGGTGCACTGCAGTAGTTCGCCCGCGAAAACGGATTGATCGTGGAAGCGGACAGCTACATGGATGTCCGAATGCATCCCACGCCCGAAAGGCTGAATGATGAGAGACAGCTCGCTGCCTCGTGGATCGTTGCAGGCAAGGAAGCCAGCAGCAATTGTCGAAGTCCAAGTTGAAGAAAAGCCACTTCAAGGATTCATGACGGCAGAATTTCGGCAGTGACGGTTTCGTCTAGAACACGGAGCCGCGACTCTTTGGATGCAATGTAGGGAGTATTATTAGTTATGTTTCTTCCGAATCTTTCTCTGTTCGAGGCGTGGAATTGGATATGATGTGGAAGCTTAGCATCATGGGCAAATCTGAATCTATACGCGGGTGCTAAGTGATTCTGTCTCTCATCGCCAGTTTATCCGCAGCGCCTCATGGCCGCAGAAAGCCTACATTCGCACAAAGAGTTCGTGAGATCCTGGGATCCCGCGACGTCGGTGTAACTTTTCCTCAACATAATAGACAGGTGAATGCCTAAATTCGTCATGCAAGACTGGAGACCTCATAGATCTGACAGTCAATGCATGCTTTGAAGAAGCAAGAGGACCATCACGACTCGGCGTGTGCTCCCATGCACCGCACTGCGAGCGGGATCGAGCGGGATTAAGCAATAACACTGACTTGGGCAGCGAGCTTTTCGGTTGTCCTCCCGAGGCCATTGTTGGCGTAGAAGTCCATCGGATATGTACCGCCTTCCTTTTCCCATCCTTGCTGTGCACCCAGCACCACAAGAGCCTCGTACGGCGTTAGAAGTGGCCGAGGAAATGCATAACCCCAGTCAATGCTTAAACGTGGACATGCTATCTGCACCCAGCAGTCCACATCCTGGAACATGGCGAGCTTTCCTGGGAAGATCTCGCTCAAAAGGAGGTTCACATATGGGATGCCGTGTTGGTTGAGGTAGTTCTCGAGCATGGTCAAAGTGTGGGGGTTTCCTTGACGTCCCAACGCTCCCAGTATCAGACCCCATTTCTTTGCTCTCTTGGCGGTATTGATCGCAGTGGACCGCATATTCAACATTTCGTCGTGGGAGTATGTCTCTCTGGTCAGCCTTCGCGAGTATGGGTCATATCGGTAAGCTGGAATGTCAGGATTCGCGATCATGGCAGCCTCGAGATGGAAGCGACCGTCTCCCAAGTACAGTATGAGATCGACGTTTGCATCTGGAGTGATCTTGGGCGCAGTACAACCGAGCACCTCGCCTTTGCTCAGCGGCATAACCTGCGGCACAACCAGCTTCAAGCCCTCGGCTTCGAGAGCAGGTCGGATCGTATGGAGCGTGGAGTTGAACTGAATAGTACCCACCATAGCAATTGTCTTCCCCGGAGGGATATTTCTCGACAATGTGGTTACCAGATGCTTGGTGTCAATGGAAATATCCACAAAGATGTACAACGTTGCGATTTTCGTGGCTGAAACTGGGATCAAGCAGCTGTGAGCATAGTGAACAAGCAAGTCACAGCCCAGGGCTCTTGCAGTATAGTCATCAATACAGCATGCGCCATACGTAACATCGCCCATGATCAACGTCTCTGTGCCGGGGCAGAATTGGGTCAGGATGTCGGATATCGTCGTCGCGAACATCTGTAACCCCTCAGGGAATTGCAGAGCAACCCTTTTCGCCTGTAGGGTCCGTATTCGATGGATCGTCTTGGGAATCTCAAAGCTGTAATTCTGTGGTAGCAATGCGATCGCGGCTTGAATATCGGGGTCATCGAGAATATCTGAGGGTACCTGGTTCAAGGCTCGAGGTGTTTTTCTTGTCGCTATCAACTTGTCAGCGAATCGCTTTCCATCCCTTCGGATTGCGGTTGTATCCTACTCTTTTCGACGATGGCAGTGGCGTCCTCGACCGCTGAGTTGGCCTCTGCATTATGCCTCTGTTTTGACTGCGCATCCGCAGTGCGCCTTCCCACAAATCGTCTTCTGGGTGTTCTGGTGCTGCTGACGCCGGTTTCTTCTGGTGTAGTCGGGAAGGCGCCAGGTATTGCCGGCTCATCCATGTCTCTGCTTGAAGCCTGCGACCTCATGGGTGGTCGAGAAGATTTGTTTCTGCCATCGCAGAAATTGAGCGGCGATTTGCAAAGCGGAATGCGGGGAAACGAGGGCCCCGAGCCTCGCCCAACTGGCGGCTTCCAGGTGGCGTCATACATTTTCCTTGCTCGCTCACGCTCGCTTTCCTTCGTACTTCGTCGTATGCTGGGTATGCCAATCTACAACTCCGATCGTTGCGGCCGTTTAGGCACGGATGAGTTTTTTAGAGTCCAGAAGCTACGCTGGTCCATATAAGGCCAAGGTGAGAAGTTTGACATGTAGACCGAGGACCTGTTCTGGCCTTGTTCCGGCATTCCTTTTGGATGCGACCAACTTTCACATTCAGTTCCCGGAACCATTGTCCTTTCCATCGGCCCCGGTTATGGGATTCACGCGCTTGTTGCTGTTCGTTCCATACTAGCGGGCTCAGAGACGTTCGTCAACCTATCAGCCCCCAGTTATTCGTGCCAGATCATCAGCGAGATTGGCAGGACAGCTGCGGGAGAGTCGAGCTACAAGAATATCTCTAATCCCCCGCCCAAGTTCGCCGTTGCTTTTTTAGCCCAAGCCACATGGGTTTCGCTTTGCCTCCTACCTGTCCTGCCAGTCAACGCGCCGCCTGAATCCAAATTCGCTGCTCTCGCGGGCCTCGTCTCCGTCATTGACAGCGTCGGCCCCTTACTCTACATTGGCGGCCTGAGCTTCGAAGTCACGGTCGGCCGCCAGGAGAGCAGGTGGATGCAAGAGAAGAAAGAGAAGAAACATGAAGAAGACTTCTTGACTTGTGGCCTGTGGAGCAAGAGCGCCGTCCAAACTACTTCGATGGATGCACAATATAGCCAGGGATTGCTACGCTATCGGCTGGTGTGCTTGCCTCAACCGCTGGGGTTAGGGTATGTCGATGACAGGTGGTCTGGCGGGCAAGGTCGTCGCCCTGCTGAATGCTGGGATCAGCCCAACTTCGTGGCATTTTCGCTATCGAGGGAGTTTGGTGTGCCGCTGAGCGGAAGGAAGTACAACAAGAGGTACGGAGGTCGACCCGAATGTCGACGGGACGCCCATGTTCATGCCCAAGTGGTCAGCGGCTGGTCAATTGACTTAGCATCGCATGAGAACCACAAGTATTGTAGATTTCGGATTAGGACAGGAACATTTTATAGTGCGTGAGGAATATACTGGGGAATTGTATCCTCAATGGCTCTGCTACTTGCCTAGCCAGCGGGCTATCCTCGGGAGTTCGTCCCTGCGTCCCTTCCCCGCCCTTGCATGTGAAATCTGGCTCTTCATTCTTTGTGCGGAGGTTGTCCATCATAGTAGGCCTCTAGCAACACCAACCATGGCGCTTCTTCCACAATAACACTCTCTGACCCATCCGCCGAGTCGAGTCGAGTCGAAGTCGTCAAGATGGTGACCACTTCGGGCTTCACGCACACGCCCGTCACGCGCGCCATCATCGTCACCTCAATCGTCCTCTCCATCCTCTCCTCCACGCTCTCGGCCCAACACCTCCTACCCATAAAACCGACGCCCCACCTGTGGCCGTACCTCCAATTCACGCGCCTCCTGACATACCAAGCCGCGTACACGTCGAGCACGGAGCTCCTCTTCTCCACCGTGCTGATCTACCAATTCCGCGTGCTCGAGCGGTTATGGGGAAGCCGGAAGTTCCTGAGTTTCTGCGCGGTCGTCTTCTGGGTGAATCTGCTGCTCACGCCCGTGTTGCTGGTGTGCCTCAAACTAGGCACGCTGGGATGGTACAACTACCTCCCGGCGGGTTGCACGGGCGTGGTCTTCGGCCTGCTGGCCGCCTGGGCGGACGAAGTCCCCCGGATATACCGGTACAAGGTCGTCACGGGGGGGTCTGCTCCGCCCGCCGCTCGTGCTGGACAGGACGGCCACGGCCCCGGCTCTGGCATCACGCTGAGTGACAAGTCGACGACATATCTCCTCGCCGCGCAGTTGGCGCTGAGTCAGTTTCCGTACTCGCTTTTGCCGGCAGCGACGGGGTGGGCGGTGGGCACGGCGTGGGCGGGCGAGTTACTTCCGGGCCGGTTGGCGCGCTGGAGGGTCCCGGCGTGGATGGTGGGCGAGAGCAGCGCGCGGAAGGAGAGGGGCCAGTATGAAGGGCTGAGGAGGCGGTTGGAGGAAGAAGGTAGCTCGGCGGACGGCATGAGGCATGTCACCGAGAGGGTTGCGGGTAGTCGGGAGGCCGGTGCAAGGAGGGGATTTGGCAGTCGATTCGTGGGCTACTTCACGGGGTCGTAAGCATACATGCATGGGTGGAGGTGGAGGAGCGCTGCAGACAATCAATGAATGACATGCCGCTCCTGAAAGCAAGCCGCGCTATGTTTCTCTCAGTTTGGGTTCCAACTTGCGTCTCAGTTCTTCTACGATCTGTGCTTCCTCCGTCCGGCTTCTGGCCTTCATCTCATTTCCATGCACCGAATACAATACAGTATAAAACAGCCAGTCTAAGCACTCTGCCCAGCAGTCGTGGCAACAATGCCGTGCTGAAATCTCTGTGCTACGAAAGCAGTACACCTGAGCCATCAAGACCAATGCTGGCACCGGATCCAGCGCTGCCGAGCTCGGCAAGAAGTGACTTCGGGCCCGTACCAGTTCAATTTGTCGTCCCGCTGTGTGAAACGACAGGAGGAGAGCGGAGCTTTGTCGGTCTCCTATCTTGGGCCCTCCATATTTTTGCCCCGACAGGTGCACGCTGCTTCTCCTTGTAAGCTCTGTGCTGGGGAAAGCCAAGCTGACCCAACGGCATCGCTTCAATGACTGACTGACTGACTACCCCGTAAGTTAGTTAGTGGATATCCCCCAAAAATGGCTATCCAAGGCTCATCCCTCTGCCGCGTTCTTTGTCTGTTCTTCAAACGCCTGCTTATAGCGCTGGACCGCGACGGCAAGACTCTTCGTCGCCGGCCCTAGTAACTCCCTGACCACATGGGCTCCCCCACTCTTGATGTCCTCGTTCTTGAGCGTCCGTTTCCGTCCCGTCCTTTCGTAGCGCGACTGTAAGTCCTGCTGTTTCTTCTTGATTTCCAGCTGTCGTTCTTTCTCGGCATCTTCGGCGATGACGTTGATACGGTCAAGGGCGCGATTGAGCGACTCGACCAGGCTGGCTACTTCGTTGGCGCGCGCTGCTTCGCCTGAGAGGAAGGCGTGCCAGAATTGTCGGAGAAACTCGACTGTTGTGGCATGAGTCAGCGTCAAGCGGTCGTAGATGGCCGGGCTTAGATTGGCGGATTCAGGGACCGGGGCGGTCTGATTGCGATTTGCCTTGATGAGTGAGAGGATGTGCTTTGTCGCAATTGCAGAACCAGAGTCTACCTTGGGAGAGGTGTCGCCGTCCATGTCTTCCTGGTCTTCTTCCTCTTCGAAGTCAGCGATCGGGATGGCGCCGACCCCGGGCTGGGTGAAATGGGCCGCGATGTCGCTGTAGACTTCTTTGACGGCTTTTGCGGGGTCGAGGTTCCGGAATGGATTGGTGTCGTCGGCCCCTCGTTGGTCGGACTGGTTGTCGGAGAAGAAGCGGCTTTGATCACGGATGTTGAGGACGACGCGGTTCTGTTCTGGGGTTCCCTCGAGATCGCGCAGCTTGAGCTGCTCGTATGTGGTCTCGACCTTGCCGATTGGAGCTGATGCATCGACGTCGGAAGGCTTCACTGCTGCCATGAGCTTCTCGCTGATAGCGTTGAGTTTGCGAATCACGGGCGCTTTGTCCAGGTTTGCGGGCCGGAGGTCGAATTCAGGACGGTTGCCATAGCCGAAGTGGTTTTCCTCATTGCCCTCGAGGTCAATGAACTTTGGTATGTGCAGCTCGGCCGCAGTGGCCCGAAGACCTGTCACCAGGGGATGGTTCAGGTATCTTTCAACATCGATGTGTTCGTCTTTGGCGTCCCTTGTGGGATCAATTTTCAGACCACGGAGCTTCAGGTGTAGCTGGCTTTGGAAGAACTTTGACCAGAAATCTGCCTCGTTGGGGACCTTGCGGGGCACTAGGTCGTCGTAGACGATTCGCATGATAGGGTATTGCTCGAAGATGGCGCGGATCTGGTCTTGTCTAAGACTCAGCTTGGACTCGCCTTTGTTAATCCCGGCAAGGACATTGAATGTGCCTTTCTCCTGTGTCTTCGAGATTGCCTGGGCACGGAGAAGATGGACGCGGGACGACCAGAACTGTTGAGTAAACTGTTCTTTGGAAAGTGAGTCTGGCTTGAGGTTGAGTGCCTCCTTGTAGGTCCTAGCCAGTTCTGGATTTGCCTGCAGGAGAGACTGCTGAAGTCTGTTGTCCGACTTCAAAAGTTCATCATCTTCCCAGAGGTTAACCGCTCGGCCACCGCCGGAGATCGCGTTCGCCATTGCCATGGCGGCCGATTGACCGCCTGATGAAGCTGTTGACGCAGCATTTTGAGCCGCCTTTTGTGCCTGGATCACATTTGCTAGAGCGTCCTTGATGCCGTTGGCCTCACCTCGAGGATCTTTCGTGGAGGTAAATGTGAACACATGAGCGGTAGCTTCTGTCTGTCCAGGATTTTGCGCAAATATCTTCAACATGACCTTTGGGTTTGTCTCCGCAGTCTGTTGCAGATTGGTGATATTGGCAGCCGATAACACAAGAGCTGGGGTGGCATCGGGAGGTTGAGCAGGGGTCCATGAAACTGATTTTCTGTCCTTGGATATTGCCAGCGTTCCAGACTGCTTTTTATACGTGGCCTGCCCTTGTGGTGGTGCCATGTCGATTATGTTAAAATCTCACGGAGAGTAGGAGAGGAGTTTTCGATCCGCCCTTCTGACGGTATCGTAAAAGAGGCAAAGCAGCAAGATAAATGTTGCATCGCGTTTGCAGCGGCTGCAGTCTGCGACGTGCAGTCTGTCCAAGCCCAAGCTGCCGATGAATTTGGCCTATGAAAGGATGGACACCGCCTTATTTACTTAGGCCGGTGTTTTGCTCCTTCATGTAGGATACAGTTGCTGAAGAGCAATTATCTCAAGGGAAGTGAAGTTGAAGTCATACAAGAGCGGCTAGGAGCACGTGCCTGACCGTAGGGCGTCAGGAATCAGTCTACGGTGGAGCACGAGTTAGGCACCAGCGTGCACCACACGACCAGTACTAATGTTCATTTCGGAGACACAGGGCAACAAAGTTGACAGCTTGTGTTCATGCTACGTTCTAATGGTGAGTGAAGACGCTTTTGCCGTTGGTAATCACCAAACCTGGGTAACAGAGCATTGCCTTCGTTTCTCCATCTCTCTCAAGAGGTGGCAACTTCATCGTTCGGTTAACGTCACAGCTGGGATCGCCACTGATACAGTACTCTGCCGCTTGAATGCTTCCCGTCCCGTTCTTTTCCCTTCTGTCTGCTTGATTGGTGCCTCATCCAAGCGACAAAGTCACAGCCTTATTGCGGGCTTCAGTCGTGGTAATCGTGTCGAAAGCGGTCTATCGCATGGATGGCACAACTACTTCGCCATCCTAGGTCTCATCGAAGCCGGCGAAATTGAACTGTTCAAATCGATGGTCAATCATTACTGCCTCAATCTGAAGCACTATGGCAAGGTGTGTCAAGGAAACCTTCTCAATGGAATTGGGACAGTATCCGTTCTATCGCCTGAGATGCGCCGCCGACCTACCAACAGTCGATCTGAACGTGGTGCTGTACCATATGAGGTCAATAATGCTCGGGTAATCGAAACCCGTCTTGCGGACAGGCTAGAATTTATCACTAGGAGGCTCAGCTTGTCGCTTAGCGGTGGTTGTAAACTGACAGAGTCACGATGGTATGTGTGCGATCAAATGGTAATCGACCACAGCGAATTCTCCCCTGAAGACTTCCTACATGACCTGGAAATACTCCGACTCGACGTAGAGGTCATGTAATCCGACGAGTGCGACTTATGCCGGAGAGACAGACTCTGTTTGCGATCAACAAACACTTCGCCGGTCTACCCGAGATATTGACCTGCCCTGACTGTGCCATAGCAATTGGAGCACATGTTCCGGCGAGAGAAGTCTGGGACCCGAGGGAGTGTCAGTGCCAGGTACTGTGCCCAGCGCTAGTAGAAACACGCCCCTGAGTGTAGGCATCTTGCTGGTGGTCTCTATGGTATCGGAAACTTTGTAGACACTTGCATGTGCGGCTATGACCTTCCCAATCTCATTACAGGTGTTATGGTACATATGACGATGTCCACCTTCGGCTGGTGTATTCTCCATGCCTTCAATCCGCGTCAGGGCAGTTCTGACAACCTCCGTAACGCTGCCTGCGTGCGTCCTTCGGTGAGATGACCATAGAAGCTTCGTATGGGGATGGTTTGAATACACATCGCAGCGACGTTATGCTCAGGAGCCCAACTTGAATGCACCTGGGGCGAATGCCAGGGGCATTTCGATCCTCGAACTTGCAGGCCGCAGTATCACTTCATGAAATGAGCATCATTTCTGGTCATAAAGGCTTCCCCGGGGTAATCGGCTCAGTCAATATTCTCTCCAGAGCGCCGTCCGCATTCCCGGTCTTCTGCAGTATGGAGAGCAGAAGCTCTCTCTTTTCTTCGGGCGTCCGCTTAGGCAGTCCTGCTTTCGCCCGACTCCTGCCTTCTGCGGACATCATCTTATCGTACTCTTTCTTGTCCTCGAACATGCCCGTCCCGATCAATTCCTGCCTTAACCGTATCTTCATGTCTGATTTTATGGCTTGCTTCTCCGCGGGCGTGATGTGTTCGCCGCGCTCTTTTTTCAGTTGACGGATTTTAGCCGTTGTGGCCGCATTGATGAGGCCTTTGCGTTCCTCGCGGGTCATGTCCAGCCATTCTTTGGCGCTGGGCGGATTAGAGCCCACGGGTGTGGACCGTTGGGCGGAGCCGAGCCGCCTGCTTGAAGTGTGCATTCGGCGTGTTTGCTGCTGCTGGAAGGGGCTTCGCTCAGCATCCGCAGCCTGAGAGTATGATTGTTGCTGGAGGGATTCTTGGATTTGCTCGGGGACTTCCTCGTAACTTTGTTCACTTGCAGCTGCCTGATTTTCTTGATAGTCAACCACACTGTCGTACTGGGCCGGGTTGAGTTTCTTCCATGCTTTCAGAAACTCGAGGCCGTCCACTCGTGCAGGTGTATAGAGCACGCCGCCGGGGCCTTCTTCGACTCGAGGCGTTTGTTCCATTTCGAGTGTTACGAAGGGTGAGAGCTACAAGCATTCCGAACGGTTAGTTGGTGGCCGTGTCATATCGCAGGTGTGACTTGTCCTCGTAGGGACTTACAGAGAAGTTTGTCGTGTCAGGCACATTGAAGTGTGTGGTTTTCCGCCAATCGATCATATATTTGCCGTACTCTGTATGCGCACCCATTGAGCCTGTTCGGTTTCCTCGATAGAAGCCCCGACCGACTTGTTTTGTGGTGAAGCGCAGACGGCCGCATAGCGCCACCGTAGGCTTCACCATGCTGATGCAAATCTGTGGGAGGCTCGCTGGCTGTGTTGGCGAGGGACACTCTTTTTGGAAACCGCGAAACCGACGGTTTCGAGATTGAAGGAGGACGAAATCGAGCACGCGACTGAATTTGGTCAAGGCTAGTGCCGCCTTTAAAGGTCGACTTCAGCTCCGCACATCTGGCATGCTTATTGGCTCGTAACTTAATTGGAGCTCCGTCAAGAGCTTGATCACTCTTCGCTCTCCCTACATTCACCTTTCTTTCATCACAGTCCATTCTCGCCATGGTCTATTCTCAGATCCACGGCCGAAACCCTCTGTTGATGCAGGTACCTATGCGCTGTTTGAAGAACAGACTGCCATGTTTAGAACTGATCGGGGTCTACGTGACTCTACAATCCGCGTCGTCCGAATTGACGATGCAAGACGCGCACGCATTGAGACGGCATACTCCTCGACTTGCAAAAGGACTGCATCTGCGAGCTGATGTTGCCGTCTTGTTGCATCGAGCATCACGAGAATTGACCGCATACTTTGCAGAAGTTGGCTTATCATACTTCTGTGCAGTACCCCCAGCACGGCTTGTTATTGGTGGCAGGTCGACTCTACTCTGCCTAAAGGCGTAGAATACGCCCAATAAAGGTGTTTGAAGCTGGATATCCAGTAGACTTGTTCAGAAGTGGGCACACACCCTATTGTTACCCGTGATTCGATGGCACCATCATTCCACCAGCTCTTGGACTTCATTACTAGGTTGTTTACTTTGATGGCGAGCTCACCAGAACTAGTCGCGCCTTCATCATGGTGAAGGGGAGGGTGGTGCGGGACTTAGAAACAGAGTTGCAGAAAAGTCCTACAGCTGCTGATTTTTGCCTGTCTTGTTCCTCACTGCATCGTGGCTGAAATTCTGAAGACGCCGAGACTTGTCAGGGTGGTTGTGCTTGGGGGACTGGGTGAGTGATTGCTGCTGTTGTCCCGTCGATGTGTCGGAGATTCACTGATATCCGTAGAGCACAAGACCTACCATTGTTACAGGTGCACTGATCGAGAGGGATCCAAGTCGCAGCAATAGCCAACTTTTGCTCCTTATTACCGATATCAAGTCTCCCCTCCCACAGGAGATCCCCAGTCATCAGATGTCATTGATGTTCGAACCAAATACGGGAGTAAAGTTAATTGCAGGTGCCTATGCGACGAAAATCGGTCTCCGGGCAGCGTTCGAGTGCCAGCAGCTCTGCCATTTCAATATACACAACTTTGATGTTGGCGGATTAGGGATACATCTGGACGTTCTGCGCCGACGAGACTCCCGTTCTTGTTTTCATCGTTTCTGGCGCAGGGTGGGACCATCTTGATGATCACGGCTTTGCCGAGCAGTATCGAAACAGGCACAGCGTCGTAGCAAGTCGCTTGACTGGCTCGGTCGAATCTCAACCTGTTGAGCGCCTCCCAGGGAGTTTTATCAGCGGCGGTGTCTGTGCATAGATATCAAAAGGCGTCAGGTTGGCTCCACCAGCGAGAGAAAAGAGCGCCATCCCTTTGAATCCGCTTGAGTTGTACTACGTCCGCTTCTAGTGGATGTTAGCGACTCCGGAAGCGTCATTTGGAGACATCTCTCTGCATCATCTTTACATGTTTCTTTTCCGGATGTGGCAAGAGCGTTCGAAAGGGTCGACGACGCCTCCTCACGCTTTGGACAGTGTTAAATTAAACGAGTGGATGAGCTGGGTGTCTGCTTCTATCCCTTTCAACGATCCTTTGCCTCGGGGTCCTAGCAAAGACGATCCGACAGCCTTCACTTTCAGATGAGCTTTACTGCATGGTGGAATCTCTAGCGGGACAGTCTGGAGGACTTGAGAGTAGCAAAAGAGGCCGGCGAATGGGCGGACAGGTATTACCCTGAGCGTCCTAAGAATATGCAGGAGCGAACGAGGAGAACAAATCATGGCTACTGACCTATTGCAGGCGGCAGACGGTACGATTGTGCTGATAAACCCGAAAGTCAGCAAATGCCGGGCTTATCTGAATAGCCAAACTCGGACATGGAAGCGCGGTACACCACTCACTAAAAAGAGACGCGGATGCACACCGGGCAACAGCATTAGCTAAAGCTTGCTAAGTTCACGGCTTTGCTTAATGTTCGTCTACCAGCTATGGATAACATTTATATCCATGACGGTCTCCCGTCATGTGCTGTCTGCGGAGGTCAATCAGAGTTCCCGCCACATTTCACTGACACGGCTTTCTTTGCACCATACCATGGACCTCAAAACGCCGAAACTGGAGGCTGCTGGTAAGTATACGTATACTCATTCAAGTGGCAACCAACTCACAAGCTCTAAAGAGCAGCAGCTGTGTTCTGTGGTCAGCGTTGGAAATGGCACCGTCCAAAGCCTCGCGATCGGAGACGCACCAGCCAAGATGCAATTCTCCAAGTGGAATATCATCGCCTTTGCCTTTGTGATCTGTAACAGCTGGGCTGGAGTGGCAGGCAGCATTCAGCTGGCGCTCTTGCAAGGCGGGCCCGCCACCTTAATATACAGCGTCATCCTCTCCTCGATCGCCTACATGTGCGTTGCCATCTCGCTGGCAGAACTGGCCAGTGTCTATCCGACCGCCGGCGGACAGTATCACTTCGCATCCATTCTTGCACCGAAGAAAATACGACGAGGCGTGTCTTATGCATGCGGCCTCCTGTCAATGTTCTCGTGGGTTGCCATCGGCGCAGCGGTCACAATCATCCCTGCCCAGCAGATCATGGCATTGGTTTCTGCTTTGAACCCGACGTTTGAGACAAAACAGTGGCATGTCTTCCTCATCTACGAGGGTGTCGCGGCTTTCATCCTCGCTAACAACCTGTTCTTACTGAAAAAAGCCCCTTGGACTCACAACATCGGCTGTAAGTCTACGCCTCTACTACAACTTACCCGTCGCCATCGCTCCACGGCACGAACCCGATGCTAACTTTTTCCTAGTCGCTCTCACGTTGAGCTTGTTCCTATTCGGCTTCGTAACCCTCCTGGTTCGGTCGTCCCCAAAAGCGCCTTCCAAGTTCGTTTGGGCCACGTTCATCAACTATACCGGCTGGCCAGATGGAGTGTGCTTCATTATTGGTCTTTCAACCTCCTGTTTCATGTACATTGGCCTGGATGCGTCGATGCATATCGCCGAAGAGTGCAGTGAGCCCCGTCGAACAGTGCCCTGGGCTATGATCACTGCTGTAGTAATTGGCTGCACTACAGCGTTTGCGTACACTGTTGTCCAGCTCTACGCTTTAACTGATATTGAGGCAATCCTGACTACTACTGAGTAAGAGCTTCCAGAGTCACACTAGACTTGGAAACCCGAAGCTGACGATGCGGACATACTAGGTACGTCCCCTGGGTGGTGATCAGGCAGGGATTTCGATCCACCGCTCTCGCCACGGTGTTTACCATCTTGGGTATTATCATGACAATATTCATCCTCAATGCCATCCAGGAGACGTCGTCTCGGCTGGCCTGGTCTTTTGCCCGCGACAACGGTCTTCTCTTCTCGAACAAGATATCCAGAATCCATCCAACGCTGCAGGTACCAGTCTACGCTCTTTTTCTGACATATGGGATGTTGGTTGTGTGTGGTTGCATTTTTGTCGCCTCGAACACGGGTATGGATTCCAATTGATCGTGTTTCCAACGGCTGACGAGTGGCGAATCATGTAGCTTTCAACGCCCTCATCGGCTCTTCGATTGTGCTCCAGGAGATCTCGTTCCTCATCCCAGTGGCGCTGCTCATCTACCGGCGACGAAGTCTGAAATACCTGCCAAGAACCCGCCAATTTGCGACTCCAGCTGCAGTAGGATGGACAGCCAACATTATCGTGGTCATTTTCTCCGTCATCACCACTATCTTCTTCAATTTCCCCATCTTCTTACCGACGTCGGCGAGCACTATGAGTAAGTGGAGGGGCCTTTCACATTGCTGTCCAACCTAGTCTTCCCAATGAGAGATGGAACTCGCTGACATATGAAATCTGGTAAGACTACACCTCCGTCATCCTGGGAATTGCTCTGTTTCTTGGGATCGTCAACTGGTACGCCCATGCAAGGAAACATTATCAGGGACCAGCAATCAGCTTCGACGCTGATGACAACGGCCGTCCGACTTCAATCATCGCCGTGGGGTCGCGCACTGTCGATCGAGTAGAATAAGGCGCAGAGTCTAGCGCGTGAGGATGTCAAAGCACGCGCCCGTTTGGAGATCAAGCGCTGACCTGAAGCTTGGCGAGGACATGGTGTGGACTCCTCGACGGATGTGTCGTTGTTCCATCATCATGTGTGACGTCCATACCCGTTGGTGAAAGCGAAGCATGGAGTAGCGCATACTCAGTAGCTAGACAGAGGGTGACAGGGTCGAAAACTGGGCCATTTGGACGTGTTCCTCTGGCCTGATTCTGCTTAGTTGCTGCTTTAGTCGACGGCGGACCCGACCGAGCCATGTGATAACGCTAACCGAATTGGGATTGGACTGCAGTGCGGTTCAAGAGTAGACCGCGGCTCGTCCTCGCTGGTTATCTCTCCCGCTTTCTATTACTTCCTTGGATCTCACCGCGCCTGCTTCCCCGATGCCTGACTCTGTGGGAGGAGCTAGGCTGAGGCTGCGTCGCAAAGGATTCGAGTCTTCCCAGAACTACCGGACAATCTAGTCCGGGGCCATCGACCAAATGGACGATATCCGTGTGACACAGAAGCGCGACAAGCTAGCCCGTACCCGTACTAAGACAGGATGCATGACCTGCCGAGGCAGAAGAAAGAAGTGCGATGAAACCAGGCCTGTGTGCGCCGGATGCTCAAGAAATTTCATTGACTGTGTTTGGCCGGTTTCCTTTGTCGACAGCAAAGTTCTTGAAGCACAGCACTTGAGCTCCAGCTGCTCTCTGCGTCGAAAGCGGAAGCAGTCAGCCTCTTGCGCCACGGATACCCCTAGCTTGGGTGAAATCAAGTTTGTTCTGGATCACCGGTCGCCGCTGCTATCTGAGAACGAGGCTGCTGCTCGCTCATCCCCGGTCATCAACGTTGAACTTCGACATGCTAACGGAGAAAAGCCAGAGTCGATGATGCTCTGGAATCCGCTGACAGCGTCATTTATGGGCGGGGAACGAGCTCTTCTGCTGAATTCGAGCTCCTTACTCCTGCTACAACACTACCTGGAGATCACGGCCACCTTCTTGGCGGCAAAGCCACTCTCTAGCAACCCTTTCATCACTCTCGTCTTGCCGCTGGCATACTCAGATGACCTGCTCATGCATGCCGTGCTAGCACTTAGCGGGACCCAGCTCAGCTTCAAGAGGAGGGATGATCTGAGCGTCCAGTCGGCAACTCGTCAACACTACTCGTTACTGTTGCGGAACCTCCGGCACTTGTTCGCCGAGGAGTCTGCTCACCACGATGTTCGAAGGACCTTGCGCCTTCTCCTGGTCCTGGTTATCCTATGTCATGTTGAGGTACATTCTGCCGCTTCCGGTTTCTCAGGATTTCACAGACAGAATTGCAATTACTGACCTCGATTTCCAGGCAATCTCAGGCGAGCCAAACGGGGGCATTTTCCCGCACTTGCGGGCAAGCCGTGAACTTGTCTGCAAATTGCTGCACGAGTCCAAAGAAGATGTACACGACGACACAAAAGCAATCAAAGGGTTCGCTTTGGAGATGTACTTTTATCTCGTCCTTGTGAACAGTATTACCCCCTACGACAGCGATGAGGCTCGTGCTCTTCCCCTGGACGCCTTCTTCACCCCTTTGGATTTTCTTAAGGAATACCAGACATATGGGGTGGTCCTCAGCTGTGGGCAAGGCCTCTTCGAGTTGATTCCCCAGGTCTCGATACTTGCGAGGAAGAAACTAATAGAAGAAGCATCCGGGTTGTGCAGCTCGGAGAGTCAGTCCACTTACAAATGCCTGATCGACTCCATCACTGAGTGGCAGCCGCCTCCTGTAATATCCGAGATGACCGAATGGCAAGAGGAATGTGCGTGGGTAGGAGAGCTCTATCGGCAAGCACTCTTCATCTTCCTCAAAGCGTCTTCATGTGGTTCCGTGGTCAACAATCCCAAGGCCATTATTGCTATCCAGCGTCATATCGACACGGCCTTCCCACTGCTTGTCCCGGTATCGATGACACCTCTCGTCACCATTTTACTGTGGCCAATCATGATGATTGGTTCTTGCTTGATTTGCGAAACTCAGCGCAAAGAATACCTTCGACTTTTGGGCACCCAGTCCAAAGTCGAAATTTGTCAAGTCAAGCAGGCTGCGGAACTGCTGCGGCTTTTGTGGGACGACGAAGACGAGCGTGCTTACGGCTCATTCGGACTGCATCTCGTCATGAAAAAGCACAACATCAATTTTAGTATGGCATGAAAACGCCAGTTCTGGTATTGATGCAGATTGAGAGCGACAAGTATTCCGCAGTGAGCCCATGCAGAGATCCTAGAAGCGCCACAAAAGAGGGCATTGCATCAAGGACGGAGCCGGGAACCAGGAGCTTTCTTCTTCACCGCGTTAAGGAACAATATGAAGGGCAGGAACACCATTGATCCGGCCAGTACCAGTTCTCCGATCCTCACTAGTGAACGAATTCAGATGGATGTTCTCCACAACTTTCCCCAAAGATTGGACCTGGGGTCTCCAAACTCACTAATCCTACTTCGGGACGTCTGGACTCGACGGAAGCGCGGTGTATCACTAGCTCATCGCTCCATGTCATTGCCACTTCGATACGGGCTTTACGGCCGTCGCAGCCTGGCCTCTGGAGATTCCACAACGAGATTAAAATACTCAGAAAGGCAAAACTATCTCGTATGGCTGTATTTCGTATTCCCTCACCGTTCGTTCCTCGTATTCTCAATGTCGGCCTAACTCTACACCACAGCACCTTCCTTGATATGCGCAAGTACAAAGTGCAGCCTAGGATCTATATATAGGTTGTCAGGGCTTCGAGAGTACGAGCACTGGACGCTGTCACATCATAGTCGCTGATACAAAGCAACCCACAGACCGGTGACAACCTCCATCCAAGTTCGACTGGCCTGCACGTCTTCATCTGAACATGGCCCCCCGCGACGATAGACCCGAAATCAAGTTTCATGATGCTCCTGGAATGCCCGATCCCGGCTTCTACTCGCACTCTGTCAGTCTCAATCAACCCGGTCGCCTAGTCTTCACATCTGGCATTATTGCCCAACGACCCGACGGCAGCTTCCCCGAGTCGGTGGAAGAGCAGGCCGCTGCCGTGTACAAGAACCTGCGAGAGGTATTGCAGAAATCCGGGTCCTCTCCCCGAGATGCGATCAAGGTTACTTTCTTTGTTGTGGACTGGTCACTGGAGCAAGGCGAAGCCTTCGTCAAATTGTTTCTTGACTTTATCACCGATGGATCTGGTACTCCCAACCGACCCGTCACAACCTTAGTACCGGTCACCAAACTTGCGATACCCGGCGCCAAGATCGAGATCGAGGTGGTGGCGGCTGTCGGAGGACATGCATCTCCCTACGCGGAGCCGTCCGTCCACTCTTTTGATCGACCAGTAGCCCCGTCCAAAATGGACGTGGTCGTTGTGGGTGGTGGCTTCTCTGGCCTACAAGCAGCATGGGATCTTCAGAAAGCTGGTTTAAGCTGTGTGCTCCTGGAAGCCAAGCACCGCATTGGTGGTCGAAGTCGATCGCAACAGCTTCAAAGTGGGCCGGGGATCGTTGAACTCGGGGCCACCTGGATCAACAAAAAGACGCAACCCAAAGTGTATGCAACCGCCAAACGACTCGGGTTGGACATTGTGGAGCAATACACTGAGGGAGATGAAGTCTGGCAGTTCCCAGACGGTCAAGTCCTGCGAGCCGCCCCTGGTTCGGTAAGTCATAGTCGCGTCCTCATCTGCCTCCTGCTCTGAGTGAGTCCATACTGATCAGTTTGTGGTTCAGCCGGAGTTTGATCAGATCGCGCAGTTCAACATGGCACTATGCGAGGTGATAGACACTGGGTGCCAGAACATTGACATCCACAAATCTAGCGAGTTCCCCACAAACCTCGACGTCTCTGTCGAGACATGGGCCGCGAGCAAAGGTCTCAGCGACACCTTGGGCAAAGCCGCCATGACGTTCTTCACCAGCGCGGTTGTCGGTTGTGATTCATCTGAAATTGGCATGCATTATTTCCTGGATTACGTCAAGTCTGGCGGAGGCTTTATGAGTCTTGCTACTGAGGGCGAATATGGCGCGCAGTCCCTGAAAATCAAGCAAGGTAGGAACTCACAAAAACGCTATGTTCTGCGCCATTCTGTATGAAAACTCGCCCGTGTTAACTCGCGTTGTCAGGTACATCGGCCATTGCCACAGGCCTCGCGGACGAAATGAAGCCTGGATCCATCTTGATCAGCAGCCCTGTCGACAACATCCTCCAGACCGCCGAAGGGGCGCTGGTATCGACAGTGACGGGCAACAAATTCCGGTGCCGGAAAGTAATCATCGCCATCCCGACTAACACGTACGAGAAGATTCACTTCTCGCCACCATTACCCTGTGACAAGAGGGCGCTGGTCTCCCGTACGAAGCCAGGCGTCTACGCCAAAATGATCCTCACGTACAGCCGTGCGTGGTGGAAAGACCTCGGCTTGGTAGGCAAATTCTCGAGCTTCAAGGGTCCAATTTGCTTCTCCTGGGATATCTCGGATGAGACGAAGCAGCAATATTCGTTGGCGCTATTCATTGCTGGCGGCATCGCGGCTCGATGGGCGGAGTTGAAAGAATTGCAACGTGTCGAAGCCGTGGTCGACCATCTGGCCGAGCTACTTGGACCGGAGCACGGGCACCTTGCACAAGACGACATCTTGGAAGTGAACTACGTCAACTGGCCGGAGGAGGAGTATTTGGATGGCGCACCCACATCGGCTATGCCGCCTGGAGTGCTTTCCAAGTATGGTTCGGCCCTCAGACAGCCATTCAAGCACATTCACTTCGCCGGTGGTGAGACGGCGTACGAGTGGAAAGGGTATCTTGAGGGTGCGCTGAGAGCGGGCTCTCGTGCAGCAGAGGAAGTCATTGAGTGGGCGAAACAGGAGGATCTGATCCTCAAGGTTTCGGCAAATCTATGATGGTCGTCCAGTATCGTCACTAGAGAGGGCCGTAAGCTAGCCGTGAGTGACCTTAGTTACTCTTATTGAAGGACAGGTCCGCAATAAGTAGTAAATATGAATTGCGTTCTGTAGAACTCATCGCGGGGATAGCATATCACCTGATGGCGTACAATGCTCTGGCATGATCGCGGTCTGTCGTCAATAATAAAACGCCTGGACGAGCTACTTACCATGCCTCTCAGTGCCCATAATGTTCATTGCCCAGTGAGACTTGGTCCTAGTCCCGTATGATCGATATTCGAAAGCTGAGGAAAAGTGAGGCAGTGGTTGACCCGCCAAGGAATCCGTATCTCCGTGTGGGGATCATTAACTCCGCCGCCACTCGAACTTTTTTTGGGGTCCGATAGAAAATGCAGAGTAGTCTGTAGACTTCGTCGCTGCTTACCCAGCCACACATATTCCTACAAGCTGTGACAATGCCTCGTCAAGCGCATGGCCGGCCGCTCCAGGCCGGCCGGACCAATGCCGCAAGCAAGAAAAAGACCACTCGAAACCGCGGTCTAAACGCCCTCGAGATCGCAGAACGAGAGAATCCCGACGAGATCAAAATCCGCTCACACCGCCTCGGACAGATTGAGGACGAAGACAACGAAGACCCACGCAGCCGAGCAGATGCAGACGACCGGTCCTCGAAGAGAAGGAAGATTGACATCACACGTGAGGATGAGGTTGCGGACGAAGGCTCCGACCTTGAGGGGAACCGGTGGCACGAAGGCGTGGACGACGATGACGAAGATAGCGACATTGATAGCGAAGATGCGTTTGGAGCAAGTGACGAAGAGCGGTTTGCAGATTTTACATTCCGAGGGAGCGCTACCGTGTCCTCCACAGAGCCTAGGAAACGTCGCAGGCACGTAGACGTTGATTTGGATGAAGACGTTGCCGCGGACGGAGATGATGTAGATGATGGAAATGAAGATGAGTATGAGGATGATTTTGGTAATGAGGGCGTCGATCTAGCTACTGCGTGGGATATGGACGATCAAGAAGAGCAAGAAGTCCCGAGAAAGCGACGAAAACGTCCTACAAGGGCCGAGAGCGATGACGAAGATCCCTCGAGGGGTTCGAATGAGGAAGATGGAGGCCAAGCTGGCGGCGAATCTGACACTGAGGACGATATCGAGTCTGCATTCTCCGTCTCTGACGATGATGGAGATCACTCTCGACTGCAGAGCTTCGTCGACGAGCTGGCAGGTGGCGCCCGAGCGCAGCCCATGAAAGAGCGACGTATCCAGAGCTTGCCGGACAAACCCTCTCAATTTGGCCTCAGTTCTACTAAGATTGCAGCCGCCGATCTATTACAATACATTAAAGACCCTCGTCAACGACAATCTCTGAAGATCTTGCAGAGCAGCGAAGAAAGAGGCCACGAGCCCTACCAAGGCGGTATTCCTGGCAAACTCGCTCCTCCGTTGGCAAAACGGCAGCAGGATCGCCTCGACCGATCTGCCGCGTACGACGAGACCAAGAAAGAATTGGGCAAGTGGATTGACACGGTCAAGCAAAATCGGCGAGCGGAGCACCTCTCCTTCCCTCTTGTCGACGCCGCAGCTGCTGGCATGCTGAGCGGCAAGCAGCTCGGGCCGACTTCCACCGCACAGCCCATGACAGATCTCGAGTCTACTATCCAGAGCATCATGATAGAAAGTGGGATGTTGACGAAAGATGGTCGCTCGCAGGAAGATCGAGAAAATGAATACGAAGAGCTGCATGAGAAGCAGATGCCGTTGGCTGAAGTCCGGGCACGACGAGCCGAGCTTCGCCGGCAACGAGATCTGATGTTCCGAGAAGAAATCCGTGCTCGACGAATTAAAAAGATCAAGAGCAAAGCATATCGTCGTGTGCACCGGAAGGAGCGGGAGAAGGCGGACGAGGGAAACAGGGCTCTGTTGGATGCGCAGGGCTTGCTTAATTCGGACGAAGAAAAAGAGATGAATGATCGCCGGCGCGCAGAGGAGCGAATGGGTGCACGGCACAGGGAGAGCAAATGGGCAAAGAGTGTCAAGCTCACGGGCAGAACCGCTTGGGACGATGACGCTAGACATGGTGTCACAGATCTTGCACGTCGGGATGAAGAGCTCAGAAGGCGCGTTGAAGGCAAGACGGATGCTGACTCTGATGCATCAGATTCGGAGTCCTTACACTTTGATGGGTTCTCAGACTCAGACGGGGAGAGGGAACGTATCAGAATCAAGCTCGACGAGCTTGATGATGTTGAACCTGACACGTCTGACACCCGACTAAGCTCCATGGCATTCATGAAGAGAGCGGAGGCTGCAAGGAAAGCCGCCAATGAGGAAGACATGCGCAATATCAGACGCAACCTCCACGGTGACGACGATCATGATTCGGCGGATGAGGCAGATACCGAGGAAGAGGAAGACCCGGTTGGTCGTCGAAAGTTTGGTTCAACAGGCAAGGAGGGCCCGGCTAGGCCTCAGCCACACATCGAGAAGAGCGAGTTCGAGGAGCGTGAGTCCGAGAATGAGCTCGAAGACCTCGACAACAAAGATCCGGCAGGCACCCAAAACTCGAAGAATACCGCGGCGGTAACCAGTGCACCGGCTATCAAAGGTGCCGTACAGACCAAAGTCTTTTCCCAGTCGCCGGGAGCAGCCCCTTTGACGGCTGAGCTTCTACAGCCTGGAATTGGAAACGGTGGAAAGACGAAGAAAGCTACCTCAGCAGCTGCACGAAACACTGCTAGGCCCCTTGTGAAGATGCCGAAAGTCTCAGAAACTCAGTTGGACGACTACACCAGTCCGTCAGAGTCAGAGGACGAAGAGGACGAAAAAGCTGCACTGGCTCAAGCTATCTTCGCTGGTTCTGACGAAGTACAACGCGAGTTTGCCAAGGAGAAACAAGAAACGGTCGAAGAAGAAGGCGATCAAATCATCGACAACAGCCTCCCCGGTTGGGGCAACTGGGCAGGCGAAGGCATCAGCAAAAAGGCTCAGAAGCGAGCCAAAGGACGGTTTGTGACGACAATCAAGGGTGTGGCACAAGACAAGCGGCAAGACGTCAAACTCGATAAGGTTATTGTGAACGAAAAGCGAGTGAAGAAGAACAGCAAGTACCTGGCAAGCGAGCTGCCTCATCCATTTGAGTCAAGACAGCAATACGAACGGTCGCTCCGTCTACCCTTGGGTCCTGAGTGGACGACAAAGACCACCTTCCAGGATGCCACGAAGCCACGGGTCCTGATCAAGCAGGGCGTCATTGGACCAATGGCGAAGCCGATGGCTTAAGGGCGGCGGCGGCCGGGGCGGTGCTGTGCTGTTGTATCCTTCGTCAGACATCGGCTTTCACCAAACCCAAATAGTCAATATCAGACCAGACCAGACCAGACACTCTGGCCCAGTCAATCTATGCAGTGCTCAATCGTCCCGAGTCCTCCAAAAGTCCGTGATTGGTCAAGGAACCCCGATCAGCTTCCTAATATCATAACGAATCAGAAATTCGAAAACGTACCTGACCCTCCGCCCGCCGCCAATGAAGCGTGCATCCATCATTGAACCGTTCAATTTCGCCGAATTTCCATTGGCAGTCGGACGAGAAAGTGCTCTATTGGTTCTTTGAGCATCTCTGATGGGAGGGAGTTACGAGCGGTTTGATCAAGCACCCTCGTGGCCGGCATGTCGACCGTATTTAGGTTATATTACAGATCATTTGATACGATCGCCCTGCGTAACTCACACTACCTTGGGATCAGGGGCAAAAAGATCAATCCGGCGACAATGGACGGAGTCTCCGGGCTACAACACTCACTCTCTCGCTCTTGATTTCTGCATTCTTTTCTCTTTTCTTTCGTATTCTGCTGTTCTGCCTCCAACCTACCCGCCGACCCCTCCTCAGCCGAGCAGTAGAATACAACAACTTATTCTTATCCCGATTTCCACTATTCTTACCACAGGTCTTCTTACCACAACTATTCTTACCACAGGTCTTCTTACCACAACTATTCTTACCACAGGTCTTCTTACCACAACTATTCTTACCACAACTATTCTTACCACAACTATTCTTACCACAACACAGATCTACTTCTGTGCTTATGCGTCGCTTGGCGTGACGTTCCCGCGGCTTCGCCAATCTTTTGTTCACAATCTAGACACCATACAAGTTGTCACCAGGCCTTACACTTCCGCCTGCATGTCAATTTTTTTCCACGCTCGTGTCTTCGGCCTTGATGCTGCTGGGTAGACCGAGCAATAATATTTTTTTCATCACTGTTCCGTGCCTTGTGCAGGGCTTTGGAGAAGAGATATTTCCCTCTCCTATGTAATGAATCATCGGGTGTCGTTGCTCCTTCAGTCGTCACGTCTTCCATATCATCTGCTGTCAATCTAATCCCTGTTGTAATCTCGATACAAGTGGTTAACTCGGCACCGTCGGCTTATCGTCGCTGGTGCACTGTATCTTCGTTACACATAGCTCATCGTGAGATGCAACGGGTGGTTGTTGATATCAATCGCGAACAATGTAAGCTAAACTCTACACAGCGACGGCAGGCTCGCCGCCATTAGCAGCAGATGGTGCTAACCGTAAACGGATTCTCGATATCAATTCCGAGCCAGGAAAACAATGTTGACGTCGCACCGTGAGGTACAGCACCACGCACGCCAACAACTTTTTCTCCGACGCTACGGTAACTTGCGATATTGAGCTCGATTAAGTTCACGTGTCTTCTATGAGGACGAGATCGTCATCTTGGTAGCATCGACTATCGACTTCCGCCGCGGTCTGCTGGTCTTCCTATCGCTCGTTCCTTCGTGCAGAAAATACTCGCGTTCCTTCCTCTCCTCGAACTGGAATGGCGACTAGGTAAGTCCACTGCAGACAGTTCTCTGCAGGAAGCAACGATGGTGCGCTGGCAGCACGACAAATCGCTTTCATGCACAGATGGTCTTCTCTGCACAAACCATCCTCAGTCTCATCCTTGCATCCTCCGATCCTCGTACTCTCGTACACTACAAACCACCTATCCGTCTTTCCTCGTCATTTCTAGCTATCAGAGCTCTTGTTCCGTTTGTATCCATATCCCCTAGGTGTCGACGCCGTTGCGGGTCGAGCTCGAGCCCTCCTTGAAGAACACACGGATCGCCACAGTCGCCGTGCATGTCCGCGCCAAAACCTGCAGGTCTCGCTCTGGTATGCGTCGACTCTCCCCCCCAATGCCCCTCCACCCCACGCCGTCTCAATGTGGAAGTCTGTTGTCACATTTCAAATCTGCAAGAGCATGTATCAATAAGTCATCGTCGTCGTCGACGTCAGACTGTATTGGTTGGACTGCCCACCTTCCGAGAGGACAAGCTCTATTACGATCCTGTTTTCTAGTTTCTTTCTCGAGTCTTTGAAAGTAAAAGATAAGAACATCTTAGGGCAGCTGAGGGCGATCGTTCGTCTTTGGCGCGTCACAGCCCTACCGCACCAAGAGCTCGCAGCTGTAGCCTTCCAGGCCTCCTTGCCTACAGAGAAGAATCCAAACCCCTTTGACCTTCACTATCATGCACCCCAGATGGAGTCTAGCTTTACTAACGGTGTCACAGGCATTCCTTGCTGGAGCGTTTCCTATCCCTTGGTTTGTTGGTCCGTCAAGACCTCGAGATCTCGACTGCGACCCTGAAGCCCCAGAACCATGGCAAGATGTGCTACTAACACCTTCTCCATCAATATCAGGCGCTGCAGCAGCTTCTCCTACTGACAATCCGCTCGACTCGGACTCGTATCCCAATGACGGCCCTTCCGCAACCCCTTCATCTGGTGTGTTCGCTCCAGATGCAGCACCGATGCAGCCAGGTTTGTTTGCCTTTTGTCCGCAGACAAATCCGGTGGTCTTGACACATTTCCCTAGACTCGAGCAACACAGCCTCCCCGAGCTACACGTCTGCAATCACCTTTACCGATCCCCATCTTAGCATCCAAACCGTCAACATCACCGATTTACCGTCTTCACAAGTGCCTACGTTGACCTCGGCAAATCAAAGCTTCCCAGACACGACAGGAGTGAGCCTCTTTATGCGGTTTGTCCATGCAACCACTGACCGCTGTAGTCGCTCATCACCACCCTCCAGACGGAAGGAAATCCGCCTGTGCAACCTTTCCCCACAAGCGTGCCAACCATTACCTCAGCTACCTTGCAACCTCTTGACAGCAGTGTTCCCTTCGGCAATGAAACGGCCACAGGTACGCTGAGCCCAGTGACAGGGACGATTACTTTCCCATTATCAACCTTCGAAACTGTCGTCGTCACACAGACTGTCGCCAGCGTGCCGGTTGAGACAACAGCCGTTATCACTGCAGTCACAGTCCTGCCCACGACGATCACTGCCAATGGATCTATTGTAGCCACTTCGGTCGCAGGCACAACGGTTGTGAACACTACTGGGACAGTACTCGTCGAGACAACTCTGGAGGCGTCCTCAACTGTGATTGGAACGGTGGCAACCACTCTTACGACGGAACTCGGCTCAATAACCAGTCTTCCAACAGCTACCTCAACCTGCTTGTTGAGCATGGGCTGCTACGGGCAGGACATTTTCGAACCCGTCGCGCTGGGGCCACCTCCGAACAGCATCGGATTTCGCGGCGGCCATCCAGTTCCACCTCTGGGAATCTCGGATCTGGGTGGGCCGCTTGAGACCAACAAATTCTACCAAAACTTCGTGTTGGGATCCCAGAGTTTTCCCTGCTTTGTGATGCCGTATTCGCTCACATGGGCCAAGGGCAGCGGCAATGCTCTGAGCTGGGGAATGGCAATTTCTCATCTAGATGAATCCCAGAAAGTATTTGGGCCCAACAATCCTGCCATACCAGGTACACCTGCAGGATACTATATCAACGCGCTCGGCATCCAGTCAATTATCTTGTCAGCAGCAGAGTTTGGACCGAACACAGCTCTGACCACCGACTCCTTGTTGGCATTTTCTGTCAATGTCCATCTTCAGCCGTCGCTTGGTTCAGGTTCGGTACTCACTATGCCCGTTGTTCAAGGGATGTCGTTTGTGACTGGGCAATACGTCAATCTTCAGCCGGCCATACAAAGTAGTGTCTTCTTCAGGAACATTGCCGCCGCTGGACAGCCGGCGCCGGGTATCTACAAATACAGAGTGACTTTGGAGGACGGGAAGATCTGGTTGATTTATGCCATACCAGCCAATGGACTGACTCCAAACTTCCAGTTGGTGTCTAGTACTCTGCTTCAGGGCTTGCCAAATTGGTATGGCGATATTCAGATTGCGAAGCTTCCGGATGATAGCATGGAATCGCTATACGATGACGCCGCTGGCGCTTATCCAACTGCTGGCCATATCGCCGGCTCTGCTCTCAACACGACGGCTCAGTACAGCCTATCTTGGTCCAAAGGAGGAGCATACTCGGCCAACACCACTCTTCTCATGTTTGCCCTACCTCACCACTGTGATTCTTTTGACGCCAATACCCGAGGCAACATAACCAACCTAACACTAGCTACAACGACTAAGGGCAAGGCGACGGCAGTTGTTGGGGACTTCTGGGTATTGGAGGAGACCAGTCTCCCCGTCTCACTTGGTTTTGCGCCATGGCGGCCAGAGTATTCCACGGATCCTCAAGGGACACCCATGCTTTCTCCGGCTGCGCTCCCCACCGTCCAAAGCATTGCTGCAATCGAGGCGTCTCAGAACATGTCCGCCCAGACGAACCTCAACAGCATGTATTACAGTGGGAAGGCTCTCAGCAAGTTCGCACAGCTCGTTTACACCATGCATGATCTTCTCGGCCAGCAAGACTTGGCCAAAACTGCACTGCTAGAGCTTGAAAGCTGTTTCGAAGTCTTCTCGAACAATCGCCAGGAGTTCCCACTACTCTATGACACAGACTGGAAAGGACTGGTGTCATCTGCCAGCTATGTGACAGGAGACTCCGGAGTTGACTTTGGCAACTCGTATTATAACGACCACCACTTCCACTATGGCTACTTCCTCCACGCTGCTGCCGTCATTGGATACCTCGATCCTACCTGGCTCGTCGCAAACAAAGATTACGTCAACGCGTTAGTCCGTGATGTGTCAAACCCAAGCTCTCTAGACCAGTGGTTCCCCGTCTTCAGATCCTTTGACTGGTATCATGGACACTCTTGGGCCAAGGGACTCTTCGAGTCAGGTGATGGTAAGGATGAGGAATCGTCTTCCGAGGACGCCATGTTTGCATATGGACTGAAAATGTGGGGCAAGACCATCGGTGATGCCTCCATGGAAGCTCGAGGCAATCTGATGATCTCGGTACTTTCACGCAGTCTCCAGAACTACTTCCTGATGACATCGGACAACACCAACCAGCCTTCTCAATTCATTGGCAACAAGGTCACCGGGATCCTATTCGAAAATAAAGCAGACCATGTGACATATTTTGGCGCTGACCTGAGCTATGTCCAAGGGTCTGTCCAGCCATTCTGCTTCTCACTCGATCCTGATCACTGACTTGTCGCAGGATCCACATGATCCCAATTATGCCCTTCTCAACTTTGACACGGACACGTAAGGCATATCTCTTTTTGACTGTGCATACGGCGCTGACCATCCGTCCACAGAGCAATTTGTGCACGAGGAATGGCTCACATACTTTGCTGACGGTGCAGTCCGACAAGCCATCGATATTGCCGGTGGCTGGAAAGGTAAGGTTCCCAGCCATGCAAACGATTTGGCGATTCTGACCGGTCTGCAGGTATTGTATACGCGAATCTTGCGACCATTAACCCCTCAGCAGCATACAACTTCTTTACTCAGCCGAACTTTGACTGGGGGTGGATCGATGGCGGAGCATCCCTAACGTGGTACATCACATACAGTGCTCTGCTTGGAGGAGCAACGACATAACAAGAACGAGGACAAGAACGAGGTCATGAGCGACGACATTCATGCAAATTCGAGCATAGCGATGGGCACGACATAGAATTAGTCTTGTTTCAGCGGGGAGGAGTGTCCAGACATGGAAGAGGTCACTTTAGGAACGATAGAGACGGGCATTACGAACTTTCAGAAGAAAGAGTGGGGGAACGTGCTCAGCAGAAGCGATACAGACAATATCACGATCATTATTCCGTCTTTGATATGCCGCTTCTGAGGCCCTCCTAAGTTTTCTCTACACCTTTGCTCTATGTAAGCGGCACTTCTACCGTCAGGACCAGGGCTTTGCTCTCTCTGCAATCCAGGCCTTTTGAGATCCTACCTTTCGAAATCCTAAAAGTTCATCCTTTGTTGGCGAGCCGGCCACTCCCCTCACTAGGCATGCTGTCTCGATCAGTCGGACGGGGTATGGCAGCAGACGAAAAAGTCTGGAACGAATGATGTTGACTTTCTTCAATGGCCACTATCAGGCTGCTCTCCCATAATGCTGCCGCCATTTTGTGAATAGCCGTTAGAGACCCCAGCGTTACGCGAACTTTTATTGTCAACCTAACCTCCAAGAACGCAAGTCTTCTCGCAATCCAACCTGCCCCTACCCCTACCCCTACCCGTATGCCAAACTCGATTCTAATGACATTGACGGACGACTCCCAGTCCCCGCATACAGTACGAGTCCGAGTCCGAGTACCGTACATAGCACGGCGCCGAGGATCTCGGGCAGCCCATCCATACAGTAGTGGTAGTAGTAGCTGCTCACAGCGCCTCCATGGCACGGCGCAACCGCACGGCCCCTTCCTCGCCTTGCTCCTCCCACGCCTTCCCCCTCCCTAGGACCCTGCGCGCCGCACTCCGCGCCTTGAACCGCCACTTCGGCTCGACTTCTCCGCCAGTGCGCTCTCTCTGCTGGGGGCCCAGGTGCGCGTACCGCTCCATCATCCAGATTGTCTTGTCCGTGATTTCGGTCCACCGGGGCGCGGGGATCGTGGTGAAGTCCTCTGCGTCGGTACCTGTGCCTGTGTCGGTGCCCGTGAGGGGGAGGGTGAGGGTGGCGAGCCAGGCCTTTTCGGCCTGCATCAAGGATTGGTGTGGGCGCAGTCGCCACTCCGAGACGTTGCTGAGGAGGGTGTATAGTTTTGGCGAGGACGTCGCGAGGGGTGTCACTTGCTTGTCGATCAGGTGGAGGAAGGAGCGGGGCGTGTAGGGAAGTCGTTTTGATGGCGCTGCTCCCGGTGCCGCCCCTGGTGCTACTCCTGCCCCTGCCCCTGCCCCTGCCTCATTTTCTGCTTTTGCTCCTGCTTCTGCACCTGCTGGATTCTCGTCCGAGGCCGTCTCCTGCTCAACAACGCCCGATGCCTCTGCCTCCGCCTTCACCTCCTCTGCCACCACTTCTTCCACGTCCTCATCTGGAGACGGATATTTCCAGTGCTCAGTAACATACTCGGTCAGGACTTTGAGGATCGCCAGGTCGATACAGCTTTCTCCTTCCTTTCTCCCGCGCAGTTCAATCACCCGGCTCGTCGCCTGGATGATTTCCGCCCACGGCGTGCCCGCGCTGGGTGGGATGCTCGCCGCAACGGTGAGGTAGTTGTCCCAGATGCGGGGGTCGTCGCGCTTGAGCGTTGCGGCGCGACGGAGCGCCCGGAGCGCGTCGCGGACGTGGCGGTACGGGTCTACTCTTCTCTGCGGGCTTGCGATGCCATTGGTCTGACTCTGGTCCTGGTCCCGATTCTCCTCTGTCTGCGGATCTGTTGCGGCCGCCTCTGCCACCGGCCTGGGCAGGCTCAACAGCGCGACGGCAAGGTTGGACCAGCTCTCCGCGTCCTGATCCTCCAACTGTACGCACCGGGTGAAGGATTCCACTGCGGACGTGAACTCCTCCAGTTCAAGCTGGATGCAGCCCAGGGAGAACCAACTCGCTCGGTCGAGGCGCGAAATGTTCAACCCAAGGCGAAATGCCTCGGCTGCGCGCTCGTAGTCGCGTTGTTTGGTGAAATACCGGCCTAGAGAGCGTTGAGCGCGGGCGTACCGTGACGATGAAACCGTCCACGAAAGTGTATAGTACTCTGGCTGGGAGATGATGTCGCCTAGGATGCAGAGCAGGCGGGGCGCGTCTGCCGGTAGCGGTGATCGGAGCTTCTCTTTGCCTGGAGTCACAGGTTCATGTGCAGCGGTGGTGGTGCTGCTGTCGACGACGTCGAAGAGGAGATTTTTGAGCCCTTCGACCGCCTTGGCTTCTTGGTCCGTTGCCGCGAGACACAAGGCCACTTCGGCGTGCATTTGCAGACGGGTGTAGATATCCAGCGCGGTCTTGAGGCCGCCCATCGATGTCCAGCGCTGGGCGAGTTCCGCCTCGAGCTCCCAACGGAGGGGCGGCGAGAGCTGGTAGATGTACTTGAGCCGCTCGGCCACGGAGGCGGATTCGGAGGGTTTGGCTTTCGGTAGGAACGTACTCGATCCTGTGCCTTCGAGTGTGGTGGCAGTGGTAGTGGTGGATGGTGTCTCATTTGACTCGGTCTTCGAGGGCGGGACACTCTGCGACGTCTCGGCAATGACTTGGTCGACCAGCGCTTGAAGTTGCAGGAGGCCCCGCTCGGCCGTTCTGGCGCGATAGCCTTCTATCCGGCTGCGAACGAGCAAAGCTTGGGTGTAGACCTGCCAATTGGACGAGCCGCCCTCTAGGACTCTCGTGGCGTAGGGGAGTGTTTCCTCCCGCACTAGACCGTCTTCAGGCGAGGTGTTGGTGATGCTGCTCGCCGTGGCGAGGAGAATCGCGCTGTCCATTGGGAAGAGGAGCGGTTGGTCCGCCGGGTCGAGTGCCGCAAGCTGTGGTGGTAAGGACGACTCGGAGGAAGTGACACGTGTCATGGTGTCCGCGGACACGGACGGGGATGGCGATGATGATGACGGCTCGGCGGTCGCCTTGAAGTGGATGCGTTCGAGAAGTGTATCGTCGTTCAGGAGGACATTCTCGGGTTGAATGGGCGGGTTGGCCAGAGGAGAAGTAGGTTCGTGATGGTAGTCTGTCTTTGTCGATGATGTCGGTGTCGCTGTCCGGTGAAGTGGAGGTAGCGATATTGAGGATGAAGACTTCTCAGCCTCTGCGAGTCCTCCCTGCCTGGACTCCACACCCTCGGCTTTACTGTTCTTTCGACTGCTGTACGGCTCGGTTTCATGGTCTCTGCTCTTTGCCAGCACCACAAGCTGACTGGTGTCGTGCTCCTGGAACTTCGTCCTCTTCCCCAGCGCACCGGTCAGGACGAATTGAAAATCTCGAGTCGATGCCGCCCTGGCGAGATCTATCCGAGCCAGCGCATCATCTCCATAGTACGTCCGTATGACGGCGCGCTCGACCATGAACTCCACGAAATGTTCCTCCGCGGCTGACCCGCCAAAGGCCAGCCGCGCCGAGAGCTGCTGTTCCAGAACCCCAGCGTCTGAGTAGATGACGTCTCGCAGACTGGGCGACTCCTCCGAGAGTAGTTTCTGATGCCAGAAGTTGACTCGCACCCGCGCTCTGCGGCCGTTGAACCCCGCTTCAGCCAGCGTGATGTTCGACATGATGACCTTGGCGAGCCAGAACAGCTCAATATGCGGCGTCAACGGGTACGGTCGACACCCGTCCACGGAAAGGTCCTGGAACAATTCCTCCCTCAGCGCCGTCAGGTCCCCACTGCGATACGTCTCCGGGAAGATGACTTCTTCTGGGTCGAAGTCGAGCGGCGGTCCCGTGCAATTGGCTTGCAGAAATGCCTCGAGTGCGGTGTATCCGATCTTCAGAATCGAGAGCTGCTGCGTCGCGTCGTTGAGCAGAAATTTCAGCCTCGAGGTGACGCCGCTGATGAAGGGCGTGGGTTCCGCGTGCGTGGCCTCGAAGCCGAGTAACTTGCGGGTCAGGGTGTCGTGCAGGACTTCGAGGAACGACGTCCCCATCTTGGGGTACGGGAAGAGGTGCTCCATCGCGGCTCACGACAGACTGTTGCAGATTTTCTGGCTCGGAGAGCCACAGGGCCCAATAACCGTGGCTTCGATATTGATCCAGTGAGCGGAACAGTCACACATGGGTCGAACGAAAATTTTTGTACGGCCACTGGGTGACTGTTGATTCGATGAGTGGCTCGATCAAGGTCCAGGCCTAGGAATTGAGACGCGAGGAAGTGATCCCATGGAAGTAATTGTATTTACGGCAACAATATTAGGCATGTGCAGGAGCACAACATTACACAGGCCAGGCCGGGGCGGCTGCCGCGTGGTGTTCAGGTTCAGTGTCAGTGAAGCCGTATCGTGAGATGGTGGCGAATCAGGACGAGGCGCGCAGCTTTGTGTTGCATCGATCGATCGACTGCTGAGTCTTTCTATGTGCGCCGCATCACATCAGGTGTCATTCACAAAAGCGGGGAAGGCAGCAGTGAAGATTTGGCGAGATGGAGATGAAAAAAAAGGCATATCGAAAAAAAAGGGTCGCTCACGTGGGATTCATTTCTCATATTCACATTCACACATCCGCGTACGCCTATCTCTCTACGAGCATCTGAAGTACAGTAGATGTCTTCTCAGTCCAGTTGTTGATACATTGCACTTCCACATCCAGGTACAAAACGAGGGTATCTCACAGAATTGTAAAAACTTGGTCCACACAATCACCAAAATCGGTGTTCCTTCAAACTGTTGGTTGGGCAGCGAGAAATGTTGCACCCATTCCAATGGGCCTTTGTCTATATTCGCTTTCCGGTCCGGCCGGCCTGAGCCGCCTTTCTCTTTCTATACGCACTTCTATATTGAATGCGGCCGATCGTGCCCAGGCCGTACGCGAGGAAGAACAGCACCGTCCAGGCGCACGTGACAATCAGTCCGGTTGGGAAGATGCCCAGCGTCGTTCCAGGCAGCACAAAAGGCACTGCCGCGGCAATTGCGGCAGTGGCTGCCGTGGTTGTAACAAGCCCATTCTTGAATTCGTCCTTGAACTGTCCGACCACGAACCAAGCTCCATCCGCGGCACTGAGGTTGGCCATGATCGGCTGCAGAGAATCAATGGCGGCGTTGATCTTGACGTCCGGGAGCATCAGCGACATGACCTGGGTGTCGTTCAGCTTGGTCAGGTCGAGATTCGACTCAAAGGTGCCAAAAAGAGTATATTGCTGAACCTCGAGCATGCTACTCTGTCGCGCCTCCAGATCTCGCTTTCTCCTCTTGGTCAGCGACTGAAACGTGGTGCTGGTGGGATAGGTCAAGCTGATCATGATATCGTTGACAGGCACATCCGCAAAATCTCCCTTGGGCGTGAACATCTGGTAAAGTCGAAGATCCGCCTCAAACGCGCCGGCCGTTTCGTCGTATTGGATGATGTTGTAGCAGGCTGCCATTCCAGCGTCATTGTCGACGGAGGTGAGCTTGCCGAGACTATCGACACATGCGTCGGCAATTGACTGGTTCAGCGCGGCGTTGGGCGCGGTCACAGAGAGATTTCCGTTCGATGACATCTGGGGCGCTCTTCGGAAGATTTTGTTGACATCCCTCTTCATTCCATCCTCGAGGTCATTTCTCCTTCGGACGGCGTTTGGTAGGTGCAAGATGGCTTTGGCGGAGATAACGTCGACCTCAGCCAACAGCAACAAAGCTGAGGCTGCAATGCTGGGAAAATGCATCTTTATCTTGTTCGGGTTGCTTTTCAAAGGGTTCTAATCGTAAATGGTGGTTCGAAGGGCAAAGGGAGTCGTCAAGACTGTGGATGGGACCGAGCACTGCTCGTTCAAAAGGAATGTAGGCACGGCCAGCGACTGCCAGAAAAGAATGGAAATGCTCGACGAGAGGGGAGGAGGAGACCTGCCCAGGAGCGCGTAATGATGAGAAAGAATGAAGCTGGGAGGAAAGGAGGAAAGGAGAGTGTTCCTGGCCTGTGCAAAGAGCGTGTGGTCTGATGAGTGTATCACAACCCAAGACGGGAGGGGGATCGGTATAAAACATTTGGCGTAGGGGATCCCCTTCCGTCACGCTGAGTTGACACATGCTGGTGGACCCAAAGGGATACTTCGGTCTGCAGGGTCTTCCACCGACCCAGGCCACAGCGGTCTGCACCGGTGCAGCGTGACAGGAGAGGCTACGACATGGTGAAAGACGACGGCGAGGCCCCAAGTGGATGCTGGGTATGAAACATGGCAAGGCTCGAGCAGATCGAGGCTCAATTCGGCATGGGCCAAGTGTGGGATGTCGCAAGAGGGGCTGCATGGAGCGTCAAGACCGAGGTGTCAGAGAACAAGCGAATCGCTGGGCCTGCTGCTATGCTGGGCGAGCCAGTGCTGGTGGTAGATCTGGGATCCAGTCGTGTGCTCCTGCAACACCACGTCGAAGAATGCGCAGGCGAAGGGATGGCGTCTCGGAAGTGGCTGCTTTGCCGGCAGATTCGACACAATGGCGTGAACGAACCGCAGGCAGGGGCAGGGACTCGGCCGCGTCATTGGCGCGCTGGGGGAAAATAAAGGGAGGCTTCTCCGCCTATCGTCTCAGGCTCGATCTTGAAACGCCCGCTTATCCGGGCCCCTGCACTTGTGGGCGTCCCTATCCATTCGCCCTGGGCGTCTGAATTTTCGATCCTACTACGTTTCGGGCCCAAGCAGAGCCGCCGCCGTATGCCAACCAATTCTGCATATGAGCGGCTCGTGTCCAACCACCGACAATGGCAATCTCGAGGACATACTGCATTTTTATCGCGGCCAGGTCGACCACCGAAGCTATTCTGGACTACCCGCGCGCATGCGAGGCCGGTAGCAAAAAGAATTGTTATTATTGACAGCGACGCTGGCTGCTGTTTGCGCGCGCATCGTCGAGCTTCAACTGATAAACAGTTGTGCGTGACTTTCATCATTGCCTAACATTTTCCAGCCACAAATGCGTCGCTCATTAGACATTCACAATAGCATGGACTGGGGCATTGCCGCAATACCAAGGCCATGTTCAGGACGCGTGCACATGCGCTTGGACATCTCGGTGAGTCTCGCCATTGGGTCGCACACACCTCTTCAATTCCCCGACCCTTGTACCAGACGTAAAAACTCCCTGACTCGCGGCAACTGTGAGTTGTTACTCATCTCCTTCTGCTCACTGATGACCGCCTGCACCAGATTGTCCAGTAGCTCATCGACCTTGTCTTCATCTGCGCCCGTGCACAGACTCACAATTTTCTTGTACCGCTCTTCCAGCTCACCACTGCGAGCCTTGAGCGCCTTTGCTGTCTGTTCCAGTTGTTGATTGTGTCGCTGATACACCTTGGCACGCCCGGACATGACCTCCGCTCTTTCTAGGCTCGCCAGTAGATTGGCTTGCTCCTGGTTCACGGCCATGTTGCCGGGATCGGCTTCTCCGTTCTGCAACGATTGTGCAATTACTGGCAGCTGCCCGTCCAGGTCGAGACCTTTATCTGCTTCACCTACCGTAACGTGCTCCTGTATCGTTGCCGGGGGGTCCATTGCACTGAGTTCTGCCCGTAACTTGGCCGTCGCCTGCCGCAGATTGGCAATCTTCTGCTCCAATTCGTCCTTCTCTCGGACCTTGGCGCGTGCATCTTCCAGTCGACGTCGCTCTTCTGCGAGCGAGTTGCCGGATTCCTTGAGCGCTGCATTAGTCTTATCCAGTATGTCCTTCTTTTCTTTCATTTCCGCAGCGAAGTCGGCTTCAGACTGTGAGAGAACTTCTCTTATCGCTACAATCACTGTTAGCATCTCCAAGGATTCCTGTGAATAATAGCTCTTACAAGTCATGAGTCCCTCTTGAGCGTCCTCGAAGGACTTTTGAGGTGATCCATTAGCCATCGAAGGCTGCTCGAACAGATTTGGCAAGCTCGGGTCAGTCATGCCACCAGTTGCCTGGCCCTGCACTCCGAAGTCGACAGGAGCAAGACCGCCACGATTGGCAATGCTTGTGTCGGCTCCGACTTCAATTAACTGATCAATAATGGCAGTCGTACTGGTTCTCGCTGCCAGATTCAGGGCTGTATCTCCTGCTTTGTCTTGTGCATTGACAATCTCCGACATGAATCTTGCCAAAGTCATTGGATTTGGTTGGGTCTGGCTGTTGACTCCATTCATCGTGTCGAAGGACATGATCGATTGCGACGCCGTTCCTTGCCGGATGACGTACTCTAACAGCGACTCCAGGTAATATTTTCCCACAGAGGCTCTGCCCTTCATTGCAGAAGATACGGCAATGTGGTGCAGAAGCGTTCGTCCGCGGCCGTCTCTGACTTCAATGCTGGGTCCAAGAAGCTCGAGCAGAGCTGGGAAGCTGCTGCGATCCAGATTGTTTCGTGCTTGACATGCGGCTATCAGAGCAGTTTCTCCTCCACTATTGGCCCGCCGCATGTTGAACCCCTTGTCGAGCAGCTTCTGGACTAGGGCTATGCGCGCCAAAGTCGCCGCCCAGTGCAACGCAGTATTACATGAGCCATCAATGGGCACCTCGAACTCGTCACCGCTCAGGCGCAGGAAAGCCGGGTGATCGTCAAAATCTGTTCTTTCCGGGTCGATGAATAGATCGAGTAGAAGATCCCTTTTTTGTTCCTCCAACGGCCCGGAGGGGTGCGGGAGTGGTTCGATACCATAGTGTAGAGGATCCGAAGCGATGAAGGATTGACTGGGCTGGGAGAAGAAGGAGACGTTCGGGTCTGTCGGAGTACCGTCCTGCATGCTGAGGTCGATGGCACCATCATACAGGAAAGAAGACTGAGGTGAAGGTCGAATGCGCTTTCGCGGGGGCTCTTGTGCGTCGGCGTTTGGGAAATCTGCAAAACTTGCGCCCTGGCTCATGATTCCGCCATTCGTGCCAAAGCTGTCCTGGGTTGTCATACTGGGCATACTCTGCTGACTGCCGTACATGGGTTCCTGGCTGTAGTTGAAAGGTTGAGATTGTCTTCGAGGCCCAGCTGAGCGACGTCCATCCATATTCGGTGAGTCCAGTCGTGTTCTGTTGAGTGCATGGATGGCGTTCGCTGCTGTACTGGACATGTTCTTAAAAAACGTGCCGCCGACAGACTGTCCCGGAGGTCGGCCATCACCACCGTACATTCGCTTTCTCTGCGCGGCCATGGCTTGTTCTTTCGTCGGCGTCTCAATACCCTGCGATGCGCCCGACATGCCGTCCGAGCTGATGTCGTACTCCAGCAGAGGGAGCAGGAGCTGCTCGACACCATATTGTCTGCAGAACTCGCGACCGCGCTGATAATTGACCCAAGTGCCTTGATACTTGCCGTAGCCGCCTTGTACCTTTTCATGCTCGCCGGTGATTTCCTTCTCAAGCACTTTCGTTCTCTTTCCCTTGTCAACCCCCGCAACTTTGAGTATCTGGGTGGCATTCAGCCAAGAATCCGCCCGCCGCCGCATGACCGCAACACCATTTACCTCCATCTCAAAAACAGAGACATTAGAGTATACAGCTGTATAGATCTGTGGCTTCACGCCGTTCGAGTATAGATTGGGCTGCGCAAACATATTTGCCTCGGAGTATCCACCAAAGCTGTTGGGGGCAGCCATCATGCCTCCATTTGTGCTGTAAGCCAGCTGTTGCTGCTGTGCCTGACCTTGTTGGTGATGCTGGGATGCTGGTCTCGGAGGAAGAGGAGTCGGCGCGGGTGTAGAAGCGACCGACTGAGCTTCATAAGGCCCCATAGGTGAAGGAGCTTGCGGGAATGGGGCGTTCATAGAATTAGGATGGCCGTGCTGGGGGAACGACGGAGGGGGTTGTGCATAAATACCGCCTGATGCCATAATGAATCGCGCAAACCAGTCGGGCCAGCCAGGCAAAGGCGTTTGCTGCAAGAGTGGTGTTGCTGAAGCCCGGTCAGCGCATATCGGCGCAAGTGCGATATCGATATGCTGGAGCTGCGCCCAGGGGTTCTTCAAAAGCAGCTTCCTCACGACTTGTTTCCCCGGCGATGGTGGTCAGGGTAATCTAATTGACTGGACTTCCAGCACTGGACGTATGTGACGAACTCTCGGGGACCGAGTGGGAGTGAGCGCAGTGCACGGGTCGAGTCTCGATTTCGGCTGAGGGATGTTGCACGGAGCAGGGGAACAATGTCGGCCTTTTGATGCAGTCTGGCGGTCAGGCAAGGGGGTCGTCAGTGCCGATTATATCGATGCTGCCACCGCTACTAGGAAATAGGCAGTCTGTTCTGCGCAGCTATTATCTTCGTGAAGGTGGTTTGTGTGTAGCTGTGCTACTATCCTTCCTCTCGGTTAAGGCTGCGGTCGAAATTGGTCACGTCTTTTGGCAGCGTGTGGAGCGGGGGATTGACTGGATTGTCTGCCAGACTCGCGTCCTTGTTAGCGCGTTTTGCGCGGGCTTTCACCAGAACTTCATTCTCCACTCACTCACTCATGCATCACTCACTCGGTGCTCACCTTCCACTCGCTTGTCCGGTCGCTTTCCCTTTTCACACAGCCGAGACTGACAATGTGAATGCCTCCTCCAGAATCGAACCCAGCACACATCTACCGCGCGTGCCTTCGAGAATGCAGCTACCTCCCGCTTCCGCAATGTCGCTCTTACATGCGCCAATTTACAATCGACAAGTTCCGTAGTTTCATGCCTAGACGGCCTGGCAAGGTTAAGCTCGGTAGAAGGAACAATGTGGAAAACATCCCAGTCCTCGCCCCAGAGAAAGTCACCCATCTACTCAGGCTAGCGAGGAAATATGCTGCGGTTCTCAGACGTGCGAACCAGGGACAAACTACCCAGTTGGAGAAGGTCCTGCGGATGACCTATGGCAGAGTGGGACCCAACAAGTACAGACTTCTCGCAAAGTTCCTATATCCGAGTGCGGAGGCTGCTGGTGAGCCTCCAACGCTGCTGATCGATCACAGTGGTGAGGAGGAGGAGGGTCGAGCCAAGTCCTCGAGAAGGCCTGGTAGGGACGATGGAGTGGAAGAACTGCTTGAGGACGATCAAGATGCCGACGACGCCGACTCAACACCACAGACAGATATTCCGTATCCCTCGCTCTCCCCTACAGTTTCCACCAACACCTTCAAAACCTTCTACAGAGAAGCCAAAGTCTCTGATCCGCCCGTTGAAGAGAAACCTCCCAAATGGAAACTCGACCTCCCTTCCCGCCTGCAAGCCCTGCTAGTCTCTCAATCGACCGAACAACCTCATTTTACCCGCGCAGGTTCTTCCCCACGCGTGAGACTGAGGTTCTCCCCTCCAACGCATACAATCTGGAGCAAACCCCTACCTTTCTCCCGGTACAAGAACCAGAGGATAAAATGGTACAACCATAATATGAAAGCGGCTTTACCTCCTCTAGAATCAGAGACAGAGTACTGGGAAGTTCACAACCTGGTGACCGGAAAGAAGGAATTCCCCGCGCTTATTCCAAGACGGACGCCCCGACGGCCGAGCGAGGAGGATGCTCTTCAGGAATTTCTCGAAGAACAATCCGGTCTGATCCTCGAGGGTCCCCGGTTCGCTTCGAGGCCCAAAGACTTGCGAAAGGGTCGACCACATGAGATCACGCCACGGCTTCTGCAAAGGATGCTTTCGCGCGTGGTTTTGAGTCAGACTCCCCTCGTCAAGAGAGCAGCTCCGGGTGAAAAGACCGAGGCTGACAGCGGGCTGGTGTTCTACTGGGACGACGGCATGTCTCATGATCGACAGTCAAGAGTGGAAGAGAGGATATACGAGCCGGTGCCGGAGAAACAGGCGGAGCTTTTGTTCGCTTGACAGCTGTAGTCGCATTTGGGTGTAACGACCCAGACCTCCAATATATACGCCGTCAATCATGAAGCCATTCAACGAGCCACAGTAAGTGGTTGTGCGTGTCCCATACAATCAACCCTCACACATGTGCTCTTCCCATCCCTACTTTTGGACAGAGCCTCAATCGTCCATTCCGTCCCCGCCAATGACCCGTCCATGATTTTGACGGTGGAAAGACTGGTTGTCTTCCCAATGCACTTAACCCCCGAAACCAACCCGTCCTTTCCACGCACGCTCCATCGTCATTCCAGATTGCTCAAGTATACACACTCTGCGGAATTCAACGTTAGCACGTTATCCCTCGCGAGGACAAGGAAGAACTCACCTCAGTATAAGCGTTAACCTGCAATCCCCTCTCAGCCATCTCCTCCTCACACAGGAAATCCAACGGCATCCAGACCAAGTGGCCCCGAATCTTATCCAACTCTTTCCTGACAACCTCAACCGGCATGTGCGGGTCATGCAAATGGCCCTGTTTGATCGTCTTGCGGGGCGCAAACGAATCATAGTCCTTCCACGACTTGATGATGTTGTCCGGGTCGGCGCGGAACAAGTGGCGGTAAATGTCCGTGTTGGTGGACGCTTGTTTGGTCCAGAGATCCCAGACGCGGTCGGAGAGCGGGTCTGCCACGAAGTCCCATTCCTCGCCCGAATAGTTGTCGTTCATGCACACGGTAGGGGGTTGTGCGTTGGGATCGTCCTTTCCGTCCACGGGTTGGGCTTCGATGAGGCCCAGGTGTTCGCGCCAGAGGTGTCGCCGGAGGGTTGCTGCGTGGTGGCCTGCTGTGTATGGTTTGCCATCCATTGTCGTTTCAAGGGGTTGTGTGTCGGTCATGACGATGGCGAGTTCCGAGTCATGAGAGCCCAGCAAAGAGCGGTCATTGATGTTGCTCGACCCGCAGAGGACCGTCTTGTCATCCGCGATCAGCAGTTTCGCGTGGATGTATAGTTCTTCTTGGACGAAGTTCTCCTTCTCGGCCTCGGGATCACCTTCCCACGGTTCTTCACTGACTAGGCCGCCGCGGGCCATGGCGTCCTCGGCGATGGACTCTGCTGATGTGACAGGGTCTTTGACGTCGAGGTGCTTGCGCGCAGCCTCGAAGCGGCGTTTGCGATCGATGATGCGGTGTTGTTCGTCCTCGTCGATCCCATGACCTTTGCTCTTCCCGTGCGATTCAGGTTCGTCTCTTTCCCCTTCATAGCCGTGGATACCACTACCCATAATCTCTTCGGCTTCGGCTCGTTGAAGCTCTTGGTACGAGATGCCGGACTCTTTCTCTTGCTGGATGAGAGAGGGCGTCTTGTCGATACGATCATACGCGCGCAGGTTGAAAACAAAGATGTACTTCGTAGGATCAACGCCCGCGGCTTTGAGTTGGCCGTGGATCGAGTGTTCACCGCGGTTGATGCTCTTGTATTGGTAGTCCATGATCGCGCGGGTGCCGATGGCGGCGTCGTCGCGGAGATCGCCTGCAAAGCCTGGGATGGCTGGGATGACGATGATGACCCGGAACTTGCGGTTCTCTTTTTCGGCTCTGATACACGCGTTGACAATTGCACGTCCGACGGTATTGTGGATAGGAGATTGATGCTCGCCGGTGGATGTAATGAAGAATTGATTTTCAATGTAGACGTAGTGCTGGGCGCTTTCGATTATCTCGTTATACGCATTTTGAATACTATGGTCGAGAAGGATGCCGCTGCTCCAGTCGTCACTGCTTCGGACAATCTGCGCGTGTACAGAGCCGGGGTCGTGAAGTCCTTTGCCCTCGAGTGGGCTCAGAGGATGTTCGATATACTTGCCAACGGGGTGTTTGGGTCTCTGAACTGCAATGAGGTCTTCGTCAGGGTTGGACCCATCTGCTCTTGAGCGAGTGGTCATGCATAGGTAGTCGACGCCTTCGTCCCGCTTGTATTTGTCTCTCTTGACAAAATTCCATCTAAGGACAAAGTGCTCAGCGATATCGATCACGCATTCGCCTATTACGGCCATAGCTACATCATGCCACGGCATTCTGCCGTAGTCGGTTTTGTTGAGTTCGTTGTGCGACCAGTCCTCAACAGTCTGAAAGTCCATGATTCTGGAATGATCAGTCAGGAAGCCCCAGTGAGCAGCAGAATGACTCACCTGTTGTTGTTGAAGTCCTGGCCTGGGAAAATTTCGTTGACGACTCCGGAGGGATGAACATCGGCGAGGAGGTGCTGACGCACGTCCCATCTACCATAACACAGGTCCAAGCCCCCAATGAAGGCCAAGTGGTAGTCGATGACAATGAACTTCTCATGGTGGGCCCAATAGAAAGTCATGTCGCCGAAGTTCTCGAAGACATTGTGATCTGGATGTCGCAAGACGTGTATGTTCCCATGGCCAGGGCTTCCTGGGGGGCACAAAGCTCGCAAAGCATGCTTCGTGTGAGCCGAATTGCAGGTTAAAGCTTGCTGGACCTCTTTGTACACGATCACGTATACTTGAACACCACGTTCTGCGGCACGTTTGATAATCTGATCCAGACGCCATTCCTGATTGAAGAAAGGCGGTCGGCGCAGGAAGAGTTCGGGAGAGAGCCACCAATCTTCAATGTAGATGGTCTCTTTGGCATTCTCCAGCGCAACTGATACGGCATAAAAGTAGTCGCGACCGTCGACGTACCATTTGATCTTGTTGTTGTCTCGTTCCGGAAAGAAGGACTGGAAGCGATGCGACTCACAAGCCGCCGTCCTCTTGCGGTCGGTCTCCTTTTCGTGCTCCTCGTCATGGCGATGATTCTTGTTGACCAGATTTTTGAGCTTTCCGATCTTGTGCTTGAAGTGGATTGCCTCGATTTTGGCATCGTGCAGCTTGGTATCTGTGGGGTATCATTTGCCTGTTCCGTCAGTGGAGCAAGAAGCCTTACCTTTGAGCTTTTCCTTGAGCGCCTGCATTGTTGCGGCCGTCGACGCTAGGCTGACTGGCACTACGAACAGCTAAGATGCAAACGCGCGACCTGGCGCCGCGACTTCAAAAGGAAAGAGTCAAAAATAAGTAAGTCGCCTGAGAAAGGAACGGGTCTCTAGGCAACAGAAACCCCAGCAAAGATTTGGCCAGAAGAATGCAGTGAAGCGCAAGAGGGGCAGAAATATTCTCTTTCCTAGCAGATATGAAGCTGCAACATACTTCGCATGGGCACTCCACTTCAGCTCGCAACCTCCACGAGTACTCGTCTTGTAAACTCTGTCAGATGCCCGCGCCCGTGTTCAATCTGCCTAGTTACGTCATCGCTCATCCCAGATTAAGATGCTAACCGGTTCTCTTCTCATGTATTTGGGGAGAAGACCAATTACAAAGGCGTCTTCAGTCCAGCATGATCTTTGAATCCGTGTTAGCCGCATAGTTATGCAAATCAATCAACTCTAACTAATATTCGCCAAGATGATGACGAGGCAGCATTGCACCTCTGGTTCTTGGAAAAGCTTGCTCCCAGAGAACAGAGCTGCGAGGCTGCTTAGCTTGCACAAGGCTTCGTCGCGGTCTAGTCTCCGTGCCAGTCTGCATGCGGACTCGGGTATGGTGTCCGCGACCTTGATGTAAATATAAGGTAGTCGAGCTCAGAAGTTAGGGGTATCGTTACATCCATCCGAAAGAACCATCGAACTCCCATACAACATCCCCGAGGTGTCCAAGTCGGATCTCCTCAAAACTGGGGACTATACCCGCCTCGTAGTATTGCACCAACTTGTCCATATCTTCCTCATCCATAGCATTGAAGTCTTCAGTCGTCCATTTGTCACAGACGTCGCTCATCCAGCCCATTCTCTTGCTGATGTCGCGCGTGCGCTTGCCTGGCGCGACTTTCCGAAGTTTCCTCCTGAGCTGTCCCACTTTCTTGATGCTATCACCGGTGCCCTTGGGAAGCATGTCGCCGATTTGTCGTCGAATGGCGGCCGCCATCCTGGGTCCATTTCCATTGGTGGACACCATGATTTGCAGAGGGCCATCGCGGTGGACGCTGCCGAAGTAGAAATCACATTCTGGGGGCACATCGGCTATGTTTGCAGGTACTTTCAACTTCTTGCAGTACTGCCATATCCTAGTCGAGGCCTCAGGATCATCCACAGCAGTAAGGACCATCGCGACATTTTTCTCGGGCTCGAGATCGAGAGGTAGAAATATGCGGTCCACGTGCTTGACCTGCTTCTGCTCCACCCGATATGCTACCTCTTCATTTAGGCCATTACGCGGACACACAACCGTGACTTTGGCGTCGGCGTTGAGTAGGTTGACGATCCGGCCGGCGGCCACCTGAGCATCGTGTGAGTTACAAGCCCACAAACACACGGAGATGATGGAAACCTACTTCACCACCGCCGACCACAAGTACCTCCTTGCCCTTAATTTGCCATGCGAGAATCAAGGAGCCTCCGCCCTGGATCTCAGGGAAACGAGGAGGCATGTTTGGCACATAGTGATGTTTGCATGAACGCCGTAGAGAGAGGCAAATTCACGGCGCGGAGGACCGGAGTGTCATTGACTGAAAAATGACGATCACGGCAGGAATGCGGCGCGATAAGCGAGTGACTGGGCGAGCCGCGAGAGCAGTTGCGCCAAATCGTGGGATGCTTCGCCGTACTCGCCGCACTTCGTCCTCCATTTTCACTTTCATCTCAGGCTCACTTCACTGGCTGCTTCCAGTCGAGAAGAAGCCAAAAAGTTCCACCCGCCTCAATATCCGCGGCCTGGTAGTGCGTGCCTCGTACGACCACCAAACACTTTTCAGAATGAAAGATTTAGACATGAGATTCACTGAGTGACCCATCCAATTCAATAACTTGATTGAAGAGCAGAGAGGCATCATCGTATCATCTCTGTTCTGCAGTTGATTCCGGATCCTTACACCCAGACATCAAAATGCGAGGCGTCAAGGTCTTCTCAGGCAGATCTCATCCCACCCTTGTCGAGGCAATATGCGAGCGCCTAGGCTCTTCGCCAGCTAAGTGCGACCTGGGCAACTTCGCCAATGGCGAAATCAGCGTTCAAATCGGCACTTCAATTAGAAATGAAGATGTCTTCATCGTTCAGAGTGGGAGCCCTCACATCAACGACAGTGTCATGGAAATGCTCATCATGGTCGCTGCATGCAAAGGAGGATCAGCCAAATCCATCACCGCAGTCATGCCTTACTTTCCTTACTCCCGCCAATCCAAGAAGAAAAGCCACCGAGGCGCCATTACTGCAAAAATGGTTGCTAATCTCATGGTGGTCGCCGGAGTAGACCACATCATCACTGTCGACCTGCATGCCTCGCAAATGCAGGGCTTCTTTGGGAAACCTGTCGACAACCTATTTGCAGAACCAATCATTGCACGATGGATCAAAGGCAACGTGCCCAGCTGGAGGGATGCGGTAGTAGTAAGCAAAAATGTGGGCGGCACGAAACGAGTCACTTCTCTAGCCGATGCGCTCAAACTGAGCTTCGCACTTGTGTCCACCGAAAGGGATCGGTCCAGACATTCACACCACCACAACAGCCTAGCGGACAGTACTGTGTTCTTTGATGCCATTGAGCCGCAGTCGATCCGCTACCGCGAACGCCTGCTGGATGGAGACGATGGGGAAGATGCCGACAACGAATCCGACAAGTCACACAACCGAGAATTACCTCACCGAGGCAAGCTCCATGCAACTACGGGCATCAATCGCCCTGGTCTCGGGAGGCCAAAAGCAGTAACCATTGCATCCAGCCCCCTTGTTCAGACAGCGAGAGTGGAGTCGACTTCCCCTCCCCCGTCGCCTGACCGATTATCCCGTGTCGAGACCGTGCCAAGCGCCCGGAGGCCCTCTGAATACGAAGCCAATGAAGCACACAATGACCAGCGGGCTCGCGATGTCCTTGTGGGTCGGCTTGTCCAAGGACACCTGGTGGACGACGACCATCCATCATCGGCCATGTCAAGCATGTCAGCCTCTCTTGCTAATCTTGCAGCAGAGCGTAATATGCAAGACGGAGTGGACAACCCTGTCAACGACCCAATGGCCTCCTCTTTTGTTTCGAATGCGTCGTCTTTTCAGCCGGAGCATGCCCTGGGTGGGAGCATGGATGCCGCTGCAACCTCTGATGAGGAAGAAGAGGGCATCAAGAACCCGGACCTGGAACACACCATCACCCTAGTAGGCAACGTCAAGGATAAGACCGTTATCATGATGGACGACATCATTGATCGTTCCGGTTCATGGATTGCCGCTGCAGAAACTTGCGTGAAGATAGGTCACGCTAGAAAGGTGTACTGCATCGCGATTCACGCTTTATTCGGTGAGGATTCGTTGGAAGAGTTGGAAGCATGCGACTGCATAGATTACATTGTCGTGACAAATACCTTCCCGATAGCGCCTGAGCGCGTTCGTGCCTCGAAGAAGCTGATCATGATCGACCTCTCCAATTTGCTAGCTGAAGCAATTCGACGCAATCACCATGGCGGTAGGTACGAACGCATCATTCGGAGGATATCCAGGCTGACTCAAATGCAGAGGACATGTCGGCACTCTTCACTCATGCATGAGACCCCGTTGGACGAGAGATTTGTCAAATCACGAGCTCCAGTCAATCCATGTAACAGGTTTGGATCCCACAAGCAGCAACGTCACTTCGTGCGTTGCGTCGACAGTCGCAAAGACCAAGGCTCACACCTTGCGATCACAAATGCCTCCCATCCTTGAAGACGCAACCACGCGGGCGAATTTCGGCCCTTGCGAGCAGGGGAATGGCAATATATCCGTTTTTGACTCACGGATACGCCTTGCTGCAGCACCTCAAGAACAGGGTGTGTTGATTGGCATTTGTCGAACGTTTACATGTCATGACGCAGTCCGGTGCTTGCTGAATGTAGGGAACCCGTGCGTGCAGCCTTGTCATAACCAATCTCGGATTTCTTTTAGCCACTCTCGTTGCCAGCCGGTCGTGGCCCACCATCAAAGCAGGCGAGCTGTTTCATTCTCGGGGTTTCCAATCAGTGTTGCGGCCATGGTTACACGAGACCGAAAAACACCCTGGACTTCCCATGAGTTGACGGAACGCCACCTATGCAGTGTGATACTCCATAGCCTACCTCCCGCTTTGAGGGCGACTGCGCAAGATATATGACAGCTTCGACTCGAGATGTTCCCTCTCATCCGACACTAGCTGTTGAGGCCACGACCCAAACAAAGTGGATAATTTCCTGCATCACAGCGCTGATAGCGAATCCTGGCTTCGTATTCCAAGGGCGCCGCCGTTTCCGGTCCAACCCCGAGACCCCCACGACCTCTTTCGTAGAGCGCTTGAGCAATTCTAGCCACTCGGAACCCCTAGCGGTGTGAAGAACAATGCAGCCATGCGCAACAATTCAGCTTGAAGCTTGGTAAGGCCGCGACTAGATGATCAATAGCTTGCGCGTCGAAACGATCGGCAGGACGCATTTGGCCGGGTGTCTTCGGGCCCCGACGTGCCTTTCGCGTTTGACAGGTTCGACACCAGTTTGGCAGCACTAGAGGACCCGGCGCAAAGGTTCGATCTTTTGAATCTCTCGGTAAAAGATCGACGCTACCCTCGTCAACGGATGACCGGGATGGATTTGTAGGCTGGCATTTGCTGGAGGGTCGATGGGTCTTCGGGCTTTAGCGCCTGCAGCTTGTCTCGCCCAGGCTCGCCTCACAATTGCACAGCTTGGTGCGTTCAGCTGATTGCTCCCTAGGGAGCTCTGCAACCTCGATTCGATTGATGGGGTTGCCGCTCCACAGGACCAGATCTTTCCCGCCGCAATCTGGAAGTACTTTTTCCTGTTCTACAGAAATGTCAGCGCACGGAATATCAAAAGCTGCATTGCTTAGGTTTCGGTTGACGCCCCACCGAACCATGCTTCCCTGCAATCGCTTCAGCTTACCCGGTACAATATCATCCCACGCCCGCTGTGGGCGTTTACGAGAGACTTCTACCCTTGGCCGTCCACGGTTATGCCAGCGCCTTGTGGTATGGTCATCAAACTTATCTTAGTTGCTAGAACGCTATTTTTGATTCAGCACCTCGGATTCTCCCGCAACATTGGATCTCTTCGGATCCCTGACCGCCTCTCGTTACGACAAGCATGCTCGAAGCGAGAATAAGTTGAGTTCGGTCTTAGACTGCGGGTGGAATCGATCCCGCTTTGCCATGGTGTGCTCGAACTTCCCTTCGCGCCAACAAGTGGAAGGTACTTCCCATTCAACTGGTCAATTACAGTGGATAGTGGCCGTGCGCCCGCTAGAAGCCAAGATCCTCTGTGGATGGTGACCAAACTGCTGAAGAACTTTATGTCAAGGATCTTGCATGGACAATGTCACCACATGATATTCTCCCTTCTCTGGCTAAGTCGACTCTCCGCAGCCACATTCCACCCTCACCACTGTCTTGACCAGATGACAGGAGTGTCGGTGATTTCCTCCGTTGGCCATGATGGAGTGAACGTCAAACGCTTGTGTCAACCATCCGTGAACCACGATGGTGGTTGTTGAGCCTCACCTGCTCGACAAACGGGGCAGACTACTATAAGTACTTGTCGATCGGTCGGAAAGATCAGACTCTTGCATATCCTACCTCAGCAACTTTCCGCCATCGATACTCCACTGAAACCCTTGATCCCTTCGAATATCCGAATATATCTTGCCCAAGGTGTCTAGCAAACGGCAGCATGGGTAGCTCCAGAACCAACACTGATGTGAGTCTGACCCTGGCCTCTCCCTCCCACGTCAGCACCTTTCCATTCCTCTTGGAACTCTATTGCTCACCGAGGCTCCTAACACTCATCTAGCCAGCCAATACCCGAATTGCGTTCCGATATCGATATGAACAGTGTCCGGGACATCAGTACGGGGTGCTCGCGAACTCAAACCACGGGCCGGACATTATATGGACGTGCCAGAAATGCAGGACGTCCGTTACCCTGATCCATCAGTGCAAACTGTGCGGGCACAATCTATGCTCGTCGTGCTTCAACTACAGTAGGCATCGGACAGGCGGTAACGCGACGTACGGGAAGAACTACCGTTGACGCCATGGAGTGTTGAAGCAACGAACGAGCAGATACTCGGGCCTCGCTCGTACTGCTTCGATGCAGAGCTCTCCCCATTGCTTGTAAGCTCGATTGACGCCACTCTTATATGCTGGAGTTTGTGACTAACGTGGCCAGCACCACCTCGCTTGACCCGTATAGCTGTGAGCAGGTAGCCTACATACGGTCGATGCCCCTACACACTGAGCGGCGAACATGTAACGCCAACAGCGACAACAACGACAAAATGGATTGGGAGGTCTAAAATATGCTATCGGGCGTTCAATTGACGCCACTTGGGGTGGAATGTCCTACAACACCCGACTGTGGGAGATACAAAATTCAGGGAAATGCGCAGACACACCGGGAACCAGCACCCAACGCCACACGGCGGCAGCAGCAGCAGCAGCGAGCTTTTGACACGTTCTAGCTTTTGAGAGCCTTGAGCCTTCTCGATATGAGACACGGCGATACAATGCTCACTTATTCCAACAGATCTCACTCCCCTTGCTATGGTGTGAAACTATCATTCAGACGGGCTCCTCCCTCTCTCCCAGGATCAACTGACTAACTTTCTTTGTCTCCTTCCTTAGCTCCTTTTTCTGCCGACCTTGCCTTGAATCAACCAAGCGCGTCTTGTCTCTCTCCCGGCTCGCCTCTGCCCTATCCAACAAGCTCATCCATCTACAGCTACATCTATATTCCTTTGTCTCAACTTCCTCGCTTGGGTCGCGGCGGTGCTTGGGAAACGCCCCCTTCCAGTACCCTCCCTCGCCAGCATCCCACATCGGTCTCTCCGCCCTCTCGAAGCAAGCAAGCTAGCATGGACCCCATCACGAGCAGCTTTTATCGGTCGCCTACGATTCGGTTAGTTACGAGTACAACCGCCCGGCATAGCATTGCTGTTGTTCCTCGCAAGGGTAAGTATGACTCGTTGTGCCAATGCAATGTCGATCTCGCGGCTCATCCTCATCTATGTATCTACTGTATCATCAATCCCACATTCAGTGCGCACCGCACAACCTTACGTAGGAGCAAGCTCTTCCCGCGCCGCAGCAAAGTGGCTTGAATCAACTATATGGCTGTGCGTGATGATCGCCCTGTTTCCCGCCGGTATTTCATCTGGAGTGGTTCACTCCGGGACATAGCCGGCCTGACCAGGTGGTTACACTAATATCGTTTCGAGTGGCGGTGACAGGGACGGTGACGGTGACGGTCAACGGAGGGCCATGTCGCGCGGGAGATCAGCGTTCCTGGTGTCCCCCCTTCCCCGGCTGGTAGCGGGGATGACTTGGCTCTCGGAGAACCGAGAACTCGGTAATAGCAGTCGATCCTACTGAAATGGGGTTGACGATCGGTTGTTGCAGGACGGGCACGTCACTGGAACATGTTGATTGGAGAGGACCCTTGGCGACGACTGATGGAAGTACGAGCTACGAGTAAATTACTGTGTAGTAGCTCGGCGGCAGGGAGGTCACGATGCATTTGTTCTTGACAGTCGACGGAACAGTCGGGGTGCATTAGCTCTGTATCCTGAAGATGAGTCTCATCCCTCGTGAGGTCCGCGGTGGGATCATCTCAAGCCTAGTTTGGATCCTTTTTCCGCTGGCCTGGCTCCTCCACGGCAGGGGTATTAAGTGTCGGTGTGCCTGGAATCCGAGACGCCGCCGCGAACGATAGATCAGGGATCAGGTAGGGATGCGAGCGACGATCTCAGGAAAGTCCGGTTTTGCCTGGGCAGGAGGAATTTGAAATAGCGTCGACGAGTACGAGTACTGGGTATGGGGGCAGCCCTGGGACACGAGTGAGGGTGATGTTAAAAGGCCAATGCCATGTCGGACAGCCTCGTTGCATGGCAGTGGTTGGGGCCAAGCTCCGCCAGGTGGGGGGTGTGTCGATATGCACCTGCGTCTTTTGGGGAATCAAATAAACTCCTCTTTCTCAAAAGACACGGAGACCATCGTGTCCCTCTCCTGCAGCGGGGGAAAAGGCGGTTCCGCGCTGCAGGAGGTGATGCGAGGCTATTCCTAGGGTATCCGGCAGGGCGAGACATTCGAAGTCGAACAAGCGGCGATCTGGTCGTTTGCTCCGCGATCCGCGAGGAACTGTTCGTCCGATCTCGACGACCCTGGTCAGACTCGCAGCAGCCAATCGGGGATGCATCTCCTGTCGATCAAGAATCACGGCGATCGAGGTTCGTGAACGCGAGGCTTAGAACATCGCAATGCTAGTAGTTGCGGAGCCCAGCTTCTGCAAGGTCGATGCCCAGAGGCATTTCCACTTATCCAGCAAGTCGTGCCTCCAAAAGTACTTCCGCAGGATCTCCTCGAGCTTTGCCCAGTCTCCGAGGAAATGTGGCGTTTTCGAGGCGTTTCTTGCTGCCGGCTCGAGGAGGTCTGTCAGGAGTTTATTCGTAATAGGGGACAAAATAGGATGATGTTGGCACGCTTCAGCAGCCACCATTACAGTCCAGACATAGTGGTGATGCTGGTCCGGGGTCGATTCCCGACGTCCTCGCAGTGCCGCGAGAGAACTAAGTCCCGTCATCAGCTCAAGGTCTTCATTGCCAAACGGGAACGAGATCGAGCGCAAACAGCTGATGATGACGCTCACACAAACAATCGACTCGGTCACGCGGGCCGACGATTCAAAGAACTTCCGAGAATATGTCATGATCATTGACGGGCAGCAGATCTTCGAACGCGCCCTGAATTCTTGGGGCTCGAAGAAGGCTTGACGGCCGGCTCCGATGATCAGTCTGATGACTTCCCTGCTGAGTCGCAGGGACAGCGCAAGCTCTCGAAACCCTTCGGGAAGATTTGCGATGTCGCTGCAGAGATCTGGAGGGAAAGGGTGCGCAGGGTAATGCAAGCACGGCACCGGGCTCGCGCGCTCAGGGCCCATTGAGCAGTCACCGCCCAAGTCCTCGACCGCTGCAGCTTCTTGCGGTATTGCCAACATTTCCGCAACAATTTCAGCGCTGTTTTGGTCTGTCAGGAGAGGCTCTGCAAGTTCGGAGGGCCAGAGAATCCTACTAGTCAAGCATGGCCAACAGAGGCGTGTTGCCTTGGAACTTTTCGGGGCCGCCTCGCATGTTGATCATCTTTCTCAAGGCACGGTAGTGGGCAATATACTCTGCTCGATTGCCGTATTTCGTCTGGAGAGGGTTCAGTCCATATCGCCAAGTACCCCAAGAATTGTCATTACCGCTACATCAGTGAGGAGCATGGTTGTGATCATCACGGCATCGTCAGGGCCGGTCTCTAGCTCTTCGAGCTTGGTTCGCAAACACGCAATGCTTCGAGTGCTGTGATACGCAATGGCAGGCGTGATTGACAGCTGGCCACCTCGAATCTCTTTGAACGCAAGCGCCATGGCCATCATGGCTTGAAATAGCTCCTCATGCTGCGTGGCCAACTGCAGCGTTGGTGCGAAAACGTGGTCGATTTGGTGACGGAGGTGGACCGTTACAGGCTCGGGAAGCATGCTATCAAGGACTGTAGAAAACAAGGTCAGTGATCGCGTCAACTAACCACGGACTCAACATACGGTGATGCAGCATGGTGGCATCAAATGGCGCTTTGTTCACCTGCAACCCTTGAAAAACATCGAGCCTCAGATATTTTGTGTCTGGAAAAGGTTCAGCTGCCATGGCTGGCCTCAATGGCTGTGGAGGATCCAGCTTCTCCAGCCGCTTCTTGTGTCTTTGTGTGAATGGTTTGGGGGTATATTCGAGCTCTGCTTGCCGCATGATTACGAAGCGAAGCTGAGGTCCCTTTTTCGAACTCTGCCCGCTCTCACTTAGCGGAGCCACAATGACACGATGTTTGCCTGATTGATCCGTAGCGATATAACGCCTCGATAAGGAGTCCAGTGAACTGTTAGGGACAACACATGCTGAAGTAGAAGCAGGCATGCCTGATTTCTGTCCGGTGAAAGTGACGGTGCCAGATTGCTCTGCGCGGAAGGTGGTGCCTTGCTGGATTGGAAGGTCTGACACTTCTGTGGCATCCCGCTGGGCGCGAAGGAGAATCCGCCGGGAGTTGGGACTGGAGATTTGGAATTGACCTGCTGCCTAGAACAATGTCAACAAGATTGCCTGAACGCTGGTTCCATGGCTGTAGTGGCTGAAGGACCGAAGCTTGTTCCTGTGGCAGAACCGTCGCGAGGTATACACGTATATATAGTCAGCGCACTGCTCATATAAACCGGGGGTTTCTCAGCCCCGTCATCGTCGCCAGCCAGGATTGAGGCTAGACGGACACATCAGACGCACCGATACAGGACCATAGCCGTGTCGGCGTGCCGCGTGAACTTCGCCTCCCCATGATCGAAGCGTGCTAAATAATAGAGTTCGAAGCGTGGGTCGACAACATGCATGGCCATCGGGGCTCCATAACGAGATGTAATACGGGCGACGCCTTCGTTTTTGACCGGAATCTCCCAACTGGGCAGGTGGACTAATACAAATAGCAGTAACAGTCTCCGGGCCCTACACAGTAGACAGAGCCTCGGTGGCCATGACAAGGCTGATTAGTCCGACAATATGCAATCTTTGGTCCAAAGCATACCCTCTGTACGAGTGAAGGAGCGTTACGGCGTGCACCAAGCGGTTCTCGCCGCGCTAACAACCCACAATCCCCTCATCCCAAGGGCTGGTACTGTATAGATGGTTATTTTCGCTGACGCCAAGTCAGCTAGTGAAAGACAGACCTTAGTCAAGCGAGATCTTGGCCGCTCCTGAGCAAAACAACCCGGCAAGGGGCAAGAATGTGCGAAGTTGGACTGTGAAGGAGCTGGATAGAGTCGGTGTTAAAACCACACAGTCAATTCACTGGGAAGCACCAATAGTCAACATGACCCCCTGTCGCTCTAGATCGGACATGGGCTCGTCAAGGCTGCGCTGCGACATGTGGAAATGCTCCCATACTCGCGCAGGCAAAAGATAAATTGCGTTGGTCAAACTGCATATTTGTAGCGTGCCTGGGAAATGACTAAGCTCCAAGATCGGCGGTTCAGTCCATCATCACATACGGCGTGTACTTTCCAAAAAGAGCGTGAAATAGCCAAGATGGTCTGTGGAAACAGTGGGGATCAGTGGATGTGAAATTGTTCATAAGCAGCCCTGACACGTGGTACCGCTGGCGATACGATGGCTGACTCGCCCATACCTATACAACCGCTATACAAGATACCTGCTCCGGCAGATAATCCCGGGTTTGGGTCTCCCCACAGCGACAAGAAAGGCGTACACCGCCCCAGTCAGCCTTCTTTAGGAAAAGTCTCGGCCCTCCAGCACAGTCGGGGCGACCAGAGTCCAGCTATAGATGGCGTAACACACCCACGCGCTGATGATTTTGATCCAACTGGCCCAGTATGTCCGACCGACGGGAGTGAAATCAGTCGAGCTCTCTGGGTCCATTTTCTGCGTCAACAGTGTGGCAACCCAGCAAGTGGCCATGAGGAAGATGACATGGAACAAGCTGTAATTGTACTGGGTTCCTTGGCGCTCGTCGTCCTTTGAGCTGACCTCAGTCTCTTCTTCATCGTCCGAATCCTCGTCCAAGGCCGAGGCTGGAAGTGCTCCACTCTCGACGGCTGCTCTCATAATCTCTCGGCGCGAGGCTGGTTGCTGAGTGACAAGGCCATGCTCGTATTCATCTTGTGTGAGCTGAGCGTAGTGGTTCTTCTTGGTGTTGTTTCCCATGGCAAATCCTTGGGTGGCCGCTCGCGTGGTGGTGTAGGCGATGGTAAGCATAGTCACCAGCGCACCCAGCACCACGGTAGTTGTGCGTGCGCCCCGGGCACGAACCAAAGGATTGCAATGCTTGTCGTCAGGTTCCATTGCCACGGCCGAGAAAGTGAGGTATGTACAGTAGACAGCGACCATTGCTGACTGGGCCAAGCCTGCCTTTGGATTTGCGTCCTGGATCGATGGGTTGACACTGAGCAGTGTGATGGCGAAAAGGAGGATCAGGTTAATGGTGATGGCGGAGATGTTCATGCTGCACCCGCTGCTGGCGAAGAAGATGTACATGACAATGGTCATGGCAAAGGCAGCAAGATACATGCCCAAGCTTGACCCCATAAGTAAAACTTGCCACATGCGATAGTTCGGGCCATCTCCTTCGTCGATCTTGTCCTGGCAAAGCTCTGCCCAGGTATGCGCAAGGTCAACCAGGAGGATGAGACCGAGGAGCACGAAGAGCATGGCTCCAAGGTAGGCAACATAATTTCCCCAGAAGAGGAAGAAACCTTCGGGGATGAAGAATGATAGCACCACAAAGGCAATCCAAGCCAGCAATTTCGGACCCCAGAAGCCATTTTGTAAACCTGCCCGGGTATCTTTTGTGCTCCGCACGCCAATGAGGAGGACGGCGAGGATCAGGTGGAAGATGGCCAAGGCAAAGTTGATGCGCTGAACTGCGAAATAGCCGTAACATTTGGACGAGCCGCATTTGAATGTCATATAGTCTAGGGTGAGGTGTTCCAGCTTTTTAATGGCCCACGGCGTGAGCATTATCCAGGCAATGATGCTGTTAACCACCAATATCACAGCATAGGCGATTCTTGTGGCGATGGAGGATCGAAATTTGGACATGCCGCAAGGACCACACAGCATCGAGCACGACGCTGCACCACAGCACGAGGCTCCCACCGACCACAGGGTTGCAGCCGAGGGCAGCAACAGGGCTGGAATTGCGAGGACGCCGCCCATGTTGACGGTTGAAGAGGGGGATCGTTGCGGAGTGTCTCGTGCTCGGCGCGACTTGTCCGTCAGATGCAGTCGATTTCGCACACAGGTATCAGCGCCAGCCCGACGTCTATTCTCGTTGTTATGCTGTATTACACGATGCTGACTTGAGTCGTCGATGATGGCAAGAAAGAACAGAAACGCAGGCACAGGCAGGTGGCTGTTTGAATCAGCCGCCCATCTCGGAATCTCGGCTGCCGCCAGTGATGACATCAGGTCCCCATTGGCCGAAGCCACAGTGAGGCTGAAGTGAGCCACACTGGGCGCTGACAATCAGGACGAAGAACTGGCGTCGGCTTTCCTCTTCTCTTGACGATTTACGATTTATAGGTTTGAGGCCTGGAGCAAGGATTGCTCGATGAAACAGGATGATCACGACCTTCAGGGAGTCCTAACACTACCCGTGATCCCGCGAACTCCAGTGGGACTATGGTTTAACTGGCCATCTCCTTACCGATCTCTCTACGCAGGTCCTTATGCTGCTGAGTCTGATTGCTCATTGCTAGTAGCCTTACACTCTCCCCTCCTCTACACATCTTTGTTGATTTTACGGCCAGGGCACAAGGTCTAATCTAAATAAACGCTCACAACTGCAAGGACTGACAACTTTGTTGCTGGAAAACTTTCGATCACAAGTTCGGCGGTCTGGCGAAAACATTTCCACTCCCTACGGTCCACGCTCTGGTTGTCTGTCATCTCCCTCGTCAGATCCATCATTTAGCGTCTCTGTCGCCGGCCTGGAACACTTGAACGGCCTACGCTGTTGAGAGAATTTGCTCTTCGGCTACCCCTTGGGTCGCATGAGTCGTCTGAGTCGCCTCGTTCTGGATTTAAGTACCTCGCAGCATGGGCGTGCACTCAAGCGAGACGGTGGGATGGCGGTAACATACGGATCGGAACTACAAACCTGACTTCAGCCAGCCTCTTCTCTGTGGGACCTTCAGTCATCCAAACGATCTAGAAGATAGCATTCGCTGGTTACGGGATTTACTCAAGGTTGCTGTGTTATCCTCTGGTACTACCTTTCGAATCCCTTGCTAATCCCCATGCGTCTTGAAGCCAAACGGCCGCAATCGCTTTCGGCATGGAGCTCCTATCACCTGCAGAGCCGGCGCGCCTCAAGTCGTCAGGATATCGAGATTCGCGAAATTGTGAGACCACGAGCACCTTTTGCGCACAAGATATCCTCGACGCCATGGATATTATAACGTATTCCGGCCCTCGGGACACTTCCCTGGCGGTGAGCCGATATATGGGAATATCGACCTCAGCACGGTCGGCGATAATGCGGTTTGTTCTTACCATTAGATTACGCGAACTTGGATACTAACAGCGAACCGAAACTGCTGTCCCCCTTGTCAACGACCTCCAATATCCCGGCCCTACCACCTCTTGTAACGGCGGCCCAAGCTCTTCCATACTTCTCCTGACTTGTCCGGCAACCTCGGCGTCTAAAAAGCCAGATAGTAAAATGCCTTCCTCGTAGGATGTGCTCTGTCCCACATAAGTAGCGATATCCATGAAGACTGCTTGCTGAGCGTACTCAAGTGCTCCCCAGGTAGCCGTCTTGGTTGGATTCACTAGCCTCAGCCTTGACTTGCCGTGAACTTGCTTGCATATGCAAATGCAAGTATATTTTCTCGCCAGATTCAACCCCATTGCCGTGTCACGCAGCTGTCTCGGTCATCATGAAGTGTTCTATCCACGATTGCTCAGACCTGGTGTACTAGTCAATCTATCTTGAGGCCTGAGAGGTAAGTCAGGCCCTCATTATCGCTGTGTATCCCGGCTGTTGAAGGTCTGAATTCCAAGATAGACGAGGCATTGCGAGATAGAAGTGGCGCGGGGTGGACCATCTTGATAGCCGGACAAAACCCCATCACTCCGATCACGAACCCAGGGCCTGCATTCGTCAGGACGAGGTATTCCCCGGACGTTAGCTGGGCATATCGATGACGACGATGAAGATCGCCCAGATCTTCAAGACCCACAGTGCGACAACGCAATGTTACAAAGTCGAACGGACGAGCCGAGACGAATTGGACGACGCATTTTTGCTAAACTGAGTAGTGGTTGAATTCAACGTCGTCCCTAGCAATGAATCGAGACATGAATCGAATCACTGATGGAGCAGCGTTATCTAATTGGTGGGCTGACAGTTGTTCCGTTCCTTGCAGAAGAGGAAAGTCCTGATGAGGCTGTACGAGGCTGAGATTCAGAGGAAGCAAAATGCAGTAAGGTCTTGGCATATGCAATACCAAACACTCTAATCTAATTAAGCTTCTGAGCAGAAGAGCCGAAGTCGGGCCAGGTCACCTGATTGTTAGGTAAAGCGGCGGGGCACCCTCAACGGATTGCCCATTGACTGGTGCTGTGTCGGCGCTGAACACCGATGTCCAACATCATCCACCTCCTCAATGGCCTCTCTCCGGACGTTATCTTCTTTACATCCCAGCATGACGAGGTGACCATAGCGGTCGCCCACCGGACAGAATCAAGATGATCCTCATGCCCTCAGACCTCAAGAAGGCCCGCATCATAACCGTGGTCGCTTGTACCATCACCGCACTGGCCTGTGGTTCCAATGTATGCCCGCCCGCTCGCTCGCTCTCTCACCTTACTCCCTGCGTGAGAACTGGCATTGACTGAGACCTAGTATGGTTACTCGATATGGGGCCCCAGCTTCGCAACCCGACTCAAGTTGACCGCCACGGACAGCAATCTCATCGTACGCAAATCCCAATGGACATGCAAGAGAAGGACATGGTACTGATATACACATCAATGCAGGGCAATCTGGGAAATTTTGGCATGTATGCCTTTGGGATTCCGTCGGGTATGATGGTCGACGCGAAGGGGCCACGATGGGGTCTGACACTGGGCATTGTGCTGTTCGCTGTGGGCTACTATCCCATTGCCAAAGGTACCATTCGCTCAGGATGATGAGGCCCCCGGCTGACTGAAACCAGCATACGAGGCTGGCCCCGGACATTACAGCGTGCCGGTGATATGTCTGTTTTCCTTTCTCACCGGTGCCGGTAGTTGTTCAGCATTCACGGCCTCGATCAAGGCTGCCGCCCTCAATTATCCTGAGTCTCGAGGAACAGCAACAGCTTTCCCCCTGGCTGCTTTCGGCTTGAGCGCTCTCTTTTTCGCCGCCGTTGCGCAGATCCTTCCCGGCGGCACATACAACTTCCTCATCCTTCTCGCAACTGGCACCGTCTTGCTGCCCCTGCTAGCGTTCCCATTTGTACGCGTTATCCCGCATCACCCGTACCAACACCTCCCTGAACATGAACAACAAGTGCTTCACCGAACCAGATCGGCAGGGAGTCGCCCATATCCTCACTACGAAGAACCAGGTGCGCCAGTGACCCATCCCTCAGCCGCCCGTCTGGATGACGATTCCTTTTCCTCTGACCCCGAATCGCGCAATGCTGGGGACGAAGAAGCTTCGCTCCTCTCCAAAACCTCCACCCAGGAACAAGCTGCCGAAGACCTCGAAAGTTCAAAGCATCTCGAATCTGACAGAAACCACGAGCACCCGCATTTAGACGTCCGAGGCTTCGCCCTTCTCCCGCACGCCGAGTTCTGGCAATTATTCATCATGATGGGCCTGCTAACCGGCGTTGGGCTGATGACGATCAAGTACGTGCAGGCTTCTCCGTAACCCAATCTTTGCGTCCCAACGTACAGTATCGTCCGCTACTCTCTCAAGCCAATCACACGAACAGCTTCTCACTACCTGTTGCTAACGGAATATCTCATGTAGCAATATCGGCAACGACGCCCTCGCCCTGTGGAAACACGCCGACCCTACTACCCCCTCCTCGTTCATCGAAGCCCGCCAAGCAATGCACGTCTCCATCCTCTCCTTCTGCAGTTTTAGCGGCCGCCTCCTCTCCGGGATCGGCTCCGACATCCTCGTCTCGAAGCTCAACCGCTCGCGCTTCTGGTGTTTGTTCGCCTCGGCGATGATCTTCTGCGTCACGCAGGTCGTCGCCACCGCCGTATCCGATCCACATTACCTCGTCCTCGTGTCCAGCCTGACCGGCATCGCCTACGGCATCCTCTTCGGCGTCTACCCGTCTCTCGTGGCCCACTGCTTCGGCGTTCACGGCCTGTCCCAGAACTGGGGCACTATGACCCTCGCGCCAGTCGTGTCCGGCAACGTGTTTAACCTGCTCTATGGCAAAATTTACGACGCCCACTCCGTGAAGAACGACCAGGAAGGACACATGGAGTGTCTCCTGGGCAACCAATGCTACAGGTCGGCATATTGGGTAACGTTGGGGGCGGCCCTGTTGGGCGTGGCATGTTGCGGGTGGAGCATTTGGCATGAGAACCAGGTGCACAAGAGTAAGGGCAAGGAAGGCAGAAGTGGCCACGAGAGAATTGCGTGATGGTGAAATCCTGCAATTCCCGAGTCGCGCGCTAATCATCTAAAGCGACCGATCGACCTGATCGACCGACAGTTACAGGCTTTTTAAACCCCTTCTTGATTCCGGGGAAAATAGATCATGCGGCATATAGAGACAGCTTCATCTTGAGCGATCTACATACATACAGTATAGACGTTATTTTCTTCTCTCTCAGGCATCATTCTCTATCGGACATGTATTGAGGGGCGGCTAAGCGTAAGGAGGATGGGAACTAAGGTCTATATGGGAGCGAGCGGCCTTCTGCATCGTCATTGATTTGATCGAAGCTCCGTTGGGATGTTATGCCCAACTAGGACGGCACGCGGTCGAGGCTTAAACCTGCTCAGCTCCTCCACCTGGAAATGCGGCGAGGTAGACAACGCCCCCGACTTTCAGTCTTGGCTGAACCAGCCGCAACGAAGTGTCGAGATGCTGCCTTGCGTATGTTCCGTTCGCCCAAACAGCGCTGCGCCGACAGTTTTGTGAACGAAAGCTGATAATATCAATAATGGTAAAAGTGAGAGGCATCCAGCCAATTCCCGAATTCCATCGCCGCTGGGTCGGCTGCTGCTCCGATAGCGCCAACTCATGCTGGCTCCTGCCTTGAACGCCGTTCCCGTATGAGTACGCTATCCCGAAGCCCTGATGTTCCGAGCTCTTGCACCTCTGGTTGTGCTGGAGAACGCCAGTGCGCCTGCCCGGCAGAACAAATATCCTCCGTTTCTGAGGGTTTTAAGCGTCTGTGTAGCACACTTTGTTCGTAGTGGTACATAGATCATACAATCCCAGAAGACACATCTAACGCCCGCGAACCACGGAATCGTGTGTGGCCTACACTTTCAAATCTTCTCAGGCTCAGCCGTCATCCTCGCCACCCCCGCCGCTGCCGAAGCCTCCGCATCAGCTGCGTCAGAGCCCTGGACCGGCGGGCTGGTAGCCAGATTCGATGGAGTGACTGGAGTGTTTCTGGGTGAAGCACTTAAATCACTGATCTGCCGCTCCAATTCCCGTATCCGCATCCTAAGCATCTGATTCTCACGGGTGAGGTTTGCGGTTTCTGCTTGGTAGTAGGCGGTCTCGTCGCGGAAACTGTTCCTTCGAGCGGTGCTTACACTCTCGACTGGTGAGGGAGGCCAATCGCTACTAACGGCAGTGCTGATGCTGGATTCCTGACCCAGCATTGGCCGCAAAGCTGGGGAACGGCTGGCGCTTGAAGGGCCGCGAGAGATGCGTCGCGTCAGTGGTGGGACGGCCGGGACGGCGGGGTGGATGGAAGTGAAAGGCATCGAGGAGTCAGAAGCGGGAGTCTCGTCGTCCACGACGGCTGTGTTGTTTCCCGACACAGCGGAGTTTGGTTGTGAGGAATGACGAGAGTGGGTGCCATTCTGACCTTGACTGCTTCGTAGTGCATCAAGTTGAAGCTGTTGCTCTCGGATCATCTGTAGCATACGGTTCACTTGTGCTTCCTGCTCTTGTTCCAGCTCATTGTGGATTTCACCAAGACTAGGCTGCCGTTGGTGGTGAGGGTCGCCGGTCGCAATCGCTGACCTTCCGCCGATAGTGGGAGGACTTGCTAGTGCATAGCTGTGGCCGAAGCCAGCCCGAGAGTCGCTGCTTGACAATTCGCCCGGACTTGGAAGGGTAGGATCATTCAGGTTGATATTCATGGCGACCTGTGAGCGACGGCGGTCGGACGGCATGCGGCCAAGCCGAGGGGATCCTCTGTTGCTCAGAGAAGACCGTCTTGATTCATTCGCTGCGTTTGTCACAGCGGCAGCAGCAAGGGATATGGATGAGCTCCGCGGAGAGGGAGTCTGGTTGCGGTTTGGTGGGAGGTTTGCGGTCTGCATCGAGCGGGGTTGCATGGGAGAGGAAGAAGTTGATCTTGAGGGAGGGAGGGAGTTTAGGTCCGGAGGAGCCATCATGAAATACCAGGCCTCAGAGAGTGGCAAAGGCAGGAACGATATTTAGAACGGTATGATGGAACGATTACAGGGATTGGTCAGGCCACGGGCAAATATGGATGGGTATGCAGGAACGACAAGCTGAATCTTGAGGGCGAGGCAGAAGTCAGGCACTTCCTCTGGCAGCTGACCAGCAAACAAAGCCAGAGTGCTTGGCGACACGCAGCCTGGAGGAATGACGATGATTCAACTTGTGAGAGGGATTATCCAGTGCCCCGTCATATTCGTGTCTACTGGGTAGATGCTGAATATTATGCTCAAGGGCGAAGCGATGGGAAGGTGGCCTGGCGAAATGATTCTGGAGTAAGCATTGTCGGAAGCAAGGCTGTGTCACTCAGTCCCTCACTCAGCAAAGTCTGCAATCGGCCCGGGGACCAAGTTAGAAATTTGGAGACGTGTTAGTGAGAGAAGCACCTCCGTCTCTTGTCCTAACTATCTCATACCTTTCGGTATGAGGCCGTGGATGCGTAAATCGTAGGTGGCCATCACACTACGTCATCAGGCGGTTGCAGGGTCCTGCATCTCGAAAGCCTCCTCCGGCTGCACCGCAAAGCTTCGCCGTGACCCCAAACCACCACGACGATGTGCCGGTTGACTCGAGCCTCATTTCTTGTTGACTTTCAAAGTCTAACCGGGCACGAAGCGCGTTCCAGAGGCTCACGAGCATCTCTTCTCGCGACCAATCACTTTCAATAGCCTCCCCAGTTTGGTGGCCATGGTGACGAGCTAAGGCCAAATTGGGGGATGTTGTTTACATACAAGTTTGGGCTAGGCTTACTTGAGCGAGCTGTTAGAGACGCCCGCAGCTGCTGCCCCCCCAGCCACTTGCATTTATCTCCCGATCCGCTTGGTGTGCCCATCCCAGCCTCCTCCACTACCGCAACGCCCTTCCTCTTGAACTGTTACTGTTTCCAGTGATATCACTATCCCATCCCATCGCATCGGTCCTAATCCTTCGCGAACAACAACACTGTTCACACATCTGCAAGCACGTCGCGGGCAGGCACCACTTCTGTCACCATGTCAGGTCTTCCATATCTGCAGAAGCTTCGCAAGAGCGATCTCACAGAGTTCGCCGAAACGACCAAGTTGGCCGAGTATGTACCTCCGTCATTGCACCCTCGGACGCGCGCATTTTGTGTCGCATTGTGTCGCGCATTGTTGCTGACTTGTATGCGATCACAGTTATACGCATCTGAAGAAAGCCGAGCTCGAAGTCGCTCTCGACGAGCACCTACGCGCCAATTCTACCACCTACGGCAGAGATCCTTCATTGAGCGAGTACTACAAGCGCTTGAGCGGCAGCTCGCGATCGCCTACGAAGAAGACCATCGCTGAGAAGGTCACGGAGACTCTGAGATCAGACGAGGATGCGCCGGCTCCTGCAAAGAAGCCGAGGCGCAAAACAACCACGTCACCGAACGACATACGCGACTCGACGTACGTATCGCGCCCGGGCGCTCTCCATGGAGCCCATTGCTAATGTGTCCAAGCAGAGAAGAAGAGCCGTTGGTTAGCGCTCTCGTCAAGACTCCAGCGAAAGAAGTTGCCCGTCGCACCTCAATCCTGGCATCTCAAATACCCATACCACCATCGCCAGCTGTCGTCACAGATGTGATCGATCAACAGGCGCGTCGCATCAGGACGTCCATCTCACATGCCTATGACCGTACGCAGATCCACAAGGCGGCCGATGCGTCCCGGGAACTACTTTCGTCACCTTTGACGGTTACGGTGCTCGCCATTCTGGTGGAAGCATACGGTCTGCGAGCTCAGATTCTTCCCAACAAGCTCCTAACTCAGATCCCCGCCGTACCTTACATCAAGTCGACCCCAACCCCGATCATGGTTCCCGATTTGTTCCTTCTCCTCGAGTCAAAATTCTGGGCGCCTTTCTCTCTGTGGTCGCTCACCTCGCTCATCCTGCCAGCCATCATCTCGTACTTCATCAACCTGCCGCTGAAAGCGCACCCGAGCCATAGTTACTCGACTCGTCAGGCTGCTTTGCACGCCAACACGCAGATGCAGTTTGACCCGTTCATCTTCAGTCTGGCTAAGGGGCTGATTGCGTACTTGGTGTACGCAAACCATCTTACGTTGAGCGGATTGTACACGCACTTCACAGTCGCAACGGTGGATGAGAGTATTTTGGGAGGATGGTTTGCAATCGTGATTAGTTCGGGGCTGAGCGCCGCGGTGAGCTTGTATGAGGCTGTGCTGGCGAAGAAGTGACACCGGGAAGAAATGCGAAGGTTGCTTCGGGACAAGCAGGGTAAGGGAGCGGGTGGGTTTGCACATGTACAGTGCTTGGGTGGCCGGGGGACATTGGGAAACAGGATGGGATGAAATGAGTTACGATTATCTTGGGTCGATCATCAGAGGCGTTTTGGAAACTCGGGTCGGCCTTGGAAATCTGCATTAGTCCATGAGTTCAGTCGATTCGCCTTTTATACCCGGGGGTTCTCAGCCACTACGTGTCTGGCGCACATTCATGCTGGGTCGGGTTATTTATGTCTTCGTTCAGATACAACAAATACACACAGCCCAAACTAGAGGCACTCATTTTCGCATCGCGCTCCCTTATTCTTTGATCCGACGATCTGGCACAATTAACGGCACTGGGCCTTACCGGTTGTTTTCACTCCTTGCTCTCACTGCCTGTGGCCAGACACTTAAGTCGGCCTCCCCTGCAATTCCTCGGCGTAATGTATAGGGTCAATCATGCCAACAAAGCAACATCGACTCCTGGTACGAAAGGCGCGGAAGTCGATAATTCGCAGAGACAGATACATCCAACGAGATACTTTGTACACAGACGAAGGATCCCCTCGTTGTTCCGCAAAAGAGCCTCCTGTCTCGAATGCAATTGCCAATGTCGCTCGTGTAGATGCGGCATCCTATCCGTTTCGCGCCGACACTGGCTTGATCACCATGATACGTTATGCATGACCCGAATATCTCCCCGGGGCAACTCTGCTTCTACGTCAATGTGGCAACAGGAGGATGCTGAAAAGGATCAATCCCCCATTTGAGCCCCGCGAGTGTGTCTGAGGTGACTATTGGGAAAGGACCTATTTTTTCATTGCACGAGCAGGATACTCTTGACTGCGAACCCATCGCCCTCCTGCTGCTTCGGGACCGTTTCTCGGTGGCCGATCTGGCCGTATAATGCACCGCATCAATAGCCCGGGGACGACCTGTCCAGACATATCGGACGCAGGACACCCTCTTCTAACCTCGTACGTGCATCGATTCACCGTCGTAAGGATGACTCGAAAAGATGAATCCATGGGGCGGCCGTCTGGAGTGTTGTGACAAGGTGATCCCCCTCGACTCGGCGTATTCCATGATTCTCGCCGAGACGCCTCCAGATCACCTAAACCGTACTTGGATTAGGGCCTCTGTGTCCTTGTCTGATTGGTAAGATAATTGAACGACCCACTCAGCCACCACTGTGTCTTTCATCTCTCGTCCCCGTCGACATCTCTCCTCGCAATACTCCGTTCACACATCACTCTTGATCCATACATCGCAAGTGGTACATAGTTCCACTCCGACGGTGACGGTCATGACAGTACCGTGTCATTGAGTAGTGTGCACGTCGACACCGTCGGATCTGGACCCGCACCCGACACAGTACTGGCAGGCATGAGATACACGTGATAAAATGCCAGCTCCCGACAACATCTACAAAGATGACGTTGATTTCACGGCCCTGGCACTCCAGTATCCCGAATTTGCGAAGAGGTGCGTTCTAACTGCGGGTGTGGCGATTCCAAGAGCAGTCATTTCCTTGTGCTTTCGCCTCACAGTGGGGGATAACCTGCGAGCAAATGTCATGGGGATGGCGTGGAGAAACATCGTGTCTCATGTTGGAAGCCGGTGGAAGGATCGAGAAACGAAGATGACAAGCGAGATGTTTGGACTTCCGCTCGACAGTCTGAGCCACTGTTGATTTAAGCAACATGAAACTAAACCCTCGCCGTGAGAAGAACAGGCTCAAACCAAACCGCCAACTCGACTTTTCCGACCCCGAGAGCGTCAGACAGCTGACGAAATGTCTCCTCCATCGGGACTTCAACCTCACCATCGACTTGCCAGACGACAGACTGTGTCCCCCAGTACCCAACCGGTTCAACTACATCCTGTTCATCCAACGGCTCCTGGACGACACGTCGCCCGATTTCCACGAGGGGTACGATCGCGAGAGACAAGTCCTCGGCCTCGACATGTGAGTCGTCTGCTGATCAACCGCTCGTTTTTTTGTGTGGAGGCTTCCATTCCCATCTTCTCTCCGCAAAGCTCACTCCCATTCTCACACACTGATGGCTAACCCCCATTGTGTGGAGGACACAGAGGAACAGGGAGCTCCGCGATCTACCCGCTCTTGGCCTGCGCTCAGCGGCCCGGCTGGCGGTTCCTGTGCACGGAAATCGACGACAAGAACCGCCAAACCGCCCTGCGCAACATCGCCGCCAATAACTTGGGATCACGAATCCGCGTGGTCGACACGGACAGAACAGGGGAGAAGCTCATCCCCACCGACCAACTCGAGCCCTTCGAGAGAGTCGATGTCCTGGTGACAAATCCCCCGTTCTACTCGTCAGAGGCGGAGCTTCTCGGGTCCGCCGGGCAGAAGTCCCGGCCCCCGAATTCGAGCTGCACGGGCGCGGCGGTCGAGATGATCACCCCCGGCGGGGAGGTATCATTCGTGGGCAAACTCGTGCGCGAGTCCGCCCAGCGCCGCAAGAGACGGAAGATCCAATGGTTTTCCGCCATGCTCGGCAAGCTGAGCAGCGTCGGGGCGGTTGTCGCGCAGTTGCGGAACGCAGGATGTACGAATCTCGCCGTCACGGAGTTCGTGCAGGGCCAGAAGACGCGGCGGTGGTGCGTGGCCTGGAGTTGGATGGGCTTCAGGCCGGGGATTGACGTCGCGAGAGGCGTGGGGAGCGGGAGTGGCGTCGAGAAGAAGTGGCTCCCCCCGCTGCCGGAGATGGACTTTGAGGTCGAACGTGGACATGGGACCGGGGACGCCAGAGACGTGCCCGACAAAGTGGCCCGCGAGATCGGAAAGCTAGATGGCGCGGTGTGGAAATTCGACCCCGCGAGGGGAGTGGGCATGTTCATGGCCCGGGAAGGAGACGTGTGGAGTCGAAAAGCGAGGAGGAAGGCGAAGGCGAATGCGAATGCCAGGGAGAAGACGCACAAAGACACGGTGATGGAGGACAGGGAGTCTGGAGAGGACGACGATGACGAGGGAGGATCAGAATCAGAGTCCGAGTTCGAACTCGAACCGGCGCTCGTGGCAAGGATCTCGATCAAGACACTTCCTCCTCCTCCCCCTCCTGTCATGCGCACGGGCTCCAAGACAGCAATCCATATCCGCCACCTACAAGGGCATGACCCAGTACTTTTCGAGAGTTTCTGCGGGTGGTTGAAGAGGAAGATCGTACCGCCGCCGTCGACGTGACGGGCGGTAGACTGGCGAGGAAGAAGCCAGCATGACGAGAACAACGACAACATTAAGTATTTCATCAAGATGTCAACCGGGGAAAAGTCCGTTGCGTTGGTAATCCACATGTTCGAAAGCGTCATTGCGCTCGTGGGAACTTTTTGTTTGTCAGTCGGAGTTACATGGCTGACAGGTTTCCCTGCTTGCTGGGTTCGATAAAGGGCGAGTCGAAGTAACTCGCTTTATCAACCACCTCAGAGCGCTCCTTATATCGACCCTATCCGACTGCTGACACGGCTGCCCCTCCTCCCGCCCTGGCTCGAGAGCTCAAATCCGCGACTTGCCACACTCGGACTCGTAGGCGCGGCACTGACGCTCCCATTCCTCCTGTCCCTTTCTGTCATGGAACTGATGCTCCCATCCCTTCCCCTGCCGACCCACTCCGGCATACTGAACTTGACCTCGCCCACCCGGCGGAAGATCCCCCAAAGTGCACTTCGGAGGTCAGAGCCGATGTCCTTCTCTAGTAGGCCGACAGCAAGTGGATAGAAGGTTTCAATGTGCTGATCAAAGGATTCGCGTGGGAAGTTGGTGTACCCTTCGAGGACGTCGATCACGACGGGCCGCCAGGCGACAATGTTGCGCTGTTGGGTCTCTTCGTCGAGGAGGATGAAGGAGCGAATGATGTCCGCGCAGAGACTATTTGCCATTAGGTTAGTGTTCAGGGTCGTGGTGGGAAAAGTTTTAGGAGTGACTTACGGTATCAATGCACCCTCCGTCTGGTCGCGACTCGACCTCCTCTCCTCCCCTTCATCGTGGTACATCCTCAACAGGATACTCACGTATGTGTTCGCTGAGCCGGACTCTTGCTTGAGCAGGTTCGGCGGTTGACGCATGAATCCTTGTCGCCAAAGTGCCATACGTAGGTCCTTGTCCCCGTTGAACTTCTTGGCGAATTGGTATGACTTCTTCAGCAACGCCATCAAACGTAGTAGTTCGGGCGAGGGAATCTGTGCATAGACCGAGTCATTCGAGAAGAGCTCTGCGACTGTCTCAATCATGAGGAGCTGAAGAACGCAGTTTGTGATGATCTTGTTGAAGAAGCGGCGCCTTGCAGCGGTCACAACCGGGGCAGGTGCCTGCATGTCTTGGTGAGGGCGGTAATCCTCCAGCACTTGTGTCGTGTCTGCTTGGGGGATCTCCGGAGTGGGCGCCGAGGATACTTGGGATTCTATGGAAGAGCTTGGCACGTGGAAGGACGCAGGCGTGCCGTTCGTTGTGGGCGTCTCGACGATGGTGGTGCCCGAGATTGAGAGCCCTTCGGCACCGTCTTGTGCCGGAGTCGGTCGAGCATCTGACATCGTGGCGGCAGCGGAGAACAATTCATAGGCGGTCGTCCTATTGAAGAGTTCCACAAACGCAGTGACAATTCTCGACCAATGTTCTGGGGAGAACTTGGCGACGTTCTGTAGAATGAGCTGCTGGAGACAGTTGCTGCCAATCCTGGCTATCGTGTCATTCTCCTGACATATGCACAAGGTGAGGAGGTCTAGGAACCGGTCCAACATATGCTCCAGCGAGTCAAAGTAATGTGTAAAGAGAGTGATCATATTCCGGAGCGCTTGAATCATGGTTGTGGACAGCCAGACCGACAGCTCTTCGTGGTTTGGGGCTTTCGACATCTCAGATTTGCTCTGCAGCACGACGAAGATCGGGTACAGCAATTGCCGCCAGAGCGTGTCCCAAAATTCGATGGGGAAGTCGCCGCCATATCTGATGAGCGTCTCGAAAAGATAGGTAAGTGCTCTTGACCGTACTTCAAGATCGTCTCCAGTCATCAGCACGTCTTGATACGCGATGAGAACCGGGTACCAGAACTGCTCTTCCTCTGTCTGCGAGGTCGGCTGTTTCACGCCCGAAACCACGTCAGACGCCTCGGATTGCGAGCCTCTTCCATGACGTCTTGACAGCGGGCACTCCGGAGTCTTCAGCATTTTCGGCACAGTCGATTTGAGCAATTCGATGGCTTGGAGCGATTTCTTCTGGAACTTCAGGTTTTTGGAGAACTCGGTAAGGCAGACGATCAAATCCGGAAACGAGCCTTGAGAGATGACAACGCCGAATCGAGTATTATAGATCTGGGTTGTATAGTCGAACGCGATGTTGACAATTGCTTCGTACTGTTCTCTGGCGGCCACTGAGAAGACGCCGAACATTGTCTTCCAGCCGGATCTGATGTTGTCTCCGCGAGCCTGAATCATCTGAATCAAGCATCTCAAGACCATGTCTTTGACAGTAACCACCGTGCTATTGGACATGACGTATTCGAAGGGTTTCAAGAAGTCTTTCTGAAATTTGAAACCCGGCAGTTCTTCAATTTCCATGAATCGCATAGAAAGCTGGCGAAGCGAATCGAGGGCGAAGAATACCACTGCAGTGTTGTTGTGGCAGCCAACCTGATTGAAGTGCTCGCCCAGAACCTCCCAGATTCGGGTCCACTCTATCCTGACTCTGGTCATGTTGTAGTAGCTGATCTCAACCAGCTTTTGGAGACTGTACATCCTGGGGGATTCGGTGTTGCCAGAGGACTGAATCTCTTGCCAGCTGACATCGGTCAATGCCTGGACAAAATCGACAATTGCCTCGGACGATAACTTTGCAGTATTGGTGAAAATGCGGTCGACGCCACGAACCATGTCTGTCGACTTGGTCTCGTCCGCGACCTCTGGCCGGAAGCTGTGTGCCGACCGTGGCCTCGGTCGCTTGGCAGCCTGCATTGACCGTCGGCTCCTGCTGTTGTCCTTGGTGGAGCTGGACGACGTATGAGTATTCGCCCTTGTCACGTCTGGCAGAACGCCTTCATCAACACCTGTCGAAAGGAGCTGCAACCTGTCCAGTTGACTGATACACATCAGAACCTCGCGCCAAGAGCTTTTCAGTACTTCGCCTTCGGTCAATGCAACCTCGATGAGCACTTTCAGTGCCTCCAAGTGCTTGGCCATCATCTCTTTGAGATTTCCGAGGTTCGTGAACTTAGCAAGGGCCGTTAAAAAGGCCACCCTAGGCGTCTCCAAGTCGAACCTGCAGGACAATCTGATTGCCAATCTGAGGCCCTCCAAGCACTGCCTGATTAGGTCGAGATTCTGAGCATCTTGCATTTGGCTGGAGAAGGCCGAGAGGAAAGACATCCAAGTTGTATTGAACATAGGTCCCACATGCTTGATGGAGGTCGCTGGGATGAACCGTGAAAGAGCCTCCCGGACCGCCGAACGCTTTTGCGCTCTGATCAGACTCCGGTAAAGTTGCTCTGTCTTATTCGCCATTTCTTCTGAAGCCTGGGTGTATTTCTCTTTCTGCAGATCTCTGCCCACGTTGGCAAGGGCTTGGCCAGCTCGTGACGCAAATCCGACGGCTGGAGTAGCAGTGGCAATACCCAGCTCCGCGGCATGCTCCCGCTCGGAAGCGAGGACAATCTCGTTGCGAGAGATCTCATCGAAGATGGCGCTCAGATAATCCGAGGGCAAATCCTGGCCGTCGTTGATTCCACGGTTGTTCTTAATAAAATCCTCGACAGTCATTCTTGCTCCTTTTAACTTGGAGCTGTGTTGATCGGTATTCAGCATGATGACCGAGTACGCAAGTACATAAGCAGTATCGGCGTTGGCAAAGGCATTGGGATTGCCGCTGAGATATCGCTCCGCGAACTTGAGCATGAATCGATCAATCTTCTGCGCCTCTCCTGGGAGTCTGAAGCTCTGTAGAAACTGCCTCAGAGCATCCACGAACCGCCGCTTCGTGAAATCCATCTGGTCGACGAATGCGTGCATGATGGCCACATTCTGTTCGTCGCCTTCTCCCAGGTATTCTCCCAACATTGCTTTGTCTAGTCTGTCATTCGACGCTAGGAACTTTGCGATGTCTTGTGGAGTGTTGCTACGTATGAAGCCTTCAGCCAAAAGAGCTTTTATGCCACGTTTTGGCTTGAAGTTGAACTGTCGGATCGCCTCATTCATCGCAGATTTTCGCATTCTGACTTTCTCGACTTCACTGGGATCATCTTCGGCCACGGGGGTAGAGACGCCCGACTCACTACCAAAACGAGAAACACGAGGTGAGGCGGGAGGCTTCTCGCTGTAATCCAGTGATTCTCTTGAGTCATCATACGATCCTCTCGAAGCTGGGTAGCGAGATCCATTAACTTGTTCTGGACTTCCTTGACTCGACCAGTTGTCGAGGGAATGTAGAATCTCCACAAGACACCGTAGTGATTGTTGCTTCAGTGCGTACTCGGCTGGTATGGCCGGAGGCGGGGGGGGAGGGTGGCCGAGACTCGCCGTTGATAAGCCAGGGAGCAACGCGCCTCTGGAGTGCCACTCAGAAACAGGCGTCGACGGTTTTCCCTGCTGTTCTTGATACTGATGTTGCTGGATAGCTGTGACCACCACAGGCGTGCTGCAAATACGGGAGAGGTGCTCGATGATTTGCTGATACATATTGTCCAGCGCAGTCCGGTCGCAGTCATAGTTCAGGTAGATTTCGACCAAGGCACGCGGATCGCCAGATAATCTTTCCAGGACATCCATGAACATCTGCTTCTGGAACATGGGGGCGCTACGTCGCTCGAGAACTGCAAGATATACTTCTTTCAGAAACACCTCGAGTTCCTTTTTTAGCAGAACCCGCAAGTGCTTCAATGAGAGCCAGAACAGCTCGCAGCAAACCTCATAGACTCGCGGCACTGAACTGGCGGCGTTACGAGACAAACTCAGGCATAGGTGAGGTTTTGCCACGTGCAGGAATGGTGTAGGCTCTGTATTATTGCCGCTTTTTATTGTTGAGAATGAGGATGTGAAGACAGCGGTATAGTTGTTGATGACATGGTATATCAGATGGAGAGATAGGAGCTTAGAACGCATGTTCTGAGACCGCAGGTCCTGTTGTTGATCGTAGGTCAAGACCTTCTGACTCAACTTGCAGAGTGAACGGAATACTAAGAAAGCATCCTTGATGTAGATATCGTCTTCGTCTTCCGGAGACATTTCTGTTTCCTCCCGGTCTTCTTGTAAGCTGGATCGAGAGACAGGCCCAGAGCTAGTGCGGGTGTTCTTGCGTTCTCTTCTTGCACGGGTGACTGTTGTGGGAGCACTGTCGGCCACAATTGCATCGTCCAGAGTTTTGTTGTTTTCGAAGCTCTGCAACGTCAATTTCTCCTGGCCCGAAGCTAAACTATCCCCAAGTTGAGGAGGAGTTTCTTGGTCAGGAGTGTCAACCTGTCCGTTTGCACCGTTTATTTCTCCTGGGCCGAACGTGGATGTGTCCGCGGAAAGGGCTTCGTCAGACTTTGCCTCGCTGGCTTCTCTCAGACGAGCCTCTTTCAGGTCCAGTCTGACTCTGACGCGCTCAAAAACGGTCGCGATCATCTGAAGCAACGACCCTTGTGCGACCTGTTGATTCTGGCTCGACTTGGAGTAGATGAAGATGTTGTATATTTGACGGACGGCTTTCAGGAGACCAGCACCATGTACGACAATCTTGTCATCCAGGACTGCTGCAAGGAGTGATTTGATAATCTGTTGTTGAATCTCAACGGCAGTGGCCTCATTCTCGAAACAGTCACAGATGGCCTCGATCGCCCTCTCGATCAAAGGCGGAGTATCTGCTGAACCGGCTTGGTTTGTGGCCACGACGGGGAAGGCGAAATATGAGTAGCTGATCAGCTTTCCAATGCAGTCCAAAGCCGTCACCTGCAGGGGTATATTAAATGACTTGGTTGCCATCTGCAACGGTCGGAAGATGACCTCGGGATTAACAGGTTGTTCTGTGTTCTTGATATTTGCCAGAGCGGCCTGAACAGCGTCCGTGAACTCCTTACTCTTGCGGACCTCCTTGGCGGCCCCAATTGTTTCGAGAGCATTGACCACGAAAACCGTGGAGCTGACGGGAAGAGGCCGCGACGCTTTTGGTATTGAAGTCTCCGGTCGAGGTTCCGTCGGTGTGTCAGCGTGCGTGGCCTGATGGGCTCGTCCATCCTGGTGCTGAGCAGGGGCAGCGTCGTGTGCTCTCCGATCGTCTTCTGCAGCATGTCTAGGCGCATCCTCGACACTTGGATGCGGCGGAGCGTCCCCTGTCCCTTCTTGGGACCTCGAACTCTGTTCAGAGTCCTGCTGCGATTCTGTCACTACCGAAATGGAATCCTCAGAGACGGCGTCGCCCGACTCCTCCTCCTCCTCCTGCCGTCCATCTTCAGCATCGGCGTCCTCGACCGTGATTGTTACTCCGTGACTCGGTGTAATATCCTGATCATCATCCACGGAGGGTGTGTGTCCACGCACGGGTTCTTCTACGTCCGCCTCCTCTTCCGATGCAAGTTCTGGTTTCTCGACATGGTCTGCATGCTCGGTTTGCGGCGGCTCATCCTCGACTCCAGACATTAGGCCGGCACAGGGACGAGGATTATTGGAGAGATCGAGCGCTCGGGATCACCTAGGACTGTATGTGGATGCTGGAAACATTGCAATGGTGAATCTGCTCAGTCTTTGATGTGACTGCTTTGTGATTGTAATGAAGGTGCAGTGCACGGTGCTCCGGTTCTTGGTTCAGGGAAATAATCCTGTGCCTGTGTATATCTGTACAATGTAACGGCTGCGCGGAGAGCCGTGAGAGCGAGTGCGTTAAGTGGACCAAAGAGACCAGAAGCGCTGCTGCTTCGGCGGACAATTAGGCCCCCTGGCGAACCAGGCGAACGCAGCGCGGCGGCTCAGCTCCAGCTGTGCTCTTTTTGGGCGATCTTTGGGCTCAACGATTGGAGCGCCGGAGCTGTTGCTCGCGGTGATTCTCCCCGGCCTGCCATCACTTCGGATTCCGGGTGGAGTCGACTCTGCTCAACGTACATTTTCTACAAGCTGGTGTCCTTCAACAATTCACCTTTCGCGAGTCAATTGCGAAGGACGACATCTCCCATTAGGTCGTCTTCTTCCTATATACCTTCCTCCTTGTCGCTCCTTTCCTCTGATCGTTCTCTGGGTTTGGGTTTCTTACGTCCCCTTTCCGCCGCCTCTGCTCCTCCCCAATGGCGACCTCAACGCTGCTCTCCCGGTCGGGGCCACGCCTCCTTCTACAGTCCTCCGCGACCTTGAGGCTCAGCAGAAGCCCAGTGCAAAGACTACAAAATGCAGCAGTGTACAGTCTACATCCGCCGCGAGCACGCGTGCCGAAGCTAACGCGCGTGCAGATCTCAGACCTTCCCCTGCTTATCCGTGCTCGGTCGCTACTATGCATCCAAATGTGCGCTCTTCATCCGCAGTCGTTCGTGAGGAGCGGACATGGCTGACCGCAATCACAGCATTCCCCCCTCACACTGTCATCAGCATGCCTGCGCTTTCACCGACGATGACCGCCGGAAACATTGGTGCATGGCAGAAAAAGGCCGGCGACACCCTGGCTCCTGGAGATGTCCTCGTGGAGATTGAAACCGACAAGGCTCAAATGGATTTCGAATTCCAAGAAGAGGGTGTTCTAGCTAAGATTCTCAAAGAGACGGGCGAAAAAGATGTGGCTGTTGGAAATGTAGGGATCCGACAAACTCTGAATGGGACTTGCTAACAATGGCCCAGCCTATTGCTATTATGGTCGAAGAAGGCACCGATATCTCCGAGTTTGAATCTTTTACTCTGGAAGACGCCGGTGGTGAAAAGGCACCTCCCAAAGAACAGCCGAAAGAGGAGACCTCCGAAGCCTCAGAGGCTCCAGAATCAGGTTCAGGCTCAGCGCCACCCAGCGGTGCCAAAGACCCAGCTCCACAGGCTGAGGAAGCCGACACAACAGGCGAGAAACTGCAGTCGGTCCTTGACAGAGAACCGAACCTCAGCCCAGCTGCGAGAAAGCTGGCCCTGGAGAAGGGCGTTCCTATTAAGGCGATCAAAGGTACGGGGCCGGGTGGTCGGATCACCCTGTCCGACATTGAGAAATACAAGCCTGCCGCGAGCGCTGCGCCTGCCGCGGCTGCTGGCCCAGCCTATGAGGACATTCCAGCAAGCTCGATGCGTAAGACCATCGCTACACGGTTGCGGGACTCTATGAACCAGAACCCTCATTACTTTGTCTCTACCACCCTCTCCGTCACGAAGTTGCTCAAGCTGAGGGAAGCGCTCAATGCTGCCTCCGATGGCAAGTATAAGTTGTCCGTCAACGACTTCTTGATCAAGGCTTGCGCAATTGCCTGCAAGAAGGTACCAGCCGTGAACTCGAGCTGGAGAGAGGAAGGCGGTCAGGCCATCATCCGCCAACACAACACCGTCGATGTGAGCGTGGCTGTTGCCACGCCCGTGGGTTTGATGACCCCCATTGTCAAGAACGCAGACAACATTGGCCTGTCAGCAATCTCGGGCGCCGTTAAGGATCTTGGAAAGCGAGCAAGAGATGGGAAGTTGAAGCCTGACGAGTATCAAGGCGGCACATTTACCATCAGCAATATGGGCATGAACCCCGCTGTTGAGAGATTTACTGCCGTGATCAACCCACCCCAAGCCGCGATTTTGGCCGTTGGAACTACTCGCAAGGTGGCAATCCCGGTTGAGACTGAGGAGGGCACCGTCACTGAGTGGGACGACCAAATCGTCGTCACTGGCAGCTTCGATCACAAGGTGGTGGACGGGGCTGTAGGAGGTGAATGGATCCGGGAGTTGAAGAAGATTGTAGAGAACCCCCTGGAGATGATGCTGTGAGTGTGTTCATGGGTTTGGCTGGATTTAGCGAGGCTTGATGCAGGGAAAGGCGTGTACAAAATCCTTCTCCTTTACTTCTATTGGCAAAAGTTGTGCCTGCATTCCCCTGCTGTCCGGATGCTAGTAATTGATCTTCGTTCGACAAAGATAATGGCCGAGGTACATGCAGATATCAGTCTTCATCACCTGCGCTTCAGGCCTCTCTTGAAGCATAATGCTGCGCTCTTTCAGGACATGGAGTGTCCCCATTAAAGCTGAAGCTCTCAATACCGTGCCGTGGTCAGTGGGCGCACAAGGCTGGCCAATCGGGCAAGGCTTCCTAGGGTCGGCCGAGCAGTTGCTTCGCTGGGGCCGGCAAAGCCCGAGAAATGGGGCCTGCGAAACTTTTGATGAATGAAGGCTTCATTGCGCCGAAAGTAACAAAGACACCGTCACTCCTCTAAGATCGATCCCTCCCTCCCTCCCACTCCTTCCCCGAGATAGTGATCTTGCGTACAATCTTCCAATCAGGGCTTCAGAGCCCTCCATGAGCCTAACTTCACGGTTATCGAATTGGTTCTCTCAAGACAGCTCCGTCGGGACCTCTCTGGAGGCGCAGCACAATGATGGATACACGGATTCCGACTTTGATATCGACGGCGCACGACAGATTAAACGGCCGCGTACAATGGAGAGATTGGCGGAGGAGGAAGTCGACTTGGATTTAAAAAGACCTCCGTATATGCACGTACGTTCGTCCTCTGGTGAAGTGGACGATGGACCATATGGCTGACGAGGAGCACAGTCAATGCTTGCCGGAGGCATAGGCGGCACAACCGGCGACATCCTTATGCACTCACTCGATACTGTCAAAACGAGGCAACAAGGAGATCCTCATTTCCCACCAAAGTACGCCTCTCTATCCGATTCCTACGTTAAGATATTTCGGCAAGAGGGGGTACGAAGAGGACTCTACGGAGGCTTCACCGCAGCTATGCTGGGATCTTTCCCCGGCACCGTCATATTCTTCGGGGCATATGAATACTGCAAGCGGCATATGCTGGATCGGGGGATCAATCCGTCAATATCGTACCTCGCAAGTGGTAAGAGATTCGCTCAGATGTTATCGTACAGCCACGTCCTCACCACATTCACCAGGGTTCATTGCCGACCTTGCTGCATCTATTGTGTATGTGCCCTCGGAAGTCCTCAAAACTAGACTGCAGCTGCAAGGCCGATACAACAATCCTTTCTTCAACTCGGGGTACAACTACAAGTCAACCTGGGATGCCGCAAGGACAATCGCTCGGACAGAGGGCTTTGGAGCGTTGTATTCGGGTTACAAAGCGACCATCGTCAGGGACTTGCCTTTCTCAGCTCTGCAGTTCGCCTTTTACGAGCAGGAGCGGAGATTCGCTCAGCACTGGCAGGGAACGAATGATATTGGACTGGGTTTCGAGGTTGTGACCGCTGTCTCGGCTGGCGGCGCTGCAGGAGTCATAACGTGCCCCCTCGATGTGGTGAAAACAAGAACACAGACCCAGATTGCGCCCGACCCAAGCAAGACCAGTCAGGCGTCCCGCTTGGAGAAGGAGAAGTCCCCGAAGAGCAGCCAAAAAGCGGCAGGCAAGACTCAGACGCGGCTGATACATTCTGGACCTCGCACTGTCCCGCATCACACGCCGACGCTTGACACTTCCTCAGTCATAGAGGGTCTTCGGATGATTTACAAGACTGAAGGAGTTGCCGGTATGTTTCGGGGAGTCGGTCCCAGGTTTGTGTGGACAAGCGTTCAGAGTGGAACGATGCTTGTTATGTATCAATATTTGCTGAAACAGATGGAGCGGTTGCAGTCAGAAGAGGGGTCCGGAGCGATATGAGAAACCCTTCGTATAGACTCTTGGCTCCGGACTGTGGACATAGCGAACAGAAGGATCATGTTGCATTTGCAGGCGTCGAGATACTGTACCGACCGGGTTAGGCTTGAGTGGCCAGGATACCCTTGACAGGATAGAAAACAGGATGGGGAACAGAGTGTACAACAACGAAGTCAGCTTTCAACTCAAATCAACCTTGTGCAATCCTTAGGTGCATACGCATTATCTGTACTCGTAGCGTATATTCTCGCTGCTCTCGCTTTTCTCTTCCAAGTTGGACAGCAGCAGGGCCAAACCTGGAGAAGATCCAGGGGCAGCTTTGGCTTCGGCGGTTTTCGCTGATCTCCAATCACTGCAGCCGGTTTCAGTCCCAGAATGACCTAGCGCAGCGGCCTCTCCACAGCGCCCCGATTGCAGTTGCACGACTGGCACGAGAAAGATGCGTCCCCTATTTTTCTGGCGACTTGGGCAGAGTCCACGTTGACTTAAAGACTGATTGACAAAGGGCACGCTCGCTACTCGTACAGTTCACAAACTCTGCACTTCTTCGTTTCGCGCACCCAACTTTTTTGGGCTTCATCTCTTCTTCGCTGTGCCCCAGCCTTCTTCTTACATTCGCTTGGAGCCCTCTCTTACGTGCGAGTTTGCTGGTCGTGCTGTTGAGCAAAGTACGTTTCACATTCCAGAAATCTCAATGCCCGATGCCCCTGGGCGCAGGCAACCCACAATCATTTCCATTTGACTCCATCCTCTGTCGCGATCGATCCATCTGGTCATCTATGCAAGGCGCGTGCTAACAGGACTTTTCTCGCAGTACTTTTGTTTCAACCGTCTTCAGTGTCGCCTGCACAACCGACCTTCGTCTGACCGAATATGGGTGAGTATTCATCACGAGTCTGGTCCATTTCCTTTCAACCGCACATCACCTGTCGCGCCTTCCTATGTTCATCCCTTGTCCCGCGTGCTCTCAGAGCAATGCTACTGGTACACGATCCGTTAAGCAAGCGCGATGACGGCCGAGGAAAAGAGCAATCCTGGCCCGAGCACGGACCTCAACATTCCACATCCCCAATCCCCTCGAGGGGACCAAAAAAGCCCATCGTTTTCACACCCAAGTGACATCCGCAGACACCCACCCTGAGAATATGACTGACTCGAACGAAATTCCAGCTGCTGTCGCCAACGGCATACGATCCTCCCCCTCTCCCAGCATTCCCAATGGCAAGCCTACATCTCCCTTCGTCAAGGAGAGCAATCCGATGGGTGCGAACGCTGCCCAGACGGTGAGCTCGAAAGATCCAAAAGCTGCTGCGGCGGCGGCGAACGATATGCGAAATGTGGTCAGAAGGAAGTTGACGGGCTATGTTGGATTTGCCAATCTGCCGAACCAATGGCACCGCAAGAGTGTGAGGAAGGGCTTCAACTTCAACGTTATGGTAGTCGGTACGTCGCATCTACCATTGGCAACGACTTGGAAGATACTAATGCAACGTAGGTGAATCGGGGTTGGGTAAATCTACGCTGATCAACACCTTGTTCAACACGTCCCTCTACCCTCCTCGCGAACGCACGGGTCCCAGCCTGGACATCATCCCAAAGACTGTGTCTATTCAATCTATCAGCGCTGATATTGAGGAGAATGGGGTCCGCCTGCGCCTGACGGTTGTTGATACGCCCGGCTTCGGCGATTTTGTTAACAACGACGACTCGTGGAGACCAATTGTGGAGAATATCGAACAACGATTCGACGCCTATCTGGAGGCCGAGAACAAGGTCAACCGCATGAACATCGTGGACAACAGAGTCCATGCCTGTGTCTACTTCATCCAGCCTACAGGGCACTCTCTCAAGCCTCTGGACATTGAAGTCATGCGCCGTCTTCACACCAAGGTCAACCTAATTCCGGTCATTGCCAAGGCCGATACCCTGACCGATGAGGAAGTGGCGGCATTCAAGCAGAGAGTAAGAGGCTTCAATCTGACGTATCATGGACATGAGTTAACTCTGGCAGATCCTCGCAGACATTCAGCACCACTCGATTCAGATTTTCGAGGGACCTCGTTATGAGCTGGATGACGAAGAAACCATCGCAGAGAACCAGGAGATTATGTCGAAGGTGCCGTTTGCGGTGGTTGGTGCCAACTATGAGGTGACCAATCCCGAAGGTCGCAAAGTCCGTGGCCGCCGTTACCCCTGGGGCATCATTGAGGTCGACAATGAGGATCACTGCGACTTTGTCAAGCTCCGACAGATGTTGATCCGAACACACATGGAGGAACTCAAGGAGCACACTAACAATGTTCTCTACGAGAACTACCGGTCCGATAAGCTCATCCAAATGGGCGTGTCACAGGATCCCAGCGTGTTCAAGGAGGTCAACCCTGCCGTTAAGCAAGAGGAAGAGAGGACCTTGCACGAGCAGAAGCTGGCCAAGATGGAGGCAGAGATGAAGATGGTTTTCCAGCAGAAGGTCCAAGAAAAGGAAAGCAAACTGCAACAGAGCGAAGAGGAACTCTTCGCGCGCCACCGTGAGATGAAGGAGCAACTGGAGCGCCAGCGAGCAGAGCTTGAGGAGAAGAAGTCTCGCATTGAGCAAGGCCGACCTATCGAGAAGGAAGGCAAGAGAAAGGGATTCTCGCTCCGATAAACATCGCGCGCGATGGCCGGACACGATTACCTCTTCGTTTCCTTGTATTTGCAATTCAGCTCAGCGACGACACGATGACGGCGATATCCCCTCTTTCGACTCACCTTCTCTTCAAGAACTACATGTTGCGATTGTTCCCAGTAGGCAACAGACTGGAGCTGTTGTGGCGTTCTAATCACCATCACATATGATCTACCCGGGGGAGGGCTGGGGAGGGGGAGCAGAAAACGACTTGGATTGTGCATAATACGAAAAGTCCCGTTTCAGCACACCCAGGGTCGGAATGAAAAGACATTCCAGTCCCTGGTGGGATGGACGGAAAGGGCTTAATCCGCCAGACAAGCATGTATATTTCCTTACCACGTTTGTGTCCGTTTTGAGCGGAGGTAGCGGTAGGAGAGGAATCGGCTTTCTTCTCAGCAAGCGACGACTTTGTTCAATTCATTCCATTGCGTTACTAGCTGGCAAATTCTTCGAGAAACCCAAAGTGTGATTCAGAAGCCATGTTCCCAACAACCTGCCACTTGGGGCAGCTCCGTTTGACGCGTGGGAAGTCAAATCCATGAAATCAAAGCAACAATACGCACTGTTCAGGATGGTAACATGGGTGAAATATGACGTTGTAGAGGGGTGGACAGAGTTTATACAAAAGTATTTGGTGGACAGATTATTACGGTACATGGTGTCTGTGGGCAGCGTGAAGTGGCAGTGAAGGGAGAGAGTGAAATGATCGTGTGGCTTGTTTCACAGAGGTTGACATCATTGCCGCCCACAAACCGAAGCGTCAAGCCAACCCAAAAGCTTGCGCTCGCAAGTGCAACTCACACCCTGTTGAAGCCACGTTCGCTTCTGCTCCGTTCACCTCCCCCCGTCACTTGTCCTCTGTTCACTGCTGCTGTTCGCCTACATCTTGAGAGAAGCTCGGGTCTTGCCTGTTCTCTTCCTTTTCCTCGGTCGACATTGTTCTGGTTCGCCATTAACACCACGACCACATCCCCGTATCTTGACCGCCCCTCCCTCCACTGAACTCTCTTTACAGCTTTCAAGACCATGGCTCCCCCGCCTCCCACTACCCAATCTTTAGGCGAGCGTCTTACAAGACTCGCCACAACTCTGCAATTGTAAGATCGAGCTTCTCCTCCTCCTTGAGAAGCTAAGGTCTGTGCTAACATTCGTACCCTCCCACAGCGCATGGTTCTGCGGCCACTTTACCCTCCTGCTGTCCGTCCTCCGCTATGGCCTCTCCTATATCACCTTCAACTACTATTCTAGATGGGCGCAGTTTACGTATCGCCTGGCTTTCACGTCTGCCGTTGCAACATATGGCATCGTTGTCTTCAAGGCTTATCGCGCTCGTGTCAAGCCAGGCGCCAAGATCGGGCAAACCGCACTCTTGCTGCTATCGGATGAAAATGTTCAATATCTGCGTGAGTAGAAGCTCTCAGAAGCACGGCTTGTCCAAGACGCTGACAGTTACGTTGCAGTCATAAGCTTGGTCTGGCTGTTCGCAAGACAGGTTCCCCTAGCCCTGCTCCCATTCACCGTTTACTCGGTCTTCCACGTGGCGACCTACACTCGCACCAACATTATCCCTGCGCTTCAGCCTCCCAAGGTCGCCCCGGGAAGCACTCCTCAGTCCCCAGGTGCTCAGAAGTCCCAGTCCCCGCTCGCAAACTCGATCGGTCGATTCGTCAAGGAATATTATGATGCATCCATGCTTTTGGTGGCCATGCTCGAGATCTTCCTATGGGTACGACTTCTTCTGTCCGCTTTGACCTTCAGCAAGGGGTCTTGGATCTTGCTGGGCGTCTACACCGTCTTTCTCCGGGCGAGGTTCTCTCAGAGCCAATTTATCCAGGGCGCATTTGGCCAACTAGCTGCCCGGGTTGACCAGCAGGTCCAGAACCCTAATGTCCCGCCTGCGGTCAGACAGGGCTGGGAGACGCTTAAGAACATCCTGCGTCAGGCTGTCGAGGCCACCAATCTGCAGAAGTACCTGGGTGGTGGGCAAACACCTCAGAAGAAGCAGTCATAGAGAGCTGAAAACGAGCTCTCCCATTTGGCAAATCAGAGACTTGCGCTGCATGCCGCATAGGCATGTAGAGGCCGAACACAGACAAGGGAGCTAGGGTGATCAATGGCCGACATTGCAGCGGCCATGAAGCCGACAATTTCAACGCAGCTGTTCACTGTTGGAGGTAACAGCAACCAGTGCGACGTCTTTCGACGCCGAACTCGATCGGAGAGAGCATTGTGTGGGGGGGTGGCGAGGAGATGATGTTTGGCATAAAATGGGTGTCAGGGGATGGAAGTGAGTTAACAACCGCGTTAAATTCAGGCGAGCAGGACCCTGTTTGTTCTATGGATCGCTTATGCACAGCTCGGAACACTTGCGCAACGCAATGGGGGGGCAGGGCGATAGGTATGCGGGCGATGGGGACTACAATGTTGCGCGAAAGGAAAACCAATCAAACTATTGCTTCGCACGGTGGTGACCATGACAATGTATGCACAGCAGGATAGAAAGCACCTGGAGAATTCACATCTTTTAGTTTTCAAGGGCATCCAAGTGATTGCAGAATAGCACCATGCATGCACAAGCCAGCCATCCCGAGTCTCGAGTCTCGACCCTCGAGTCCCTCGTAGCTGCTAGTACGGGCGAAATCTCCTACGTGAGCAATAATAATACGCGCCGCAGCAAAGACGAATTCCAAGGTTCACTCGTCGTCGTCGTCGTCCTCTTCATCAGGGATATCCACCTCGGCATCAGCGTCTTCTTCGCTTTCCTCGGACTCGTCCTCATCAGGCTCGGCGTCCGGATCGTTTGGATCGTCTGCGCTATCATCATCATCATCATCTTCTTCTTCTTCCTCCTCCTCCTCGTCCTCCTCCTCGTCCTCCTCCTCGTCCACTTCTTCCTCGTCCACTTCGCTTTCTTCTGCTTCTCCTTCTTCGCCGGACTCGTCTTCGCCGCTCTCGTCGCTAACGACTGCGACGGAAGTTTGCGCTTCGTCATCTTCATCATCATCCTCCTCCTCCTCTTCTTCCTCGCCCTGACTACTTGACGGAGAAGCCTCGACGTCATCATCTTCATCCTCTGCGTCGCCGTCTTCCGAATCCGCTTTGGTCGGGGAGCCCTCCTCGTCGTCGTCCTCGGCAGGGGCGTCCTCTTCCTCGTCATCCACGCTCCCATCCACCGTCGAGACGACATTGGCAAGGCCACTGCGCCGACCGCTCCGTCGGACCGGCGTCCCTGGGACCTTGGGCGATGCACTCCCTGTGCCGTTGGTGGAGCTCGCAGAGCCGCTTGCCTGGGCAGTATTGGCTCCGAGAATACCGCTTTTGGCAGCATTCCTGGGAGAGCTCCTGACCGCGACATTGTTCGCCATTGCACCCATTTCAGCAACGGTGCCTCCAATACCATTGATTTTCTTGCCAGGTGTGCCCAACGCCGTCGCAGCGCTTCGTTTCTTTGTGTTTTGTCGGCGGAGCATTGAGGGAGGAATGGGTGGATCGATCTGAAAGCGGCTCGGTGGGATGTTGTGTTCGCGGAAAGCGAGGGCGTAGCCGTAGAGGGCCGGGGAGGGAGGCATTTGGGGTTTGTCTGCCACGTCAGCTTCGCGAGACTTGGGTTGATGCCCCTGCTCGTGGCTATCTTGGAGTTGGGGGTCGATTGGAGGTTCTAGGGACGCGGAGGAAGCGCCGTTGACGAGGCCATTGACCTTTGCTTCGCCCTGAGCAGCTGCCATTTGAGTCGAGACGGCGCCATTTAGCGCATCTGTCGGGGGAGGGCCAGGTGCGACATGGCCACGCTCATCAACGAGGGAGGTATTTTTGGTGTCGACCGCATCACCTTCCTCGTGGCCAACAAGCGACTCAGGCCTCGAGACAGCTTTCGTCGACTTCGAGGTAGACTTGGGCGAAAGCTCCTCTTCGGCCAGGTCATCCTTTCCCACCTCGTCGGTATCCCCAGCTACGGACTTCCCAGCCCTGAACTTGACCGCTTGGCTGTCGATGTCGACAGCTTCGCTCGTTTCTGCATCGTCTTCCTCTTCATCAGCCTCGTCATCACTCCTCGGGGCCAACGCAGTAAGTGGACCTTGCCCATCCAACGTCTCCCGATCACTCCTTCCCATAATATAGGGCGTCCAGACGAGCAACTCGGGCTTCATCCTGCGATGGCCCTTTCGCTCATACTCATCCACAATCCGTTCATAGAGTTTCTTGTCAAACCTGATCGCATACGTCTTCGTGACCGGGTCTTTGATGAAGGCGTAAAGCCGCTCCAAGGAGTGAATCACGTCGTCAGCGGTCATGCCCGTCCTCCCCATAAGAGTCTTCGTGCTGAATGGCGTATCTGACTGTTGCAGGTCAAGTAGATGTCGCGAGATTGTCAAGTCCCAGTAGGAGCGGTACGCCGTGAGACCCATATCGGATAATGGCTTCTCGGGCGACCCTTCCTTGCGCTCAATCCTGGTTAGCAGATACGAGAAATCAATTAGAAATGTGGCGTATCCTTTCCTCTGATGAATCGGCATCACAAGGATACAGGATACATTGTTCTGGCTGGCTGGACGTTTCTCCTTGCTGAAGTAGCCCACAAAATGGTATCCTAGCTCATCGTACTCTGTGAGGATGTAGAACAAAAACGGTTCCACGTCGTAGTAGAGGGTCTTCGAGCCAAGGAACATCTTGGCCATAAGGCAGAGACACTGGCAGTACTCCGTCTTCTTGCGCCCATCGACCTCCCACACCGAGACGGTCCCATCGCGATATATTTCGTCCCCGGGTGGATGTTTGGCGGGACATTTCAGTTTATGTCGATACGCCACGAACTCGGACGGGAGGTACTTGAGGCAGAATTCACAGATGAACAGCCTCGACTCGTGTGAGTATTCTTCTGGATACGGCGCGGCATAGAACGTGTCGATGACATGCTTCCCAAACTGGATGCACTTGATCTTGCTGGGCGGCCCCGACACTGTCGATCGATTGGGTTTTGTGGTCGATGATGTTGCGCCAGGGGTGGCTGCAGCGTCGACTCCTCCGTTGATCTCCGCCTCGGCTGCAGCAGATGTTCTTCTTCGTTCTTCTTCTGCTTCCTTCCTCGCGATCTCGAATATTTCGCGGTCTTTGAGCTGTGGTAACGATCGCGACGTGTCGGCTTCCGCTTCTGACAGAATGCCACCGTACGGTTTGGCATTGAGTTCGGCCTCGCGGTCGGTGAATGCGGAGGGGAAAATGAGGTTGTGTGTTGGCAGGGCAGGGAATTTGGGGACGGGCGGTTGGTAGACCGGTGCCGGGATCTTTTGTTCTTTCTTCTTTTGTTGCACTTTCCTTTCTCTGCGTCGACCAGGGCGAGGGGGCTTGCTCAGGATGGTTTCGATCCGTGGCTGATCTAATCGGAAAGCAAGAATGAATTTGTGAGGCGGAGGTTTGTTGAACGGTCGATGTTGCAGGATTCGGGCTGTCGGTTTGGTGATTTTCATCTGACTCGATCTGCGCGTTGACATGGTTGTAGAGGTGCTGCTGTCCACCGACAGCGCAGCACTTGTCGTCGCGACGGCTGATGCTCGTTCTGTGGCTTTTCGACGCCTCTTCTCAACCGGCGCAGGTTCTTGGGTGGGAGATTTTCTCTTTCTCAGAGCACGGCCTCCATCTTCGCCCTCCGATATCAGCGGCTGCGCAAAAATTGAATGTGAGTTAGGCCTCTGCACACCACGCGTGACGGGCAACAAGTCTCTAACAAGTCGTGGAGCGGAATTCTTGGACCTTGCGGCCCGTTCTTTGGGTGACTCGGACTGTGCGATCTTTTTCAGGCAGTCCGGACATTGCCAGTGAGAAGTGTCGTCCTTCACGGCTTGCTTGTCTTGGGCGCATCTCAAGTGTGCGCGATTATTGCACTCCAAGCAGGTCAAGTCAAGTTCACCATCCTGACCAGCTGAAGGGTCGGTCTGCTGGCAAAACACGCACTCTGCCTGGGCTTCTTTGGCTTCTTCTGGAGCCTCTTCTTCATCCTCTCCACCAGACTCCGATGCCGACTCCGACCCTGACCCGGATCCGGATGGCGACCCAGATCTCGATACTGATTTGGATAGTGAAGGAGATGACTCAACTTCGCGCTCGTCACTCCCCGAGCTTTCGTCGCTGTCGCTACCAGCTTCTTCTGCCCCCGGCTCTGCTGGCCCTTCCTCTTCCTCTCCCTCTTCCTCTCCATCTGCTGCGCTTTCTTTGTCTTCAGTTTCATGTCTCTCTCCTTTTCCACTCTCTTTCCCTAGGTCTACATCTTCTTCGCCTTCGGCGTCTTGATCAGCTTGTGAATCTTCGTTCGCAATCTCTGCATCGCCGGCTGCCATATCATTGTCTGGCATTTCATCATCTGGCTCGGCTTCGGCGTCCGCATCGGTCATTGTGATATCCAATGTTCCATCGGCGTGCAACCCAGCGGCCTCGGCAACATTCTCTTCACTAACACGGGCTTCCATGTCAGCCTCGCTAAGTCCTTCTTGTGCCGACCTTTGAAGCTGCTCCCCCAGGTCATAGTCCTCCGGTGCAGCCGCATGTACGTGAGACTGATCCGAACCTAGCAGAACCCTCTGGCTCTCTTCTGACGCATTATGATTGTCCGCCGGTGGCTTCGGTGTCTCTCGACTCATGGGTTGGCTGAGCGCACCGACCGAGGCTGTCGTCTCAGGCTCCTCGATACCTGGAGTCGCGACGTCTGTGCAGACGCTGGACAGCTCGTCCAATTCTTCGGAAATTAGAGGCGGCATAGACCAGCGAAAGCGTTTCTCAGGGCGTGGGTCCGTTTGTGCTTGGGTGGAGGGAGGGCAACCATCACGATATGGTTTTCACGGGCAAAGTTCTCTCAACGCTCGACCGCTCTTGGTGACAAACTGATTATATAGGCGACACAATGGGGCTAGGTGAACTTGCGCGCAAGTCCAGGGAGAGTCTCTGGCGCAACGAGAATGGTGAGTGCGTGGAGGGGCGCTTCGCAGGGCAAGGATCGTTCGACGCGTGAGGATGAGCGCAACAACGATCGCAAGGATTTAGAGGTATTATCACTGTAATCTGATATAGAAGTTACACGTCGAAAGAATAATATCTCCTGTTAGAACGATTTTGCTCTCGCTGAAGACGTTTGGAAGTCGCAGTGCAATCTGGCGACGACCGCATCCCCATGTTGAGGTGAGTGTAAAAGCGGCCGTGAATGATGCCCATATCGAGGAAAGTGCATTCGTGAGATCAATCTGCACCACGCAAGCAACCACCAACTTGAACTGCACATACACCAACAGCAAGACAAGAAGAGCTTCTCCGCCGTCATCAGGAGCTGCAGGGGACACTCCTTCTACCCTTGCACCACTCCGCAGTATTCTCTGCTCTAGTTCTATCCACAGAGTCGCCTGATTCTGCGCCCGCCGCCGACCTTAATCATGGGTGTACCCTTTGAAGCACTCCTGCCATACGTGATTATGGTCGGCATGTTCGGCGTCACAGTATGGGATCGCCGCTTGACGAAGCATTGGAGTTGGAGCTAAAAGACATGACAGGGTGCTGGCCTCGCATCAATACGATACTACGCAAATGACTTCAAGCAACCGCGGAGACAATTGGATGTCTGGGATAGACAAAGTGGGTGCAAGAGAGAGAGATACATTCCTGGCTAGCATGCTTACGATGATAGTGATGGAGCGAGATTACCGATTGACTGGCAAGATCAGAGGGCAATCAGACGCAGTGGCAGCCCCAGCAGCATTTGAAGGTCAGTTCACCATGCAGACTCTGTGTGCTGCAACAACGCTAACAAATGTTCAGTGAACAGCAGATGGAAGGTCAGTCAAACGGAACCCGGATCACTCGATTGCTGAGACTGACTTTTTTCTCAGGCCGAGCCTCGAATCACTTAATCTCTCCCTCCATCCACAGCCGCTTTATACCTCCCCGGGAGTGTTGTACATATGCCATCGTGGCGAGGCAAGTATCGGTGGAGTTTTAGTTCTCCCCACGGAGGGCAGGGATGCTTTAGAGATCAATCAACAGCAGTGGGCAGTCCCAATGCGAAGCGAGCAATCAAACCTTCAATATTCCCTGCTTTGTCTGTGTGATTCTTTCGAACACAACTCTTCTGCGTGTCCATTCCCCGCAATCTATCGTGCTTCGATTTGAGACAGACCCTCTCTACATAGCTGGAACCCGGCACCATCGTTGCTGAGTGTGTGCACAAATTCTCTATTGTTCGCTCGACGTGTAGACCATTGTGAACAGTATTTGGCTTTCGACCCTGTATCTGTGGCCTTCTTATCCACCCCGCTTGCGCTGTTCCAACCAACGTGGTAATAAATGGATCAATGCTGGAACCAGCACAAAATGAATGTTGCACCACTGCCCAGAAATGCCGATGTCGGCCAGCCAAAGTCCGACCTCCGAGAAATGCTTCTTTGTCAAGTACTCCGTACCAACAGTTTCTGTCTTCCTCCTAATCTATCAACGTTCATGCACGATCATGCTCAAGTGCAGTTGTTCTGCTGCCGCAAAATTAACCCTACACCGCACAATCCTCTGCGTCCGTAGCACTGGCTTTTCCCCGGCCCAGAGGTATTGCCGCCAATTGTCCAGAATGAGTACCGCAACAGATCTACAGGAGAAGCTCCGTCGCCTGAAAGAATATTCCGCTTGCGATGTAAGGCAATCAGTGCATACCAATGTTAAGTAGACTTACGAACGCAGGTATCGGATGCGTTGTTGAAGCTCCAGAAGCCGAGAGCAGGCGAGGTTGCCAGGGCGGGGTATCTTGCAGACATCGGTAGGACGGGAAGTCCATTTCATTTGGTCCTTGATTGAAACGAAAGAAGGCCCTATCCCCTCGCCACATGGCGGGAAGGTGGTCGCTCCCGCCTGCACTCTGAAATTGGTGTCGAAGATCTCTCCACCTTCCTCTCCACCGCCTACAGAAAATACCGTCCCAAAGGGAAGTCACTGGGTAGACTTGACGGAACCAGGATCCATTGTGGTCATTGATCAGCCTGAAGGCCAAAAGTGCGCAGCGGTCGGAGGGATAATGGCCCAGAGAATGAAAGCAAGAGGAGTAGCTGGCTGTGTCGTCGGTGGTCGTGTGAGAGATATGGCCGAGTTGCAGGACTCTCAGTTGCCGGTGAGTAAGGAGTCCGCTCTGTTCGGCGATGTTCTTGCCCCTTGATCCTGCCACTCTTCCGTGGAGGCGTCCTGACTGTTCAGATCTTCGCCCGTGGGAAGTCCACTGTCGGAACCAATGCCGAATCAACAGTGTATGCACGCAACATCCCAGTGTCAATAACTGGTGTCAGCGTGTCTCCGGTGCGTCCTGCAGTCTAAAATCCTGACTCACCTCTTCCTCACATCATTTCAGGGCGACATTCTCTTCCTCGATCCTGCAGAGGGGTGTGTGGTGGTTATTCCGCAAGAACTGGTTGATGATACCCTTGCGCTTATTCCAAAGCTTGTCGCAGACGACGACAAAGTGAAAGAAGCAGTCCAACATGGGATGACGGTTGCAGAAGCCTTTAGGACCTTCAGAAGCTAAAAAGAAGCTGTGGAAAACAGCAGATGGCATCCTTCACTACCAAAAACACCCTTGCCAAGGCTACAAGTGACAGTATCGTCGCAGCCCGTTTTCAGTCGCTGTTCTACCTTACCTTCGTCTCCGTAATTTCGTCGTTACAAGTCGTCGCATCAAATTTCTCACCCGAACAAGTCGTCACGACCACACCCTCTCCCTCTTACGCACTGTCGCTACAATACCTTCTTCTTACCAGTTGTTACGCCAAGACCTTTCACCTTTCCGCAACGACATCATCGTCGTCGACAAGCATCTCATTATGGCGGTCAGCTCTGAAGATGCAGCGGTAGACACAGACGCAAACAACTTTGGCGTCTTCTCATTTACATCTTTCACTTTGCCTTCAGTTGAGAAGCCACAAGCCGACAACGAGGACAACTCAACCTGCCAGCAAGAGATGGGTGGCTGTTTGAGCAAACCGGCTGTGGCCAGGAGCGTTCGATCGGAGTAAGTCCAGTCTCTATAACTAAACAAACAAACCTCAATGGCTCTTCTCTTGAACCCTCTTATCCCAGCGTCATCGAACCCATCCCCTGATTGCCCCTCTAAACTGGTATCCCACTAATTATATCAAAGCACTGATGGAGGTATCACTCACCCCGAGCCATATGAATACTTCTTTGAGCCGGCTCTGCCACCGAAGAGAGCGGCCACTCCCCCCTTCCAACCTTCCGACCTGGCTACGCACGAACTTGAGGGAGCAGCTAAGCGCTTCTACTCTCAACCTGACGTAGCGGCAATTCAGAGACCCAGCGTCACACCTCCACCCACCATCGACAGCACAGACGTTCATGTTACCTCGCAAATGCCTGACATTGCATCTCAAGCGTCGAATGTCAGCACACCACCCGAGCCAGCGGGGCCCCGCTTCTGGAAGATGCTGCAAAATCAGCGACCGGACTACAAGAAGCGTTTCTTTGAAGACATCTTTGAGGTTGGACGCGTGACGGGCGATAAGGTCAACAACAACGTCATTAGCCCATATTACCGCCAAGGCATGATGGCTGGGTACATTAGGACTGGGTGGAGTGATGTTGTCAAGCAGGACAACATCAACATCAACATCTCAGCAATGCTCGTCAACAAGGAATTCCGCGACGCTGGAAGTCGTTTGCTCTACGGCAACCACTTGTTCTACTTTGAGGACCCGGTCAACTGCCTTTGGTGGTTCAAGCACATTGGAGAGGTGAACTTTTCGAACATCCGACGACTTGCATGCTCTTTGCAATGCGGGTGGCCCGGCCTCAGGGACTCTGACGTTACCAATTTCGACCAGAGCCAAGAAGAGCTCTGGCACCGCGTCTTCGCCTGGCTCAAGAAGCGTCACCAACTCACGGAACTCATCCTCCTGTTCGAGAAGTGGAAGTCAGTTGACCTTGTCTGTCAACGCATTGAAGCTGAACACCGTCGAGAAGATCTCGTTCTCTGGCGCCAGAAGCTCCGCGTCGTCCTCTACAACTTCCGCGGTCTCAAGAAGGCTACCATTATCGATACCCACCAGATGGCGTTCAATGCTGAAGAACGCAATGAGTACATGATGATGATGATCCAGGATCGTTTGTCCGTGTTCCCGCCTGAACCGCAGCAGCGATTGACCCTTGCACAGTTCCTGGAGAAGCGCAGATTCGAGTTGAAGATGGAGGCACTTCTTCGGGAGTCTGGACGAGTGCAGGAGAAGAAGAGAAAGAGACAGGAGAAGGACGAAGAGGAAGTCATGGAGCAGGAGGACGTCGAGATGGACGGCTACGGAGCTTAGGCGGCTCGTAGGGGACCTTTCCGCGAGGATAAAAACGAAGCCGTCCCGGAGAATGAGAGGAAAAGAGCTGTTTACGGCCGTCGCCGTCATGTGCAGTCGGATTGGGGTCTCATGTTCCTGTGAGTGGCTTGAAAATGTCTTGTACACCATGCCTTGGACGAGGTGCGTTGGAAGAAGGTCAGTTAGAGGGCAACAATGGCTGAGCAAGAGATGCATTGTGCAGGTCCTGTAAGCCAATCCAACAACAACGAAGGGCCTGGAATTGGGAAGGTTGTACGCATAGCGGATTGGCAGAAAAATGCAGTGCTTGCTGACTGCGATAGGTTCTTGGACCATGCGCAACGCGATAAGCAATTCCCAAATGACAAAAGGCATGCTCCACATATCTGCTTCTAGTCCCGTTGCCCTATCCATCCATTCTGTCGTTCGAGGATGCGGCAGCCCTCGAAGCGGTACGAGAAGTCTAATCTTCAGTCTTGAAGGCAGTAACACGGCTCTTCACCACCTCCTCTTCCTCTTCGATGTCCAATTCGCGCAACTCGCCGGTCCCGACGTTATAGATCAGGCCGTGAACCTGCAGTCCCCTTTCATGCATGGCATCGATGACAATGGGATTCGCCAGCAGGACCTTGACGCCAGCCCGCACATTGAGCTCGACCATTTTGAGCCCGCGTTGGACTTCGTCCAGCGAGTCGAGCAGCGCGAGATTCTCCTGGCGGATGGTGCGGAGGGGCATCAGCCAGGTATCGATGAGGCCCAGCTTCTTGTTGTTCAGGGCGGCGGCGATGCCACCGCAGGAAGTGTGGCCGCAGATGATGATGTGCTTGACCTGCAGATATTGGACGGCATACTGGATGACGCTGAGGGAGTTGATGTCGGTGTTGACGAGGATGTTGGCGATGTTGCGGTGGCAGAAGATCTCGCCGGGGTTGAGGCCCAGGATGGTGGTCTCGGGGCAGCGAGAGTCGGCACAGCCGATCCAGAGAATCTGGGGCGACTGGCCTTTTCCCATGGACTCGAAGAGCTCGGGGTATTGCTCGGCGAGCGAGCGTCGCCAGAGGGAGTTGTTGTTGAAGGCCTTGGTGTAGGCATCGCCGTCGGGGCTGGTGGTCTCTGTTTTGAGAAACATTAGCAGGAAGCTTCTCGTTGTTGGCGACGAGGGCGACCACGTGACGGTGTCCATGATGTTTGAGGTGGAGGTGCAATCAATGCCGATGGAACGGCTGGTTAGGAGCCTCCTTCAACATGCACGAATGCATTTAACGTGCAACTTGGTGGAAGCGGCACGTCTGGTCTTTGACAATATAGATTTGGAGGCCCATGGTGTGACAGAGTTGGGTGTGCGGTGGGCGGTGGTGCACAGTGGCAGCATAACAAATGCATTGAGAGACGGGTGAACGTTTATCAGTAGAACAAGGAGAAATCCTGCATTTCCCTACCTGAAGGCATGGCGCCGAGAGAATCCTTTTCGTCCGGTTTGCTTGGATCCTGCTTGTCGGAGCTGTCAAGTTCTTCGGCGCGTCGCTTGGAGCAATGCAACGGTGCAGTGGTAGAGAATGGTCGGTACTCGTGCCGGTTGAAGGGGACAGCAGAGGCAGGTGATAAAGCAGGTGATGTTAAAGCTGAAGAAGGCGATGATGAAAGTCGGAAAGTTTGCGACGAGATCTCGGTAACGGATCTACGGTGCTGGCGTCCCGGTGACGGTGTTGGTGATCTTAGCGGCGGACGAAATCGGGTTGTGCAAATTGTCGCTCCTGGTCCTGATGCTGCTTCAGCTTCTTCTTCGTCAGGCTGGCAAGAAGCGCCGCTCGTCACACTCCGAGTTTGAAGGAGCCACGTCTGATCCTGGGCGAGGTTTGAGGAAGGGGCGAGACGTCGCAGTAGTGAAGATGAAGGACGGGCTCCAAGACGCATGACGCACGCTCGAGCTGAAGGAGGAGAAGTGGCCAGCAGGTCCCATCATGCATGTTTGGACATTGGGAATCTTTGATAGTGAAATTGGTCACTAAGCTTTTTCTTTCTCGGTGACATCAGGGGAGACAGTCCGTCGCTGATTGGTGGCTGATTAGAAAATCCCGTCCGGTGTTGGCTTTTTAGCTTCGCCCACAGGGGTGGCCGCGGGTTACCGAGTTTCGGGGCTCGAAGGAAGCGTTAGGCTAGGCGGTGGAAATGGGATTCTTAGGAGGCAGTGGGCCTCAGCACCGTTTTGGCGGGGGGCTTTCAGAGATTTGTTGAGATGCCCAAAACAGCTTGCAGTGGGGGGTTTGGCAGAAAGTACCACCCACCAACAAAATCGCGTGCGCCGGCCTGCGTGACGAAGTTTATCACCACCACTCGCGGGCCTCTTACCAAGCTTCTTGGGTTGAACACAGTTATCTACTCCGTACTTCGTACCTTATCTCTACAGCCTAGGGAGCACCATGGGATCTGAATCTGATTAATGGTCACTACTCCAAGCTAGTGGACGCCGCTGAAGCCTTCCGTCCATGATGCCTCGTTCTGGTTGAAACAGAGGAGAAGATCGTCGTCAGGAATGGGGAGACTATCGTTTCTTGGTCATTGTAGAGCTCCATTCGGCTTCCGGCAATGAGCTGCGTATCTGAAATCAATCCAGCAATCTGCTCCTTTTGCAAAGCCAAGAGATTGTCGTCGCAGCACACCCCCAGTGGCCGATAGATGTGTTTCGGCTATCTGACTGTGCAGGGGTCTTTGCTGACTACAGGAGACATACGGAGTACAGAAGTTGGCAACCGTGCTCACAATTTCGACGCACCATTGACCCTGGGCTGCTGATTCTGGAGGCCGTTGTTGTCGACAAACCCCCACCATCTATCCCAAAGACCTTTGCTCACCAACGTTTTCTTGTCCACCGGTGTTGTGTTTTGCAAATGCTCGAGAACGGCTTGTTCGGCGTCGCACTCCGGATCAAAATACATGACACTGGGCACGCTGATCGGACTGAAACCCAGCTGCCATGACCGATATTGCGGTGGCAGTGTCTTGTTTGGCCGGATCACATCCTGCGCCAGGGCCTCGATTTCAGGCCGCGACGCCGCGTTTCGCCGCTTCGCCACGTCTCCGCCAGCCATGTTGAGCGTGCCGTTGACAAAGGACACTTGCTGCTTGGTCCAAACACGCGGCATGCGCTTCTTCTCGTACAGCTCGATTGCCTCGGGGACGGTGATGGTCCCGCGCACCACTTCTCCAATGACCACGCCGAGGAAAGCGCCATCTTCCATTGCAGTGGCTGCTCCTTGAGCCTACGGAGCCTCCAGTCAGCGACGATGTGCGAGGGAAGGGGTTCTTTCAACTTGCCATGTGGTTCTGCATGCAATGAGCCGCATCTCCGAGGAGAACGACGTTCTTGTGTTCGTTGGCCCAGGTCTTCATGGGAGGCAATACGAGCAACGGCCAGATCTGCGTACTCTTCAGCAGCGCAAGAATCTTGCGTGAGAAGGGACTCCAGTCCTTGTAGAGGTCCTGGAACTCCTGGATGTTCATCTCTTCGGTCTGCGTCACGACCCTGTCCATCTGGAACATGGCCACCACATTCAGCTCCCTGCCGCCGGAAAGAGGGTACAGCAAGATATAGCCGTCGGGTCCGACCCAGGCGTCGGCCGTGTTGCGCAGCCACTGTTTAGCTTCCGGCACTTTCTCGAAGACCTCCTCGTAAGAGAGGATGCCACGGAAGGCAGCGACTGTCGATGCTCCTGTCGGGACTGCGTCCGGGAACAGGCTTCGGCGAATCGTCGATTTGATGCCGTCCGACCCAATCAGCAGGTCAAAGGAATGCTCGACACCATGTACGGTCTTAACTTTGACACCGTCCTTGGTGTGCTCGAAGGACTCAACCCGAGACCCGACGATCAGATTCACTCCACTGCGCCGAGCACATTCCGTCAGCCCTGCATGAAGGTGATCTCTTCTGACGACCCTGCGATCACAATGTCAGTGAGTGGAATTCGCCCAAAACGCCAGTGTCTCGCGCACAAAATCACAATCCCTCAATCTTGAAACATAGGGAGTTCAACCCACTCACCAGTGCGGAAATCCCGTAAACTTCCTGCCAACCTTGGGATCAAACCTTGCCAGCAACTCATCGTCCAGGCCCCAAGTGTTGATCTCGTCCACGGCAATCAAATCATCTCCAATAATCTTATCCACGTCCCATCGGATCAACAGCCGAGACACGTTCGAGAACATCTGGATGCCCGCACCGATTTCACCCAGTTCTTTCGCCGCCTCCAGCAGTGTTACCTTTGCGCCTGCCCGTGCACAGGCAATTGCGGCAGTGAGACCGCCCATTCCGCCCCCGCAGATGCCGACGTGAAGCTGTCGTGGTGCCATGTTTGCTGTGGTGTAGTGTAGTGAGGTCTGGTGTGATGTGATGTAGTTGGGTGACGGTGACTAGGACCCTGGCCAGAAGTAAAAAGGACAAGATTCCGCTCGTGCCGTAAACCTTCTCGTTGCTCGTCGCAGCACTTGCTGCCCCCTTGTGCTCTGATGTTCTTATTTATCAGCAGCCTTCTTGGTCCCTCTCAGGGCTGACACTCTGTCGCCACACCGGCAGACAACTGACAACTGACGTCGTGGGATGTCCAAAAGCGGCACAATAACGTCAGAATCAGACAGGAAGAGAAGAGACGAGACGAGGCAAGTCGAGGAGAGTCAAATCGTCACAAATGTCGATGCAATGTGCTGACGGTGCGTGTTCCAGCCCGAGCTTTTTTATACCGTACGTGGACTCCGTCCTCTGTCTATCAACGAACGTGTCGTGATCACAAGTCGTAAAAATCCGGGGTATTTAACGCTCGTTCATACATTGGCGATCCTCAACCGGGGTGCCGGGGTGCCGGGGAACCGACACTACTAGGTACTCGCACAAGTGTGGAGGGTTGTGTCGTTCCCAAAGCGGAGACAGACTCGTACATAAAACCGAGGTCCAAGGCAGGGCCGAGACATTGTTGTCGAATCAGGAAGTGCCATGCTGAGGGACCTTCAGACTTGTCAGTTGGAGATCACCTTACACTTGCACAGTCTTTCACTATATATCGTGACACGCGTTGAGATTACGCTCCACCGAGCCGAGGAGTCTGGCAAAGCAGCGGCTAAAGAACTACACATGGTAATAACGCGGAGTACACGACCTGGGTATCGTTCTCGTGTGGCGATCACAGTCATTGCAATGGGTACTCCGAGGTACTCACCTGTACGCACGTGAAAATGGTGCGGGAGGGCTTAGAAGGAGGCCAAGTGAAATGCATTAATTACATTCCTTTTCTGCGCCGTGAGATTTCTACGATTCCCAATAGATAGTGCCTTGTGCATAATTCAGAGTCAGTTGGTGGCTGGCGATACCCGCTAGGTTTGGAGTGGAGTCTTCAAGATAACATACAATACATCCGGGTTCTGGGGAGGGTTCATAGTAGGGTACTTATCTCAAATTCAACAAGGAGGAGGAGGAGGAGGAGGAGGAGGAGGTGTGTCCGTCGGCCGAGTCTATCACGGTACTCTATGAAGCCTACTAACGTTTACGGCTTGTGGTCTACGTAGAATAATAGTATGGTGCACTAGAGTGCGCTGTGAACGACGCAGTCCATCTCCATGCCATTGTCTATACTGCACCGAGTACATAAGTGCTGCCCGAGATGAGAGTGTGGGCAGGTATTGGTGTGTTGATTCAGCGGCTGCGAACAAGTAGATCAGACATAGACCAGGAGAGGAAGCTCCAGCCACGGTATTGAAAGGATGATGGATTTTGGCATCGAGTTTTGATTGTCCGATTTGTTCATCCCACTCAGGCGAGAAGGTGAGCTGCCTTGTTTGGAGCACTGGAGCACGTCACGCACGACACGACAAGCACGCCTTCCGACACCCATCACCGCCTCGTGGGTCATCGCCACTTCACGGCACCAAGCCATCAATGTCGAATTCGTCAAGCCCCCTGAAGATCCCCTCCTCGCCGAACAGAATGTCAAAGTCGGCGGCCATGCCGCTCTGGAAACACTCGCCCCATGCGTTCAGCCCGTCCTCGTGGCCCGACGAGAACGGCTCCCCGCGATCATATAGCGTGGCCTCCGTGGTCGACGTCGTGGTCGTCGTGGTCGGCTTGTCGTATGTCGCAGAGGTACTTGGCCCGGGCGCGCCATTTGCCACGGGACCTATGATGATCGACGCTCCCCCCTCCAGCGACGGGCGTTGCGCCGGCGCGACCTTGTCGAATGCCGCGGTGTAGTAGGCGTAGATGAATCTCGCGGCCAGGTATTTCTCCTGCAGCTGTTGCACGACCAGCATGGCGAGGTCGAGGTTTTGGCGGGCCAGGTGCCATTTCAGGCCCGACGAAAGACACTTGGAGAGGAAGAGGATGGCGATGATGGCGATCAGCATTGTCACGCTGTTTACACACACGGTCAGTATCGCGCGGTCATGTCTCGATCATCAGTCATGGGGGGGGAGAGAAGCGAAAAGCATGGGGGCGCAGGAAGGTAGCTTGCCTTTCCGGGGGAAGGAATCTGATGAGGTCAAGCTCAGTGAGTCTTCGGAAACAGTCTGTTGCAGCCGAGGCGGACAGTTGGCAGGCCTCCCAGGCTATGCGGGCGCGGATGTCGCTTGCCGGGTTTGTGGGCAGGATGTCGCCTTGGAAGACGAATGGCTTGTACAGCGTTATTACCGTAACACTGTGGGGGGTCCAAGATATTAGCATTCGCACCACGACCGCCAGGAAGGGGGAGAAAAAAACTCAACTGGTGCAGGATCTGGATGTAGTATTTGTGCAGAATCATGGCGCGTGGTTCGTCGACACCAAACGCCGGGACGTCGACTCGACACCGCGGATCAAGACCCAGTTGCCAGGCTGCGAGCTTCTCTTCGATGGACTGTGCGGTGCTCCATGACGACGGGTCCGGGTAATCCTCTTCCCTCCGCGGGCGATAGACGGACGCCAGGACGTTGCCTAGGAGCCGGCTCGCCTTGATGATCTCGAGGAAGATAGGGGCAAAGTTGTTGCAGCGCCTGACAATGGCAGCACTCGTGTCCTGCAAGCAGGCAAGCGCGCCGCCGCCACTGCATACCAGGTCTTCGAGCGTCAGATCTTTCACGTCGCAGTCTTCGGTGTTGATGCGGTACGCGCGGCCCATTCCCAGCGCGATGCACCGGTCGCGGTAGAAGCAACACCACCAGATCCTTCGCCACAGGGAGCGTTGGGACGGAGGGATCCTGGAGCAGCCGGCGTCGCGATGGAGCCCGAGGCTCTGGCTGAGGCTGGTGGCGACGCCTATCCAGTGCCAGCTGTCCATTTTGTCGTGCGAGTTGCCCAGCCAATACCCCAGGAGGAGGACTGACTGGATCAGGCACAGCTTGTCGGTCTCGTACTCGAAGTCGTATAGTGCCTGGTGTAATTAGGTCTCAGCCTTCCCGCGCCCGCGATCACGTCGTGCAGTGTCAAACATGTGAGTTCGGTACTGTACCTTTGCTCTTTCGTAGAACCGCCTCTTCATGGTCATTACCGACGCCCAGCCTGACTTTTTCAACGCGTCTCGGGAGATGAACTGTTCAGGAAGCATTAGCTTCTCGCTGTGATACCAGGTTCGACAGGAGTTGTCAGAGACGCCTACATTGCTTGCCGCCAGGAACATACTCTGCAGGAGCAGGGGACTGATGTTTGCGGCGCCCCCGGCATCGTACCGGCGATAGAAGTCGTAGGGGTCGATGATGGGGAGTATCGGGTAGACGTAGTCAAAGAACAGATCGAGCAGCTCGTCTCTGAGGTCGTCGGTCTCTGTACAAAACGCGCCCTTTGCCTCCAGACAGGCGAGCTCCTCTGGCGACAGGTGCCGTCTCTTTGGTTCGGGAACCAGGTAGTGAGCCTTGCAGGAGATGCCCTTGTCCTCTCGTGCCACATGGAAAATGAAGCGCAGCGACTGTAGCTCCCCTAGCACGCAACGCACAAGGGTTCTTAGAATCTTGCTTCCACTCGTTGCGACAGGACTGGGCGACAAACATACCGACGTACATGGGCACCCTCGCGCCGTGCGTGTCCGTGCCATCGACAATCTTCCTGTAAGCTTCCACATTGGCCTGCGATTCGTACTCATCCTGTGAGGAAAGGTCCGAGTGAAGACTTATGGATTCGTTGCAGCCTCGAGGGTCGGTTGAGGCTGCGAAGGGTGGTTGTTGTTGTGCCGTCACCGCGGTCGATCCGGACAGGACAGGAGATACTTCAGGATCGGCCACTTTCTCTCGGTTGACCCTCCGACGCTTATGCTTGCCCCTGGCGGAGACGTGCAAAGCGCACAATGCTTGATCCTGTTGACAATTCGAGCAGGGCTGACCCACGAGGACGACATTGCACCGGACTTTTCTCCCATGGCAGGAAGTACAGGCGATGGCAGCACGTCGTTTCTTCTGAGGCCGACCTTCACTCGACGTTGCCATTGGACCAGACATGGTTATCTATCTCGGCTGTGACCTTGGCCTGCAATTTCCAGTGGTTGCCAATAGTCCGGGGCAATTCTGGGGGAGTCGACAAAATACCGCCGCCCGCTACAGGTGCGTAGTGCAGCATATGGTGAATATAGCCGCATTCTTCAACCAAGGCCAAGTAGCCGAGGATATATCAGGCTGGCTACATGGATACCCGCTCGTCTGACTGCTTGCGTCAGACCCTAGGTAGTATGTCATACGCTCCTCACAGTCACCCAGCATGCCTTAACCCCAGCCATGTCGGGGTTACCCCCCACGGCCTGTCGGCAAGCACGGCAGCAGCTGAGGGATCATGATCTAGCCACATGTGGAGTCAAAAGAGTCCTTCGCGCTCCAAGGACATGATTCTGCGCGGTGGCGATGTATGTAGACACACAGCTCCAGCAGCCGCCATGGAGAAGGGAAGAGTCCAAAGTCGAGAGCAGTGCGTGTGCCAGTATGTACGTAGTTACATATGTTCTGGGTAGCGACTCCGCGACGTTAAGCGCTCAGGCGCCGGGACAGGGGTGGGATAGGGGACGGTGACATTCCAGCGCCGCCGACATCGGCAGACAGCTCAGCTTTCGACCTCTTCAAAACACCAAGTTGCGGGCAGCAAGACAGCGAGACAAACAGAGCAGAATCAGAACTTTGACTTGAACGAATGCGCACGTCGCACCGACATCAGCATCAGCATGAGCAGGACCCTGAGCTTCGGCTTGATACGCAAGGACTCTGGCGCAACCCCAGTTAGATTTTTGAGGCGAACAAATCCAACATCACCCCCGACGGCCAGTTTCAGCATCAGCATCAGTCTGAACTCCAACTCCAGATCCAGCTCAACTTGTCTTCCCCTTCCCACCACCCGACGATTCACCACGGCCCGCTCAGCCATGGAAGCCCAAGCCCAAGACTGGAGCGCAACGCAATACCTCAAGTTCGAGGCCGAGCGGACGCGCCCGGCCAGAGACCTCCTGGCGCAAATCCCGCTGAAGTCGCCGGCCCGAGTCGTCGACCTAGGCTGCGGGCCGGGCAACTCGACGGCCGTGCTGGCCTCGCACTTCCCGCACGCACACATCACGGGCATCGATTCCTCGCCCGACATGATCGCCCAGGCCCGCCGCGCGCGGTTGCCCGGCGTGGAATTCACGCTCGGCGACCTGCGCGACTTTGCGCGACGACCACCCGGAGAAGGAGAAGTATCCGAAGCGCACCCGCACCCACAGGCGCAGCTGGTCTACTCGAACGCGGTCTTCCAGTGGCTCCCTCACGAGGACCGCATGCCTCTGCTCGAGGCCCTGCTCGCGGCGCGCCTACCCGGCGAGGTTCTCGCCTTCCAGGTGCCGGACAACTTTGACGAGCCGTCGCACCGTGCGATGAGGGAGACGGCCGACGAGGGCCCCTGGGCCGAGACGCTCAGGCCCGTGCGGACGTTCCGCCGCGCCTTCCAGTCGCCGAGGGAGCTGTACGATCGGCTGGCTCCGCTGTGCAGCGAGCTCAACATCTGGCACACGCACTATTACCATGTGCTGGACGATGCGCCGGCGATCGTCGAGTGGGTGAAAGGGACGGGCCTGAGGCCGTACGTCGACAGACTCTCGCCGTTGGAGAGGGCCGCCTTCCTCGCCGACTACCTCAGGCGCGTGGAGCAGGCGTACCCCCCGCTCGGGGACGGGAAGGTCTGTCTGCGGTATCCGCGCTTGTTCGTGGTCGCCGTGCGGGCTTGATCTTGAGGACGGGAAGAGTCTGTCTGTCTGCGGTTCCTAGTGGCTAGGTGGCCTTGATCTCGGGGACCATCTTGGAATATTGGGAGACCGACCCTGTGGGAGTCAACCTGCCAAACCAGTCAACCTGTCAACCTATCTTTTTCTCTTCCCCCGTAAAAATTCGGTGGCGTGCCGTGAGGTTGGAGCGATCAATCAGTCAATCAGACACTTGGTCACTCATGCTCTCGTCGCTGCTGCTGCTCCTGCTGGGGGGTACTTTCTGTTCAAACGATGCTTAAGCTCTGCTCGAGAATGGTGCTCTCTGTTCGATCCATGTGGTCCGCGGCTGGCTGCATGTCTGAGTGCGTGTCTGGCTGGGATACAGTGCGAAAAGCATGATTAACCAGCGCACGCCGGGCCGTTTACTTGATCCGTTGTCGTCGTCGTCCTTAGCATCATCATCAACTTCATCGTTACACCAAAATCATGCGGCAGCCATGCGTACGGGTACGGGTACATGGATACAGTATTTGGGTATTTGACTATTTGGATGTTTGGACATTTGGACAATGAGAGAACCATCTCATCTTTCTACCGTGTACACAAGGGAAATAATAATGCCGAATCCAACCGGGGCGACCTGCATAACGACATGACCACGACCGAGAGACGATACACCGTTGTGACACAAGCACGATCTGAGCAAAGGCTTTAAAGCTCTACTGCCACGTTCATGCACCTCTCCTCATCCTCTCCTCTTCTGGTGTGCGCCTTGGTTGCGTGTGACCGGTGCGGTAGTGCCACGCCACACCACGCCATGCCACGTTCCGTTGCGGTGCGGTGCGGTGTAGTGCTGTGGTGCAGGACTACCACTGTCGTTACACCGTCGTGTCCCATCTCAACCTCGAGTTCTGTGAGACGTGTCGTCCTCGACACGTAGGAAAATATGACAGGTGTTGTACCACGAAGTGGAGGCAAACTCTGTCCAATTGCGGGGTGATGAAAGATCGTGAGACCGCGATAGGAAATCGTGATTGCTGGTTGGGTAAATGCCTGTGGTTCTCCCCGTGTGTGAATGCTGGAGCAAACAAGCGCATGCAAAAGGGAAAGCTGGGATGCGGATTCTGGGATGCAAGAAAAAGAAGACAATATACTGGATGATTGAAGATCGTGCGCTGGCACAGTGCAGGAGGTGCAAGAGGTGCTCTTCGACACGTCGGGGACGTCGGATGTTGTTCTACAGTCTCGCGGCAAGGTGAGAGTGTGTGCTATTTGGGCGTCGCTCTGGCAGCGCGTTCTCCAGATCATCGAACTGGGACCCCAGATGCGCTGTGGACTGCTGTCAGAGGACTTTGCCATGCAAATTGGGTGTTTGAACCTACCAAAGTCATGCTCGTCCATGGTGTTGATTGTTCCCGCGTGACTCTGGTCCTCCTTCCCGTCGAGTGCATTGGGCTCGGTGCCCGGTTGGTTCTGTGCGTGGCCCGGTCCTGGCCGTGCTTGGATGTTGCAGCCCGGTTTGTCAGCCGGCTTGGGGCTTGGAAGAATGGTAGGGTCGCCGCTTCTGGGCGACCAGATCGCTGCCGCCATGGAGACAAATGAGAATCTGGTGGGTCACTGTAGCGCCGACGGAGGTGGCAGACGAGTCGATCGGGAGGTTCGGTTGTCTCAGAGGGGCGGGTTGTGGAACGTGTGGGAAATGACTATTCAATGGTTCGAACGTTGTCTCAGGGGGTGTTGCGCAACTTGTGCGAGAAGACTATGGAACGATTCGGATGAGGACAGTGGATTTTATATCACCAGTCGTCTATCCATGGTGTCTAATCCCCTTTCTTCGGTGTTCGAGTGCTTCAGCTTCGCAGTGATTGGGAGAAAAGCCAGGCCGCCCGAGTCCCCAGATTGAGCCGACCTATCGCTTCGTCTTCTTCTCTTGAATAGGCGGAGTGCAGATCACGGAAACATGCTTGTTCGCGGGCACGGGTTTGAATGCAGGCTCCATTTCACCACGGTCGTGGGAGCCAGGTCGCGCGGCGGGTGTTGCTGTTGCCGTTTCGACTTGGTAGGTGGGTAGAGCAGAATCTTCCCAGACCAATCGCCCAGTATCAGTTTCGATCCGCCTCGAGCTGCCAGTTCGCCTCGCGCCAGGGTGACGGCCCGGAGCCGCGACGAGGCCAATCTCGTCGACCCAGAAGATGTACATTGACAGCCTCATCAGCAACAGAGGTCGGCATCGCTCTTAGGCGGGCAAGACAGGGGTCCAGGAGACGGGGAACAACATAGCAAAAAGGCTGTCCTACCGCGCGCGTTGCTAGCGCTTGGCCTGCCGTCTGTAAGTCTTCCCCCATCGCCCGAATGAGCGAGAGTACAGACCGGGGCGCAAGGACTGATGACACGCCAAGAGAGCAAGTATTACTCTCACCCTTCTCTCGTTGAAGACCCCAGCTCCGCGGATCGGTCCGCCAGACAATGAAGATCGAAAGCTCTGCTAGCCACGGGCAGGGCCGTACGACATAGCGAAACTTACGAACGGCTAGCGTCGGGGAGATGAATTTTCGACATGGACAGGGGGAGCGGCGACCGCTTCTGCCGTGCAGCATACTAGTCAAAGCTCGAGCCCAGCACAATTCATGTCACCGTGAGAGCTTGCCAACGTAATGAATAATTGCCTGGGTTGACTTGGGATCGTAGCGGAAGCGAGCTCGACTTCCCCTAGCGTGGGGTTCAAGTGTCCCAGGACACTGGGAGGCTGGCGATGGCAGACGGGATCCCTGCCAAAACTCCCTGAAGAACTAGCCTTGCGTGTGGGGCTGCTGGAAATGGTGATAAGGGTTGGGATTGCGGAAGCCAGCGAATGCTCCCGGGGTCTAAGCTTCGGTGCATTTCACGGAGTCCAAGCGTCATCGATGCCATGGTCAAGTGTGGATGTCTGTCAGCGGCGCCCGTTGGAAGAGGATTTGGGGCGCATCAACCGAGCGATCGGTGGATTGGCAGAGGGCGGTTATCGGGTACACAGAAATGATCCTTCCCGGCTCTCCGTATGCTTGCTTCGAGGCCTGCCCGCCGCAGTCGGACATTGCCCGTCCAATGCCATGCCTCCCTATCGTGGTTCCGTCCGGGACCACCGCCTGGACTCTGCAAACCTCGTACTAAGAGGACTCGACCTTGCAGAAAGTCATGGAAACACAATCACGAGAAAGCAGTCGAGGTACGTACCTGCGGCGCATGAAATCTGCAGCTAAACCGTTTGGTCTCCCGCCGTGGAACCAAACGAGTTGCGGGGAAGTTGCTCCGGGCGAGGCGAGCGGGCCTCCGCAAAAGCAACTCGCCAGCTGCGACGGGAACTACCTTCTTTTGTTCTCTCGCAGGGTTGTACTCGTGCGCTGCGCTGTATTTCGAGAGTCAACGTTGAAGCGAGCGGACTTTGGCCCATCCCAATGGGGCCTTGCCGAGCGCCAACGGCAGAAAGGCGAAGAATGCGCGCGCCCACATGTTTCCAACCCTTCGAGTGCCCTCCTGCCATGGTTGACACGTCGGTCTCCAATGGCGACCTCACCTCGCACAGCGGCACAGAGGCGTATGCTGTACCACAAGTTCCAACCTCTGTGGTTGGCAGCAGGTGAGAATTTGTCATTCGAGGTCGCGTGTCTGAACCTGCGAGTCAACGGATGGGGTTCCGAAGTTGAATCTGGAGGCATGGGCAATCAGACTAGCTGCTCGGTACGGAAGTGACTGCACGATGGCTACAGCGCGATTTCCACAGCATGCGGCCGCCCAAAGGTGAAACAGAGGCGGCGCTTGGAATCGTCGCTGGGCGTAGGTCGCGGGATACTTGCTTGTCACCCGATCCACGGAGGGAAATGAAACAACGGCTACTCGTAGCCCGTCGCCTATTCTCAGCTGATCTTCTTCATTCGTCCTTGGAGCTGGTGATAGTTTCCCGCGTCCAAAGTGAAATCCGGCACCACGAAAATGACGTCGGGCGAAATCTCCAGGCGAGGCCTTGACTCGGTTCGGTTAGGCGCTGTCACGTGGCGTCACGCTGTCCCGTAATAGGTACAAGTAACGCCTGAAAATTGCGCCATGCCCAAGTGAGGGGTCCCGGGATCCCTAATAGGCGCTTAAGTTAGTGGCCCCCGTGCCTCCCAGGAAGCTTTTGGCGCACGCGGGGCACCAACAAAAAAAGAGACTCGTGCCGTTGTGCCTGTGCTAGTGATGAACTCTATCTCTTCAGACCGTGACATTGAGCTCATTGAGTTCGAGACTATTGAGAGACATCACATCACCTCTACTCCGTACGCTTCTACTCGTAGGCGACGTGAAACGTACTGCCTTGTTTCAATTTCGGCGAAAGACCGACTTAATTACGGGTACGAGTATCTTACGGAGCATCCTCTTGATATTCCATGAGGTTGGCAGGCATGCGCAGGTCGGCGAACAGTTCCACCCTTTGGCTCCTGCTAAAGCGCCGCCGGCGCTTCAAGGGAATTTTCTGCCGAGGCGCAAACTGGAGTTCTCGAGCGTCAAGCTCAAGAGCATGGTAACACAACCATCGCATGAGCCGTGCAACGCAATGCAGACCAGACCAGACCAGACCAGACCGTCCCCGTCTGGCCGATTCTATCTCCCATAACCCAGCACACCGACTGTATGAAGGTACATACTTCAACGCTGCCACCCACCTGCCAACGGAGTACGAGGTGGTACAGTTCTCGTATCCAGGCCGTCCCCTCTGTCGTGTGGCGGGAAACTTGAAGCGCCGAGTCTCGATGGCGCAATTCCAACGTCGCGAACCCATGGAGCAGCCAACGCAGCTTAACTCATTCGAGCGGGAGGACTGGGGTCACGCAAGCCTCAAGCGCCTCAAGCGCCTCCACCAACCTCATTAGGCAGGAGTAATCGGCCGGCTTTGGGCGTTGCGGCAGAAAAATTAGAATACTAATTAGAATTTGGTGAAATGCCTGCCCTGCCGGCCGTCCCCTGCCTGCCTCTGGTAGAGTCGACTCGAGCGAGGGGGGATCGCGATACGAGGTCGGGATGATCCTGTAGGTACGGAGTATTATTCCTGTAGCCAGCCCCCCTTCCTGTGCACGGCGGGGAGAGTCACTGACCAAGTCATCGACCCAGGGATTGGTACAAACTACGACTACGACTCCAGCAGGGAGGTGGATGTACAGAGGTGAGTATTTTCGGCGAATTGCGCCGCTCACCCTCGCTCATAGCAGCACTATCCCTGCTCCTGCCGCTGGCTTCTGGATACTGACTGCTACGTACTAGCACTCCGTTTCTGTTTGTGTACCTCCGTACTGTGTGCACATGTCCATGCGAATGCATGGTCCGCGCGCCTCACTCCTCCTCGCTCGTGCATTCAAGGCGCATCCGCATGGAGCATCCATGTCGCATGCATGCGAGGGAGAGGGAGACAATTTGTCCGTTCCCAGCTCTGCTGTGCGAAATACCAAGGGGCTGGAGCGCTACGGCTGCGGGGGTCAGTGTCACTGTCAGAGCCGGGGCCAGGGCCGGCGGCAGAGGCAGGGTCAAGGAGCTCCCCAGCTGTTTTGCTGCTCAAAGGTTTTCTAGTCACAAATATAGGATCTGCTCTGCCCGTCGTTGTCCTGCGAACCGGACCAACTAACTGGCTGCACGTTCTCACACCGCATGTCAATACCGCGTGGGCTACAAGTTTAGCTTCCAAGGTACATACAGGCCCAGATCCTTTTTGTCACTACCACACAGTAGACGCAGCACCGGTCCCGACACAGACCTGTACCCATCCACTCTACCCTCTCGCCCATGGCGCTTGGTTCCCTCGTGGAAACCTTTTTCTTCCTTAGGCTTCCCTAGCGGTTCCTCTTCCCCTGCCGGGACCAGAATGCCGGGACGCACGTCTTCCGACCCAAAATTGACGGCGCCAGATTTTCTCCTTCCATCCATTGTCGTCCAAAAAGACACGCCTTCTGTGCAGATCCAGTACTCCGTACGCCCCGTCCAACTAGCCCTGATAAACACAATCAAGACACCGAGCAGAGGGAGGGGTGTGCCAAAATATGACATAGTGCCTTGCTCGGGTCGTTGTCTAGGGAGGTACGCTCGGCCGTGGCAAGGTTTTCTATCGGCATCGGTCTTGGACACATGCATGGGTCACCTCGAAGGAGTTTTTCCGGCCCTGAAGGCGACCGCTGAGGGGCTTCACTTGAGGGACCGCCTCAGGCACACCATGGATTCGAGGTATCAGAAAACTGAGCTCCGACAAAGGCTAGGAGTTGTTAGCTGAGGATGTCATACAGAAAAAGAACCCCCCCGGGCAGCGGTAGACCTACCCAGATCATGCAGCTCCTGCACGGCTTCGCCTCGACTTGGAGTTTCCAGGACCGAGAGCACAGCATCAAGGGTTGTCCGCAGTCGGGCTAGCCTCAGGTGTGCGGTCGGTATGCCCAGTCGCAGCATCTCCGAAGTGTCATCTCGGCTCAAGAAGCGTCTCAAGGAGAAAGACACTGGACGTCTCTGTCCCGCCACCCTTCTTCTCGCCGAATGCAACTGACCTCTTCTCCTGGGTTGGTGTCGTGGCATGCTGGATCACGATTGAGGTGAGCGTGACGGTATTATAAAAGTTGAAAAGAGCAAGAGCTCGAAGGAGATAGTGAAAAGTACAGGCTCGGTTCGGAATGGTAACCAAGAGGGGATGTTGACGTTAAAGAGGGTAGGTTTCAAGGAAGACAAAAGTCAGGAAGGTCGGGGTGGCTCAGCACTATATGAAGATCTACCTTCCACCCCATCTGGATCAAAGTGAAGGAGCGGTGAGACCTCGTGCGTGCCCTCACAGCGTGACAACAAAGCAGTGCGAAGCGTATGGCCCCCAGAATAGAGTTTTCTTAAGTGCCCAACTGACTGGCAGTGCTTCTGGGTGACGAGACGAGAGTGCCATGCCCCCTGCAGGTTCATTATATTCTGACACTTTCTCGATCGGATGCCACTGAACAAACAGCGACGAAGGTAATGGAAGCGGTAATCCAGGGTTGTCATTGGTGAAAGGGCGAAGGGACCCATTTGTTGTTCCATATCAACCGTGGCCAGTACCTGCGCACGGGGCCGATTGGGATGAGTCTGGCCATTGGGGTTGTCGAAAAGCCTTCCACAAGAGCCATGCCGCATCAAGCATAGAACGGGCCTTTGGAATATTCTTTCTCGCCAAAATTACCAAGCGTGATCATTCTGGGTTGGCTCTGTGTGACGCTCAAGCATATGCAACGCTGGCGTTCTGGAAGCCATGACCGAGGTGATCCCAGTAGTGAGCAAGTAGCGCTTCGGAAAGCAAATAAAGCCAGCAATGAGAGGACAGCTCACATAATTTCGGCAATCAGCACCTATGGCAAGACCGGTCCTGACTCTCGAGCACGGGAATTGCCAAGTTCGTCGGTCACGGAACCGTGTAAGAGGCAGTGCTCCACGCGTGATGCCGGGCCACGGGCTGACTCTGTCGAGGCTGATGGATCTAGGAGCGTGGGCAAGGCTTGCTCTGTCAAAGCACTCGGAAAAGGAAACGCATGCATGCCATAGAGACGGCACCGGTGGGTATTGACAGATCGGACCCGTGCCGCTCGAGGAGCCCGTCTCAGAGCTGCATGTTGAAGCTGGGCCACTCCCGTATTGAACAGCTTAAATCTGTGACGAAAGGGAGGCAGTTGCCAAAGAGCCGCTCTCTGATGGAACCGTTGGCTGCCGTTCTCATGACAGCTGTCACCCCAGCAAGTGCAGAGAAGACCCTGCTGCATTGGCTCCAGCCATTGTCAGTATCTGCCTTGTAGTCGCGATCCACTTTGGCAGTACACTGGGGTGGCCTGCCCTTCAGCCTAACACGGTTGAAGTCACGAGGCCACTGCCCCTCGAAAGTGTCAGCCACTCCATAGTGACTTTTAAGCCGCTAGCAAACATCTTGTTCTGAGCACCAAGTCCGATGATGAGGTATCCTCCGGCTCGTAGATCACGGCCTGGAGTCTTGATCAAACGAGCCACCAGCCATGTCGCACAGCATCGGAAGCTACAGGAAACCATTTCCCCAAAGACAGCAATGGAGCAGAGACAGCCACAGCCGGAGTCTCCGTACAACCCGAGTGCTGCCACACAAAACTGACTCCTAACGTCTGATGAACATAGCAGGGCAGGGCAGCAGGGTATTTTTTGGGGTCCGTTGGCGAGAGAGGCTCGTACCAAAGGCCCGAGTGTGAAGAATGGGCCGGCATCTTTTGTTGAAGAGGGTGTAGTTTCCTGCACTCTGACGGGTCAACCTCCCGGAAGGTTGGTTCGCTTAAAAGCGACCTCCGGGCTGCCTTCAAATCGGAGCACTCTCTGCGAGTCCTTGGGGGACCGTTTTATCCCAGGAGACGCTTCACGAGACGGCGGTCGCTTAACCCTGGTATTATATTGTTAGCTTATCAAAGTGTCCCCCGTGTGTCAGATCAGTGATCGTTGCTTTGATCTCAGTGAGGAACGAGAAGTGACAAGTAAAAATCGGTGCGTCTAGTGAAGAGGGCCACAGCGCGGTTTTCGTGGACTCACCTGTGATCCCAGATCTTCTAGGAACCTAGAGCGGCTTGCCCCTAACCGCAAATTGGCACAGGGCGAGATATGGGGTAGTAGGGGTGTCGACCGAACGGGTTGGCCAGGAAGGAGTGTTGGGAGCCGATCGAATCGGCTCTGATCATACGGTAGTCAGTTCTAGGGGACTGCACATTGCTCGTGTTGGCCAGCCACCCCTTTCCCAGAAGCCGCAACCGGCCACTTTGGCGCCTCGCCTCCACCCGCATGGAACTCGAAGGGGCAAGCACGACCCATCAGGGAGGGCTTCCCGTGCAAAAGCGCTCAGATCCAGAAGAATTTACCCGAAGGCATTTCAGCCACGCGGCTGGGCATGTGCAAGCACTGATGGGCGGTTTATCGGGATGCCGTTGCACGAAATCCGAGAAAAGGTTGAATTTCAGCCTTGCCCAAAACAGCTGCGGGCCCGCCGTACAAGGATCGGGGATAGACAGGGGTGCGATAAGATGCTTGAGTCGCCTAGGATGACAAGGCCTGCAAGGTCTTCTCTGAGCATTTCACTCATCCCAGACGGTCCATCTACCTCTACACCGTCATCCATGATCCTTGTTGAACGAAGTTCGAATAGGCTGCGTTGAGTTTCAGCCCAGGCTCAGCTCATTCGTGCCCTCTGGTCCAGTCGAAACCTTCGAGTAGGCTTTGGCCAATAAGTTCTAGCCGCCAAACCGACTGGTGTCAGCCACTGTTATCAAAGTTGGCAAAGGAGAATGACAGTGGACATTTGTGAGATTCAGGAGCATTGAAGATCATTCAACCTCCAGCAACAGTCTGCATGAACAGCTTCTCTTTTCGCATGAAGAATGAGCTGATCAGACTCACTGCTCCTGCAGCAATAGCAACGACGAAGACGTTGTCCATTGCTTTGATGATGGCCTTGACGGCCAAATGTTTGAATTCTTCGATTCCACGCTGGAAGACCGCAGATTGTGTACCAGCTATGACACTTCTGATCTCGGATTCGGTGAAGCCATGTCCCTCAAGGGTAGATCTCAGGTTGCTGAAGGCCAGGTTCTGGAAGACGCTACCAGCGATCGTCAGTGAAATAAAAATACTGCCGATTTGCGCAATGTTGATGAAGCCAATGGCTGCTGCAATCTCCTCTGGTTTGACCTGGGCGGCCGCAATACTATAACCGCTCTGGTTCCCTGCCTCACACCCCGATGGCAAGCAGCATGCTGTTACCATATATCCAACTAGGCGAAGTTTCAGAGTCAATGGTATACATGCATGCACCGCCAGCCGTCATGAAGATACCGGCCAACAAATACCAGGGCATGTAGTAGCCGACTTTCGGTAGCAAGGCGCCATTGAGCAGAATGATCGTTATGGTAAGGCAGATGAAAGGCAGGAGACGGACTGCCGCCATAATTGCTGAATCGGATCGGGCGAACTGGAAGAACAGCGGGGTATAGTACGCGCCGATAAAGGGCGCAGCACTGCAAGCCGAAGTCCCTATGAAGAGGAGGATCAGGGTGCGATGTCGCAGGAACTGTCCAGGGAAGAGTCGATACTCCTTCGTTGTCAGGACCGTGAAGTATTGATTAGTAATGAAAGCGAGGAGAGTAAGGCCAAAGAAGACGATCTTTACGACAAAGCAGTAACTGTCCCATGCCCACTGCGCTCCTCCAAAGGTCAGTGCCATAGCATATGAACAGAATAGAGCCGCAATGAGCACGATGCCCACCCAGTCCATGCTCCGTGTTTTACTCGTGACGCTCTCGTTCGGCTTGGGTGAATGAGTTGGCAGGTAAAATATGAGGAACAGTCCTATTACAGCGGCAAGGACCAAGTTGATGTAGAAAGACCACCAGCAACATCGAGTCAGCTCAAGTACGTTTAGGCTGGGTAGTCATCTGACGGTGGATGCTTACTCTCCAAGTTGCAGAGGACACAGCGAAACCACCTCCTACCAAGGGCCCCAAGATACAGCCAAGTCCCCTGCTCACATGTCAACAGAAAGCATTTCGGCGGCTATCTTCCAGCTTACCAGACAAGGCCGACCAGGGAGTTGTAAAAGCTGCGTTCCCTCAATGTAGTGCTCGTACACGATGGTAGAGAAGCTGCCAAACAGTCAGCCTTGCCCCAATGTTGCTCGAATATGTGGGCCTGGCTCGGAGATGAAGAGACACCGGCCCCTGAGTCATCACTAAAGTCAACATCATAACTTTCCGGTAGATATCTGACTGGCCAGGAGGCCTAGACTTCAAGGGCAGATCTTGCAAGCATTACTGATCTGGGACACTGGGCGGCGGACGGAGAGGGAAAACAGGCTGTCACAGAGGCGCGGCCCATTGTTCAGTCCGAAGGATCAAACAACAACCAAAATGAGGCCTTTGCGGTCTCTAACCAAAACCCAGCTCCAACGCCTTCGCCTCACCAAGTCCCGGATTAGGCTGGCTGTACCATATCGGGGGGGTATTCGAGACAAGCCATCTGTCGGCGTCACGAACTTTGCAGAATAAGGTCTTGCACACGTCCAAGGCTGAAGCGCATGCCAGCCGATGTTGGTAATGGTGAAGGTTGCGCACTACCTTGGACCCATTTTTCAGCTATATCGGCGAGCCACCCCTGTGGATGTTGCGGTATCATTCTTCACAAGACCGGGAAGATGCTCCGAAAGCGGTGATTTCAGGCTCCATGAGCAATTGAGTCAATCCTCGCACAAGGGCACATCAAATAAACCCCGATAAGCCAAATTGAACAGACGCCGGCCGGCCTCTTTCAAGTAGCGGGAATTAGTCGTTGTACCCGAAGCCATGTGCCTGATAGATTCAGACCAGCCTGTTGGTATCCGGAAAAGATTCCTCAACATTGATGGACACGGGCGAGATTCGTCAGCCGAAACAACCATTGAACGGATGTGGTACATGCTGTGTAATTGTTCATTCAGCGAAAAGGGAAGACAACCTCTCTGTACTCTGCTAATTTGCTGAACCTAGCCGACCGGAGCATTGAGTTCTTCTGCCACGCCGTTGATCTATGTAACATTCGTGTGGGAGATATGTGGTGTCTCGTTCTCGAAAGCCAGAACAACATATCGTGCTAGAAAAGGGCGAGTCGAGGCCTCCTGCTGCATGTCATTGTCGAATTCCATCAAACGATACTCTAAAGTGATCTGCGGCGAGACAGTCAGCCAGCTTTGTAACGTACCTTCCGCTGGATCCTCCTGGAAGTAGCAAGCCCTGACCACAGCTTTGGAAATCGTGTCTCTCCTTCATCATCCTCTTTTCCCTATCACATCCACATTCTGTCTAGACTTTGAGTATCACATATATGCTTAGCCTTCTCATGCTTCGTCTGTATCGTCTTCCAATCCCTCAGAGAGCCACTTCACAGTCACCAGGGACCAGACGAAATAAATATACCAAGGGGAAATCGCCTACTGAAAATGTCGCCGTCGGCACCTCAGCCGGATCAGATGTGCGCGCCAGAGGATGTCCTACAACCAAGACGGCCGTACGTCACCTCCGCGCAAACCGGCTTTTGCCATGAGCTACACGAAACTCTGAGACAGCTTTTCCAACATACCGTGGTTGTCTTCCTTCTCGCAAGCAGACTGTACACACTCCCTCTGCTTTACATTGCCCACAAGCTCACATCACCTGAAGACCCTTGGCATCCTGCGAGCTAGAATTTTGGACGTGCCGGGGCGACGTGGGCCAACTTCGATAAATATCGCAACGAGGAATGCAGTCCGAGAATTGCGAGAACATGGAACGATATCAGAGACGGAGTTCTGGGCCCTGGGAAAATACTCAAGAATCTGTACTCGTTGAGCAAGCCGGTTAGCGAGAACCAAGGTGACCACCATTCTACCACGGTCCCTACACTAGATCCCGTACCTGCCAACGCTCTCGCTGAGAAGGCCCAGGACGAGCGGAGAGTGAGGGATCGAAGCTCGCATTCGACGGATCCGCAAATCGCTGCTCCAGCCAGCGCATCGCAGATATACCATGCAGCACTGCTTAACAGCAGGACTTTGGATGAGATATTGGCGGCGTTTGAAGCGGATGAACCGGAGCGAGGATTTGTCGTCGATCGAATCTTGATCCGCCGCAATCCAAAAGCCTATCTCTCGGCCGACCATCTGGATGCCATGGACCAACATAAGCGGCAACGTTACCGCAGGGCAAGCATCAATAGCACCGCTGATGGCGTGATCCACGACAATGCACCAAATACTGTTGCGCAGTCACCGTTCCAGATCGATCTCCAAAGTCCCGAGACGCCTAACGGGAACGCCGACGTGAGCCGATTAGAAGATACTGTTGAACATGAAAATGTGCATCGGGCACCGCAATCCAGCTCTGACTCACACCTTTTATACGAACATCCCCTTGCCGACCAGACTCCGGACGGACACATGAACTTGACTCTGAACCACTGTCCGACGTTTCTACGTCGACACGCGCAAAGCCTGCTGCCTCGAAGATCGATAAGCGCAGGCAAGCAATCGTTGGCTCTCCTTAAGGAACGAGGTGCAATGTCAACCCCCATGCTTCCTTCCTCTACACCGACCAGACACCGAGCCAGACTGCAGCGAAGGGCGAGGCCAAAGCTGAGCTCGCCGACGACTTGAATGGCCTGGAGCACGCAACCAGAGAGTCGAAGCTCGCCGAAAGGGTGGTACGGAAGCGGGATGCAGTGACTTGGGAAGCAGTTGGCAGGCCGGGTTTGGTCAATACGACGGCAGAACTGTATCATTAGGCAACAAGTCACGTAGAAGAATATCGTGCATCGTTCGATAGCCGTCTCTATTTGCCAGGCTGTTCGGGTGTTTGATTAACACACGTGGTGAGCGAGCGGCTGCTCCTCTCATATGTAGCGTGAAGCCTTAGCTGGAGGTGTCACCTTCGGACAGCTGCCTGACCAAATGGTCAAGGTAGAGAGAATTGTGACGGCAATAGCGGCACGAGTGAATACCAAGGTAGATTTAGATTTTGAGAGTGCGAGCGCCTGGGTGAAAGTGAGCCAGAAGTGAGCCAGAAGTGAGGTTTAGGTCAGCGAGACGCGCTAGCGGGGCAGCGCGCGCCAGAAATCATTGGGCGACTTGCCTTGCCTCGACGGAATAGAAACGAAATATTTACTTGTTCTCCATCCTTCAACCAGCGACCGCTCAGTCCGCCACAACTTCGACATCAATCTTACTGCCTGTCTGCCTGGCCAAAGCATCACCCTTTCAGATTTGCCATTTGCCCGGCCCAATTCCTCCATCACCCATTGCTGCAGCAGGTGGCGCAGCGTCGTCGCAATGTCAGTATGAACATCTTCCCGTGTAGACTTGACTCTAACCCACTTGCAGGGAGACCTTTGAGAACATCTACCTCGATCTCTCGAAACAGCCCGGTCGGTGTCGTCTAGCAGAGAGCGGACTTGGTTGGAAACCCAGCGGTCAAAAAGACAGCGACCCCTTCACACTCGACAGCAACCAGATCAGCGCCGCGCAGTGGAGTAGAGCAGCGAAAGGCTACGAACTGAAGATTATTACCCGGGATTCCGCGGTGATCCAACTTGATGGCTTCGAACAAGACGATCTCGACCGTGTCGCAAAAGCGTTCAAGATCTGGTACGGCATCAACGTAGAGAACAAGGAACATGCGCTACGGGGATGGAATTGGGGCAAAGCGGAGTTTGGGAGAGCAGAGCTGGCATTCAACGTCCAGAATAGACCGGCATTCGAAATACCTTACTCGGAGATCTCAAATACGAACCTGGCGGGCAAGAACGAGATTGCAGTCGAGTTCAATTTGGGCACTGAGCAGAATGGGACCAATGGCCACAAGGCTGACAGCACGAAGAACCGCGGCCGTAAGGCAGCTGCAGGCCGGGATGAGCTCGTCGAAATGCGATTCTACATTCCCGGTACAGTGTCTAACAAGGACGTCAATGGAGACAAAGGCAGTGGAGCGGAGAACGACGAGGAGGAAGAGGAACGGAATGCCGCCTACGCATTTTATGAGATGCTGATGCAGAAGGCAGACATCGGAGACGTCGCAGGTGCCACTTTTGCGACTTTCCAAGACATCTTACATCTCACTCCCAGGTACGTCTATGCTAACCACCGTCTTGTCACCGGCGCGGCCCATACTGACGCTTTTCTAGAGGACGTTTTGACATTGACATGTACGAGAATTCCTTCCGCCTACGGGGTAAGACGTATGACTACAAGATTCAATATCAGGACATCAAGAAGTTCTTCATCTTGCCCAAGAACGATGAGATGCACACCCTCATTACCCTCGGTCTAGATCCTCCACTACGGCAAGGCCAGACAAGATATCCCTTCATTGTCATGCAGCTCAAACTAGACGATGAAGTAAATTTGGATCTCAACATGTCGGAAGAGATGTTGGAAACCAAGTACAAGGACAAATTGGACGCGCATTACGAAGCCCCCATTCATCATGTGATTGCAAAGGTCTTCAAGGGTCTCTCTGGCAAGAAGATTATCATGCCCTCGAAGGATTTTGTCAGTCACCACAACATGAACGGGGTTAAGTGCTCCATCAAAGCCAACGAAGGCCTACTGTACTGCTTGGACAAGAGCTTCATGTTCGTGCCGAAGCCAGCCACATACGTGCAGATCGAGTCAATACAGAGCATCACAATGTCACGAGTGGGAGGAGCTCTAGCAGCCAGTAGAACATTCGATATCACGATGACCTTGAAGGGAGGACAAGGAGAGCATCAGTTCAGCAACATCAACCGTGAGGAACAGCAGCCCTTGGAGGCATTTTTCCAGGTAAGAGCGAATCCGTTCTACACCTAGGGCATCGTGACTGACTCTACCGACAGGCAAAAGGTATTCGATTCAAGAACGAGATGTTGGAAGACTCGTCTACATTGTTGAAGGCGGCTCTAGAAGATCAAGATCTCGCGTCTTCAGACGACGAAGAGGACGCCGGTGTCAATCGTGGATCTGCAGACGAGGATGATGAGTCTCCGGATGAAGACTTCCAGGAGGAATCAGAGAGTGATGTTGCTGAAGAGTACGATTCCGCTCATGAAAGTGAGGGTAGTGATGCCAGTGATGTGGGCATGGCTGATGCTGATGACGACGGCGCGAATGGCGCCAGTGAGGACGAGGATGACCGGCCACCCAAGAAGAAGGCAAAGAAGTGAAACTCTGGCTTTGTATCATGGACGTTGAACCATATGGACTGTCGGCATGTGCATTTGGCCAATGACTCGGCGCCGTGCCAAAGCGGGGCTTAAGATACCTTCAACTTGGAAGGACATCCTCCCAAAACTGAACTTCTTTGCACTAGAGTTTACTCGTACTCCTCCGATTGTACAAGTCTCCGTCTCAGCGTGTGCTTCTCTTCACGTGCTATGTACTGCCATTTTGGCGTCTCGCCTCATATAAAGACACCGGTCGCGTCTGCAACTGCCACCAGGCATGGCGATAGCGAAGCTAGGCTGTGGCTGGCAGTAGCAGCTGAACAGTGACAGTGACATCCTTACTGTGTCACCTGTGCACAGATGGATATACTCCGGAGTTTAGCCGCTCACGTGTGCGCTAGCGCAGATTTCAAGATGCCGTGAGGCTCCAAAGGCGCTTCGGCTGACCTGCTTTTACAGCTGAGCGCAATCGATCTCAGTATGGCTCCATCCTCCAAAACTGTCAAGCCAAAGTCGGCGGCGACAGTGAGAAGCCGTACAGGGTGCCAAACATGTCGCCAAAGAAAGCTCAAGTGCGATGAGGTGAGATGACGCGGTGTGCCAACGTTAACGGAAAACTGACTTCGCTCAGCAACGACCCATCTGCGGGCAATGCCAGAAGTCGCACCGTGACTGTGTACGGTCTGAACGTGAGTCGCGCCACCGCAAAGGATGTGGAAGAGGCAAGATGAGGCTGACCGATCTGAAGCAATCACATTCCGTCACCATCAGAATTCGAGTTTTGGCAAAGATGGGCAAGACCACAACCTCGACAGTTTCTACAAGTACAGCCAGACGTACAGCGAGGAAGATAAGAAGGCCTTTCTCCCAGTGCCAGAAGACCGTGAGTGCCTCCGACAAATTTGTGCTGCTATGATACTCATCTGGTTCCTGCTAGTGACATGGGTCTATGTCTCTGATCCGAATGCTGAAGACACCAACACGACCTCACCACCCCCTCACGCCCTTGCCACATCGGATTCTTACCAACAAGTCGCAGCACATACTTTAGAAGCCTTATCCACGGCTGCAGCTGACCACACGACATCGTACCCCCCACAAGGCACCGCATACTATACTGCGGCAAACCCTCAGGGCGAGTCGCATCCCGAGTATGGATTTGTGCAAGGTGCCCCCCCTGGTGCTGCGAACGGCGGTACTCCGGGCAACATCAACTATTTCCTTGGTAACTCTGCTTCGCAGAACCAGACAGACACGTCCTTGATCGATCCGAACCTGGAGTCCACTGTAAACAGTGCTGCCGAGCGGGCCCACGAGGAGGCAGCTAAACAGGATGCCAAGCCGCATGTTGTTGGAGAGGCACAGAAAGATCACGAAGAGAGTCTGGCTGAGGAGTCCCGCCTTGCAATCACACTGAAGAACTTCAACGAACTGCTGGCGTAAATGACGAGGTGCCATAATTGGTTTATGATGGGAGGTCGGTTGGAATATCGAGTTATGACTGTAGCATTGCTGGACGAGCGGGCGCTGGCGTAAGGTGGCACATGGCGCTCGCTGCACTGTCATAGGAGAACAGAGCTCGGTGAATATTCAATGCGCAGATTTTACGCTCAACGGGCTGGGGAGGGTTTCTGCTCAGGAGGACAACGACGACGTACTTCTAGCTTCAAAGACATCAAATGCGTCAGCTGAGCGTACCACAGCTTCCGACAGCGATATGGACGTTAGAGGTGGGCGCTTTCCCCCTGTTGCTCAATAACGCCCTGCGTACATACCACAGGACGGTGTATGCAGGAGGCACAAACATGTATGCATGTCTCGCCGGTGTGTGCCGAGCGACCCTAGTTAGTTCGCTCAAGTGAGACCCAGAAGGCCACGCAAGCCATATGTGCTTGTTAGTGTCAATGAGAGGTTGACAGCCGGTGTTCCGGAATTTGCACTCAAAAGCTACGCGTTCCCAGGAGCCATGGTCTTGGTAGATCTTTAATGCATCGAACGAAAACAGCAGTTGAGCCTATGATTTCATCTGCTTCCTGTGCTTGGCTGATCAGTGGACAAGAAGCTCTGGATCTAAATTTGAGGCGGCCCCGGTAGCTCAAATGCAGACGTCATCTAAATCACCGACGTGGTGAACACACCAAACACACTACGAACTTGCTTGAGTAGCGTCACCAATTCCGTCGTGGTTTTGCGAAAGATTCCAAAACCGGGCTTCGAGCTCTCCACAAACACTGAGAGAAAACGCCGAAGGATTGACTTTATTCTAGCTAATCCAGCTTGCCGTTATCTGAATCCGTCTAGTCTGCATGCTACATATGCAACTGGTCTTGGTCGGGACGTATAGCGAGACACAGTAGTAAGGGAACCTTTGACTTCCGGCAGTCCACCTTCTCCATCAACAGCCGCCGCCAGTGCGAGACGAATACCACCCACCAACTCTTCCAGTGTCCCCGATCTCAAAACCCAGAGTACTCGATGTAGGACTCGTCGGCAGACCACTTTTTCCCTTCCATTCTCCTTAACCTTCTGCAGACGGACTTGCGATCTCTCTCTTCTTCGCTCTCTCCTTGGCTCCGTCACCACTTTCGTTGATCCACTGCCAATTAATTCGTGCATTTCATAGACCCGCTGCCATCTGCACTGCGCCACGATGCCGGCCTGAGCATTCTCCCAGTCCTGACACTCGTTCGTTTAGACGCGCCTTGCCATGGCCAGCTGAAGTTGCCTCGTTGTCAACCAGGTGTGTTTGCAGGAGAGGTCGAGCAGCAGGTTGCACGGTGCTCATTGAGCCTTCCCTCTCTGAGTGCGCCTGTGCGTGCGTTTCAAGTCACGTCAGGCGGCAGGTCAAGTGCCATCGACAACATCGTCAACATGGGCCGGCTTCGCAACTTGTCCGCGAGCTTCAAGGCTGCGGCGTTCAGCAACGGTTCGACCTTCTCGATTCCTGCGCTCTCCAAGACGTCTACCAACGGCCAGACCCAGATCGTCGACAAGGATTACCCGTCGCCGACCACGCTCGAAGCCTCACCAGCACCCACGGAAACTCCTCGGGCGACGCCTAGAACAGACCGAGCTGCCTCCCGTCCTACCTCTATGGTGTACACGCCGCCGTCAATGGATTATGAAAGAGAACAGCATATAGAAGAGTTGAGACCGGTGTTCAGGTACGCAAGGCCCACGAACCCTAAGTACTCTGTTCGGCTCCTAGTGCTGACGCCATCACCTAGTTTCTTATCGAGCCATAGCAACAAGCTCTACCAAGAAGGTACTTGTTGATTGTGTACTTGCACCCGTGAGCGGGAGGAATGCTGATAGTGTTCGTCAGGATATTTTCTCAAACTGAACGATCTTGATACTCGTGAGCGGTGCATTTCTCAAAATTTTGGTACTGGACAACTGACAGTTCTCTAGATGGGAGACCAAATGCGGACCGCAACTGGACGGAATGCTTCGCTCAGCTGGTGGGCAGCGTGCTCTCCCTTTGGGATGCGGCTGCTCTGGACGCGGCCGGTCAAGATGGGGAGGTTGCACCCACCTTCATCAACCTCGCCGACGCCTCCATCAAGATGGTTTTACACCCCCATTCTCTATTCCTCCACGGCTACTGATTGTTTGACAGATCGAGACTCTTCCGACTCGCAATCCTGATGTCCAACCTCTGCAGAATGTGCTCTCAGTCTCCACGGCGGGCAAGAACCGATATCTACTGCATTTCAACTCACTCCACTCTCTAACTCAGTGGACGGCCGGTATCCGACTCTCCATGTTCGAACTTGCGTCCCTGCAGGAGTTATACACCGGGTCATTGGTTGCTGGCAAGGGCAAGTTCTTGAATAACATTCGGATGATTATGGAAAGGACAAAATTTAAGACGGAAGACTGGGCGCGTGTTCGATTTGGCGCCGGGACCCCTTGGAGACGTTGCTGGTGTGTTATCGAACCACCTGACGAGAAAGAGTGGCAGAAATCCAACAAGTCTCTGAAGAAGAAATCAGCGTACGACCGACCTGCTCTGCCCAAGGGAGTCATCAAGTTCTACGACACAAAGAAGACGAAGAAGGCTGTGCCTATTGCAACCATTACCGACGCATACTCGGCTTACGCTGTTTATCCTCAGTCGAAGGCTTTGATTGACCAATCAACACTGGTCAAAGTGGAAGGCCGTATCACCATCCACTCAAAACCAGAGTCGAAGACCGAAGGCTTCGTTTTCGTCATGCCTGAGCTGCATCCTGCTGTCACAGGATTTGAGATGATGCTCCGCTGGCTTTTCCCTGTATATGACACCTTCCATCTGTATGGCCGGCCTCAGCGATTGATCGCCGACACGTGGGACCCACGGGGACTCATGTTTGCTATGCCAAAGGAGCGGAGATATGGTTACTTGGACATCATGGACGTTGCGGCATTGATACATAGTCCAGGCAGTGACAGATGGAGCGAGCGAGAATGGCGCAAACAGCTCAAAGAGACGACCTCCAAACGGATGTCAATGACGGCACAGCAACGGCCAAACAGCAACCTCGAGAATAGGCGCGATAATCGGGCTGTGTCAGAGTCTAGGCCACGCGTGCAGTATGACGATGTCGAATCGATTCGATCGACTCCTTCCTCCCACCATCAGCACAATCAGTCAACGGACGCAGTGTTTGCCTCGCCCAAGAAAGCAGTGACAGCCCCAGCAAACGTCGCATATCTTTCTCCCGGCAAGAACCATCACTCAAGGTCTGTGTCAGAGTCCATGGCATACATGACGCCCACGAGAAATCATCCCCCTCAACACAATTACAATCCGTCTAGATTGTCAGCTGAGTACACTGCGGAGATGGAGCCCATTGAAGCTCCTCCACCACCCCCAGCACATCGAAATCCATTCAAGTATAGTGCTGTCACAAGCGAGGTGGAAGCTTCTGACAGTCGGTACAGCTCAGACAGCGACGGGCAAGGGCCGCGGACCTATCGGGAAGATGTTGAGGAAGACGTCAGAGAAGCAACACCACCTGCACCGGTCATGGCTCCTCCAGACATGCAGCATCAAGCTGGTGATGTTCCACAGAAGCGGCCCGATGCTCGACCAGATTTGAGGCGAGAAAAAAGTCGCATGTCAAATGGAACATTGTCTCAGATTGTCGATGTGAATAAACTCGCGAGCGGTGGGGCGGTTGCGGGTCATGCAGCCATGGTGGCGTGGAATCACGGCCGAGGACAGGGGGAGAACTTGACCCAGGGGCCTCGAGGGGTAAATGATGAGACCCCTCACGACGAAGATATATCTGCTAATCAACCTATTTCTCAAGAAGTGGTAGCAGATGGTGCTTATAAGCAACCTGCTGATGTCAGACCAGAATCCGCTGGACGCCCAAGCGAGCATTCAATCCCTCGAAAACCGATTGCACGAAAACCAATTCCGACAGCCGCCTCGCCTTTACTAGCGCCACCGAACCACATTCAATTGTCCGAAAATATGTCTCAATATTCAGCATCCGACTATGAGAGAGATAGGAGCAGTTCACCGGACTACGACAGCCTTCCTGACGACCAAGGGCCCCAGATTGCCACTAGGAAGACACGGACTGGTGTTCTGAAAACAGTCGGCGATCCCAATCTGTCAAGAATCACTGACGCCCAGAACTCAAACGATATTGATATACCTGTTGTTGACTTCGGTACGACCTTCACTCCTACCTTGACTCCAGGACATAGTCGTCCTGCGACCGCTTCTGGGATACTTGGACGGGACTCGCCATCGGATCGCCCTCTTACAGCTCCTGCGACGCCTCTGACGAGATCACCTCACGATGAGCGGATTCCCCCTGGTGTCTTCACTGCCAGCGACGAGCCGAGATCGCCGCTTGACAGACAGAGCCCTCGACCTAATCACTCTCGCAGCTCGAGCTATGCTTGGCGTCCGGGGACAAGCTTAGCGAGGCATGACTCTATGGGAGGATTGACCGCTGAGGAGTTCGTGCAGCAGCGTGCCACGGCTGCCCGCGTACCGCATGGCTACGTGCCGCACAGGAGTGTCTCGTACAGCAAGGTAGAGCAGTCCCCCGACAAACCGCCCAAAACGCGCCATTCCATGATGGTTCGGCCGAGCTCGAGAAACTCGCTTTTGGTGGACTACACACCTCATCTAACAGCCAGGGAGCAGGAGCATATTGCAAGGATCACGGGCGGCCCACTGCTCCAAATGAATGAAAGGAGCAGGACACCAGATCCATCGGTCGGCCTCATTGGCGCAATCGAAGCCCGAGAGCAAGAAAAAAGGAATATCAAGGAAGGAGTCGCCGGCCATATGGTGCAGGAGGCGATTGCACAGAGGCAGGCTGCGGAGCGCAACTATGGAATGCAGCAAGCCACCATCTACAGCTCCCCCATTGACGCCAGACAGAGCGGGCAGTGGACTAACCCACAGGCGTCAATATATTGGGGTGGTGGCATGTCCCAGCAGCCGCAACTGCCTTGGCCCAATCAGTCTGGCTGGCATCATCAGCAACAAGCTTCGGCCCACCATATGCAGCAGATGCAGCCTCAGCAGCAGCACCCGATGTACGATGCAAGGTTCAGCGGATATTACGCGCCTCAAGGTGGTCATGGGTCACGATAAACGGTCATGTATGGTGGGCATTTTGCATTGCAAGCGTGGGATGGTCCTGCATTGGTGAAAGCGGGGAGATTCGCATTTGCACAGGGTTTGCCTTTTCTGCACTGCATAGAGTGATAAGAATGTTCAACGAGATAGAGGAGCCTCCTCCAGGGGAGAACAAGGCCAATGATACGGAGTAATGATCAATGTACATACGCATAGGCTACGCGCGCGTCGCCCAACGAGTCCGCGGCACAAGCGAGGCTACTTAAGCGAAGCATGGGAGCAGTTGCGGTCTACTCGTACATAATGTAACTGTCCAAACGGCCGGGGTTTGGATCATTGAGATTCCGGGGGCAGGGCAGTAAAGGTGAAGCACGTGGCAGTGGCTTTGGTGCGCCGCTTGGGAGAATAAGGAGCCGCTCCCTTGCTCCATTGCTGCAGATGGGCGGAGGCCGTGCTGGCCGTGAATCCATTCTGGGCCCGGCTCTGGCTCCGGCTCTCGCTTTTTGGCCTCCAACACAAGTTCAGAGTAGCACCGATAGCACTTCCATATCGCCTGGTTTGATGCCAACTTTCTCATTCGCTTACTTTCCGGTACTTTGAAGCAACGACTTCACTCTCCGCTCACTTCGCTGTCCTTGTCACTTCCTTGCAACGTCGATACCACGTCTCACACGCAGCTGGCCTGCTGACTCTGAAATCGGGGCCCCCCATCTAAGCAAAGCAATCTCGCGCATTTACTCCCTGTACACGCACGCCGCCCTCGGCTGTCTCTGGTAACGTCCGGAGACTTCTCACACCTGTGCGACGAGACCATCGCAGCAACTACTGCTCTCAACATGGTTTGAACGGACGCCCTGCCTTTCCCACGATGCCCTTACGGACTCTTCTGCCCTCAGCGCCTGGCTTGGGTCTGTCACACCGCAGACACAGCAGTATCGTCGAAGATGCTCCGTCAACTTCAACCCTCAATGCTCCGCTACCAGGCACTCGTACTCGGGGCAACTCCTTGAAACGGCTGAGCCTGAGCCTTTCGCGCACCAACGAAGAGCCCTTCCCTCCGCTCCTGACAGGGGAAACCGACGAACTCCCTCGGCAGAGACCCTCGACTCAGCCTGGTGCGGCGCCCCAACATGTCCAACTGCCAAAGGATGTCGTTGGTCCGGCAGCCTTATCGGACGAAAGAGATAGAGAAGAACAAAGAAATGGCCCTCAGGATGAAGTTGGGGACCTCCCTTTGCCCACACGTCAAAGGCTGTCACTATTGGGAATGAGGCATGCATCAGATCCGCAATTGTCCACCAGATTCCGGAGTGAGGAGCATCATGCCCCACAAGACGTCGCTCGTATGTATTCATTCAAGCTGAAATTGTCGTCCTTGCTAAAGCTCTCCATGTGTAGCCCCCAAAATCATTACAACCGCACCCACAACAAACGAGATGGACGAGCCTCCGCAAAGACCTTCCAAACGCAAATTGTTCGCCAGAGCCCCGAGCCCCTTCCGAAAAAGCCAGAGCTTCAAACAAACGGTCCTGGACCCATTCAAAGGCTCCAGTGGTGAAGATCCCGCAGAGGGAGATACTGTCTCAACCAAATCGGGGCTACCCAGGAGTACCACATCGTTCGAACGACTTCCCAGGCTCAAGACGAAGCATCGAGCAATGGCGCCGCCAGCATATGGCGACGACTCGTCATCGTCGCTGGCAATACCCGTAACGAGACTTTCAGAATCTTCCCGATCTGATGATAGCTCCGGGGACCACCACGTCTATGCCAAAACCACCACTACTCATACCATTTCCACCACCACCACCTTCTTTAAACTTAGAAGACGGAAGAAGGACAAAGGCCCGTTGTTCCCCTTGCCTGAAAAGTTCTCCAAGCCGGCCTCAGGCCAAACTACCACATCTCACACGCCCGCGGAATCCATGGTTGGGAGGAGGTCGATGTCGCCGAGCAGGAGATCAAATACTGCCGTGAGATTTGACACTGAACCAAGCAGATATGGCTCAGCCAGCGCCTCGCCAACTCAATCGGCCGTGGCACTCACCAACGCGCCATTTGGATCGCCTGGCGCCACAATTGTGCGGCAAAATTCAAATTGGTCCACGTATTCTGGCAACTCTGCTCCATCGGTCACGCTTGTGCCTCCGCGGCTCTCGGGTAGGGGTAGATCCTCAACCTTGAGTTCGCTTGGAAAGTCCAATGACCGATTGTCCGATCCCCCCCCTCAGTCAGCGTCAGCGCGTACCTCGACGTCGACCAGTGGCAGGCGAAGCTTTGGCGATCTTTTGACATTGCCCCATAGACTACGCCAGAATTCCGCGCCAGCCAAGGGATCCGGGACTGGCTCAAGTCCAGGCACTCCCGGTTCGAAATCCAACTCGTTGCATTTACCCAGAGAGCCGGAGCCAGAGCGAGTGTATCCTAAGCGGGAAGACGATGAGACCCCAGCAAGTTATCTGGAAAGGTTGGAGGCTGCCGTTCCACGAAGCGGAATGGCCTCAATCCTGTGCAAGGGTGCGGACGATTTCTCCAGGACTTGCTTGCGCAAGTACATGCGCGGCTTTTCGTACTTCGGCGACTCCATCGACATTGCGATCCGCAAAATGCTGATGGAGGTGGAGCTGCCGAAAGAGACTCAACAGATCGACCGACTACTGAATGGCTTCGCAGACCGTTACTACGAGTGCAACCCTGGCATCTTTGCCTCGACCGATGACGCGCAGTTCGTCGCATTCTCAATACTGCTGCTGCATTCCGATGCGCACAACAAGAACAACAAGCGGAAGATGCAGAAACAAGACTATGTCAAGAACACGCAACATGGCTCTGTGCAAATAGCTAGTGATATTCTAGAGTGTTTCTACGACAACGTGTGCTATACGCCCTTTATCCACTTCGAGGATGAGGTTGCCGTCAACAGTCACCGCTTAGCAGTTCCCAAGGCCAAGAGAAGCTTAATCAAGACGAAGAGCATCGAAAGTTTGCGTGGTCCCGTCGATCCCTACACCCTGATATTAGACAACAAGTTGGACGTTTTGCGGCCGTCCCTGAAAGACGTTATGGACACGCATGATTGTTACTGTTCCACGGGAACGTCTTCTGTATTCGACACGACCGCCCTTCATCGCGCTTTCCTCAACTCGGCCGTCCTGCAGATCATCTCTGCGAGGTCCAGACCTGACGCTTTCCAATCACAGGCTACCATCAGCAACCCGGGCGACACCCAGGCCGGGATTGTCAGTATCAAGATTGCGAAAGTCGGCTTGCTGTGGCGCAAGGACCCGAAGAGAAGAAAGGCCAAAAGCCCTTGGCAAGAATGGGGCGCTTTGTTGACCGACTCGAAGTTGTATTTCTTCAAGGATGTCGGCTGGGTCAAGAAGTTAATGTCTCAGTCGGAGGCCTATTCGAGATCTGCCCTTCAGTCCGCTCCACTCACTTTCAAACCTCCTTTGACCTCCTTCGAGCCTGACGCTCTGATGTCGATGGATGATGCCGTGGCATTGCTGGATTCGAGCTACAAGAAACATAAGAATGCCTTTGTATTTATCAAGCACGGCGGTTTCGAAGAGGTTTTCCTAGCCAACAGCGAACCCGAGATGAACGACTGGATCGGCAAACTGAACTACGCAGCCACCTTCCGTACGGCTGGAGTGAGAATGCGTGGTCTACTAGGCGCCAATTATGAGGGACGCCATCTCTTGCGAAAGGACTCGGACTTTTCTACCAAGAGCGGGGACACGCCACAGAAAGACAGGAAATTGGATGCCCAAATGGCTTGGGAAATCATGTTCTACCGCCGTCAGTTGATTAATGAGAAAATCAGCGACTTTGACGAAAGGATCGCGGTGGCGCAGAAAGAACTCGACAATCTCCTTCGGAATGCTCGCCATCTACTCATCTTACTCCCCATCCAACAAAAGACCCGAGAAGCTCTTGTCCTCGCCGCTGGTCGAATGTCGGCCAAGTTGAAATGGACCAGAGTCGAGCTGTGGCGAACAAGGACGCACCGAGACATATTGGCTAAGGATCTAGAAGAGGAGGGTGCAACTGCATTTCCCGTTCCCAAGGGTTCCTCGTTGTCGACGCCGCAAAAGACCACTCCTCTCAAGACGGGCCCACAAGAACTTGGACGTACCATCACAGACACCAGTCATGTCACGTTGTCGCCGGTCAGTGCGACTTCTTCCAGGCCGTCCAATATTGCCGACAAAATCAAGAGCTCGGAAAATGCAAGTATGCGTACAGAGCTAAGCCTGCCGGATTTTCCATCTGCCGTTAGCCCTTCTTTGTCCGGGGAACATTCCTTGTCGCGGCATGAGAGCATTCAGGAGCCGCACACGCTGTCACACCAGGTCTCGACGGCGAGTTCACGCCACAGTCGAGATCGAGATCGCCTTGCTCGAACGACAGACGATCCCGAGGATAGAATCCTGCGTGAGGCTGGTCTGACCAATGTAGAAGGCAGTGTGCCGAAGGACAGACGGCCTGACACCAGCGAGTCCGAAAGAGATCGAGTTGGTGCCATAGCAGGGGCCATTTCCGGAGCGATCGACTCGTCCAAGTCCGGAAGCATCCGACGGAGTTTGCAACGTAGCTTACGCGAGCCTCTTCATCACCCGTCACCTAGCATCCATCGCCATAAGAAGGGGAGGGAGTCCGGATCAAGTATCGCTGCAACTGAGGACGGAAGTAAGTCGATGCACAGTGAATCTGAAGAGTTGAGACGGGGTGTGGGTAGTTTTATTCTGCATGGCAAGAAAGCGTCTGTGATCACCATGTCTCCCGAGTGGCAGCATATGTCCAATGAAGACAGGTTGAAGTTGAGGAAGGCGGAAAATGACAATGATGAGGCGGCCGATGAAAAGACGCCGGCACAAAGTGTAGCAGAGGAGGCGGTGCCCACGGAAAGTGTGTCACAGGTGGGGACAGCAACATCCGGAACGCAGTACAATCGGGACGTCACTGTTGACGGGGCCAGTCACATCTCACAACATGACGAAGATGATGAGGCAGACGACTCAGACCATTTCGACTCGACGCGGTCAAGTCGCAAGCACAGCTTCGCAACTACATCGGGGGAACAATTCGTGGACGCCGAGACTGGAGAGACGAGCAGCAATCGGTCTTCCTCGGACGGGAATGCAGAAGCGTACGAGAAAGCAATGGGCTCACCACGACAACATTACGACTGACGATCATGACCCAAGAAAGGTTGTAGACAACAAAAGAGGAAATGTAAAGGCTTGGCCTGGCGGCCTGGGACTGGGAACAGACCGGCAAAGGCTTTTGCAAAAGAGGCGTACAGGATCACGACATGTTTTGCGATGCGGATTAGATAGGAATTCGACGAAGGAGAGGAGTACTGGAGCTGGGCAAAAATGTAGACATTTCTGCTGATGACTTGTGCCGGGCACGGCATGGGCCAAACTTAGGCTCGGGCAATGGAAAGAACCGGCTTCCCAAGCCCTACTACCTACCTACTTGACGTGTCCTTTCTCCACCTCATCCTCGCATTTCCCTCCAAGCGGTCGGATAGTCGAATGAGTACAAGTCCCCCGCTGGCCTCGATATGACGTGACTGCTTGCAATGATTCCAAGTGAGGTGTTTGGGTGCTACGCCGATCGTACACTCGTCCTATACATACTATACGAACAGGCCGTGACATCAGAGGTTGCATCAGATGTCACCTGTCACATCTGCTGGATATGTATTGACGTGGATCCATCTGATTCTATATTGATAGATAGGAAAGTAGGTCGGTGAGTAGATGTGTAACGTATGATATGATTGATTGGGCTGACGACGACTTGAGACGTGTGACTCGAGGAGGACGTATTACAAACGCACAATTGTACCAAGACTGCTGCGGTATACAGGTACAGGTACCGAGCTCCGTTTCGTTGTTCTCGACATCTCCGCCCGCCTGCCTGTTTGGCTGCCTCCCCTCCGTCGCATGAAGCATTTCCGTTTCCGTTTCCGTTTCCGCTCCGCTGATGGGCTTTTCCCCTCGGCGCAACAAGACGCCCTGAGGCGGTATCGGTTTCAACTTTTGGGGTATCATTTTGTTTTTCGTGCCTATCCGGGGTGGGTGGGTCGTTAAACTCGTTCGGATTCGTTGGCATTCGTCGGGAAAACGGCAGGAAACCGTCAAGGTAAAGTCAGTTCGTTCGTTCACAGCATGGTGGCACTGGTTCTTGATGTCACATGTGGATAATTTTCGTGCCATGATACCGAGAGTTCGTAATCATTCCTTTTTCTTTTTCTGGCAAGACGCTTTCACGTGCTCGTCTTCTCGCTGGGTGCTAGGGTCGAGGCCTCGCTCATGTTGCTGTCGTTCCGCTTGAGCTCGACCTTGGCAGAGAAGTCGCGCGCAATCTCTTTGACCTTCTCGCGTCCTTCGCGGATCCTGGAGACCGGATGCGCGGTCAGCTCGGCCAGGATGGTTCCGCCGTTCTTGCTGTGCAGCACGAGTCTCTTGTTCGTGGCCAACTCGTGTGCCATGGTGTCTTCGAGGCGGCCAGGCCCTTCGAAGCCAATGAGGCGGTTGAGATGCATGACCACGATGACGAACATCTGATAGGCCAGCCAGACAATCTGGACGGTCGTGCTCACCCAGAGCATGCTGAGCAGGCCGATGGGGAAGCAGAAGACGAAGCCAAACACTAGCGCCATGCTCATGTTCTCTCGCGCCCGGTCCAAGCGACTTTTACGGATGGGGTGGCCCCAGTGGCGGAAGAACTGGCGGACGAGCTCCTCGGGGCCGGAGATCAAGGGGAACCCGTGGTCGTAGTCGTCGACCTCGACCAGGAAATCCGGTCCCAGTTGTGAGGATGACTTGACGCTGGGGACGGCTGGCTCGCGACGGACACAGCAGAGGATCGACAGGAGCTTGAGAAGCAGGGGAAGACACATGTAGGCGGCAAACCAGAAACATCTCTGCTCGGCGAGCAGGATGAGCAGGGCGCAGCCGATGGCGGTGGACTCGCTGGCGAGCATGACAAACGGCGTGGCCAGGCTGGTGTTGTCTTCGCAAAAGACCCGGGCTCCTTTGCGCTTCGACTCGTCATCTGCGACGGACAGTTGGAGGTGATAGACCATCTGGACCGCACGCCGGGTCTCGGTCTCTTGGGTCTCGACGTCGGCTCCCTTGTTGCTCAGCTGGTCGCTGCTCAAGTCGTGATTCCTGAGCCCGCGGAGCACGTTGACCCAGAGCCCATTGCGCACCTCGGGGTCGTGGTCCAGGCCGTTGTAGCCATGAAAATGAAACCGCAGGCCGCTGTTGGGATAGAAGGCCGTCCCGAGCATGTGTCCCCGCTGTGGCCCTTTGTACAGTCCTTTCTTGCGGAACCTATCCAGCACCTCCAGGGCGGCGCGGTGGAGCGGGCCACCCATCGGCATCAGTAGAGCGGAGCCGACAAAGGTGCTAAGGCTGTGGCCATTGTAGAACCTCTGGGGCCAGAGGAGGCGTTCGAAGAGGTAAGGCTCCGCCGCTTCTGCACCCAGGTAACCGATGATGGAACCGAGGGCGCCCGCGAGGGAATTGAGGTCTGACGAGGGTGAAGGCATGCCGAAGAATGTCTGATCCGGCCCCGTGAGAGGAACTTGCAGCGGCATGGCAGAAGGTTCTGTGCTTGTTATATGCTGCAGGAAGCAAAAAGATCGGGTCGCACTGGTGCGTTGGGTTGCAGGTTCTATGCATACGCGCGATGGCCGCTCACTGATATGTCCAGAGGTCGAGTCACTGTGCTTCGCCACCGACGATGCACTGGCTGCATGGCGGAATCACATGCCAGGGCTACGACTCGCCTTTGTCGCTGCCGGCGTGCGTCAAGCTGCATCACACCACAGCCCGCGAGGTTGATATGCAGTGGCATAGCCACCTCTGGTCGCCAGGGAGGGGCCCCTCTACCCCGCTTGTGCGCCTAACGAGAGCGACGCATCGCAGGCCTGCCTTGGTTCTTCCGCTCTGCTCTGCTTGCACATGCTCGCTTGCACATGCTCGCTTGCACGCGGCTGAGGCTGAAACGTTGCGACCCATGATGAAGCAGGGAAGCAGAGAGAGAAAAAAGGTGACCGATTGCCTGCGCGCGCCTTTTCAGCCGCCACAAGTGCTCGTGCAGCCTGATATAAGGGAAGATGAGTGCCTGGCGTGACTGCGCGCAACCTGAGGGAGATTCTCAATTAACGCCCGGCCATGCCTCAGCCACAGAATCTCCCATTCCCACCAGGTGTCTGCCACGGCTGTCGGCAGCGGTGCTTCGACCTCGCATCCTCCTTGTCCGGCACAGACCGATCAGACGCTTCCAGCTGCGGCCCAGATCCACACTACCACAACTTGGATCTGCTGGAAGGAGTCTTCTCGACATGCAACGCCGACCTCCCGCCCACCGTGACTCAGGCACGCAGCCTGGCCTCCGCGCTGGGGCTGGGTGAGCCCGGGTCGTATCCCGGATTCCGCTGGCAAGTTGCCGCACATACCTATGCGGACCTCGCACCTGACCGGCTCCAGCTGCCAGGCAAGCATCAGCACTCGGGCAAGTTCGATTGGGTCGGGCCTGAGAAAATTGATCTGCCGAAATACCTGTGGGACAATGTGACTTTTGCAACTGTCGAGGCGACCCCCGAAAGACTGAGAAGATACTGTGCCGTCTCGTGGACATGGGGCCGATATCAAAAAGGCTATGCCACCGGCAACCCGGAATGGCGGAGCACAAGGGGAGTGGATTGGCGTGTCCCCAAGTTGCCCATGGTCCGGTCACCGTTCCTCCGGAAGCCGGTGGATCGATTGACCCATCTGAAGCATCTCTTGTCCCGCATCAAAGCGTTCAGATACTTCTGGGTTGACGTCCTCTGCATCAATCAGGGGGCCGATGATGCCGCCAAAGCCGAGAAAAAGAGCGAGATTGCCAAACAAGCCCAGATCTTTGCGAACGCAACTGCTTCGATAGCGTACCTCTGGGGCCTTGATGAGCGAGACCGACACGATCTCAGTCGCGCCCTCGGCGCTCTCGGAGGCCTCCTGGCGTCTTGTATCTGCTTTCGACCCGGTCAGCCGTTCCTGGGGGCCAGTCGCGCCAGCAGCGTCTGCACCTTTCCTCAGCACGCGGAGTGGGATCACCTGTTCACGCGTTTGCAGGACGACAAGTGGTTCACTTCGCTATGGGCGCTGCAAGAGATGGTCCTCTTCCCGTCTGCCATATGGATGACTCAAGATGGAGGCCTCGTGACTGTCAATAGACACCTTGTCACCACGAGGCTCTTCGCGACAGCCGTGCGGCTCTTGCAAAACATGTCCAAAATACGCTCGCAGCAGTGGGATATCGAAGAAAAATGGTATATCAGGAAAAACAACTTCAATGAGTCCCGGTACCTCAAACTGCGGAAGGCGATCGATGATCTCGAACATCGGCGGAGGGTGGCGCTACATGAAGAAAGCCGTCGACAAGAGGACCATACCGTCGAGACGGAGCTGTGCATAGAGGTGTCGACCGAGCCCCGTATCCCTTCTGTCCTCAAGCATAAGTTAGCCGACCAGCCACTACAAGACGAGGTCGACAAGTGGATCAAGTGGTCGTTCGGCAAAGCCGGTATTGACGTGTCGCTGGGGGCAAATCGGACAGCCATTCTTATTGCCGGGAGCAATCGCGAAGTCGTCGACAACCAGTCAAAGGAATATGCACTCCTCGCCGCGCTGAAAATAGGGTACGACCGAAAACTGGTCCCGGAGGAGTTCGAGGACTTCCTCGAATGTGAAGAGCGGCATTTCTCGCACAATCTTCTCAACATAATCCTCCGCGAAGAAGGGCCAAGGATGTTTAATGTCTTGCACGAATCGTTTGTGCCCGAATTCAAAACCCACTCCAGCAATATGCTAGATGTGTCCGATTGGGAGTCGCTCCCGGCCACCTTCCCGTACCTGGAAATCGCGCTCCCAGACAAGCCAAAAAGCCAACGTCGAAACTCAGACCACGATGGAGACTGGGTGCAGATCACGAAGCGGATTGAATCCCTGCAAAGTGAGGTCCCCTACCATCAAAATGGTCGGGGTCGATATGTGGCCATCCCACGATCGAGAGATCGCATTCTCACCGACATGTTGCCGTGGAAAGCAGCCTACGCCAACTACAAGGATTCGAGCTATGACGATAGCGTCGACGTGGTCCCGGAAGACATCAGGAATTGGCACCTCCATCCGTCCGGAAAGGTCCACATCCCGTCATTAGCAAAGGTTCAAGCCATCACCACGGGGACGGAGATCAAGCTTGGCTTGAACGGCGGTGAAGTGGAGTATGATATCGACGGGGCCAGTGACCTGAAGCTCATAGGGGCGACGCAACCTTGGCTGTCCGAGAAGCTGGGTAACAAGCCGAAATTCATCTTTCTCCCGTTGTATACTTGTCACTATAGCTCTCGCGACGTGGGTGGTCGGACCCGAGGATCCATGAGAAATCATCCTGCCGGTAACCGCCAAGAAACATTTGGGGTCGTCCTGGTTGGGAAGTCTCGTCTCCGGAAGGAACAATCACATACGACTTGGTACAAGCTCGGAATGTACAGTGGGACAGGGCCGACCACGACCCTGGGCTGGAAGGACGGCATCGTAGTCACTTCACCCCACGACGATGCACGAATATCTGCCTCCCAGTTCCGCCGCGAATGTCAGGACTTGTCGGGTGTAGCCACGCTGTTCAAACAGTCCTCGTCGGATATGGCGGCTATGGTTGAGGAAGGCATCGAAGGCATCCACCTGACGGAGATCTTGAGAACTCGATCCAATGAGTCTTTGGAGCCAGACCGGGCGGGGAGTAACGGGTTCCGGTCGCACTTTGTGCGATATTTCGGCTGGGTATTTGGCGCCACGCTTTGAAGATTGCTGGGCCGAATTTTCATGTTAGAACCTTCTTGAACGTGTGCTTGAGGTGGCTTCATTATAGCGTGTGGGAAGTCAGTCGAAGATTTCTACCTACTCATAATTTTTAATGGTTCAACAACAGGAGAAAGTACTCCAGACACTTTACAACGGCAGGGATCTTATGATCCCCTCATGGGTATTCCGGAGTCGACTCCTCTAAGGAGTATCTCAACGTGGGACAGCGGACAGTGACGCCACGAGGCTGCCAGGAACGGGGAGAGGGAGAAGCGGGCCCTCCCTGGGTAAGCATGACCGGGTATCAAGCTCGGACGAAATGACTTTTGTCATCATAAACGCAGCGGACCAGGCTTTCTGATACGAGTTCATCCGTCTTTGACTCTTGGCCATCCCACGATGCTTTAATCTTTGGATCGCTCGCCGAACCGTACGGCTCAGAGCATATCCAACCCAGCATAGTACGGAGGACAGTTCACAGCACTTCTGCCGTCTATCTAGGTCCCGCAGTACTGCACCTAGCTAAGGCACTTCGTAATCCATTGCACATTCAGCAGCAGTTCAGGCCGGACCCCGGCTAGGTCTGCCTGAAAGGACGGAGGACGTACATGTAGGGCTACCGAAGATGTAGGTTAGCCTCGCCTCATTCGGATCGAACACATTCAGGCCACCACAGTAACATCGAGTATTACTACGCATGGTACTAGTGCTACTCGTTGCCAAGGTAGGATCTGTAGGATCTTCTTTCCCTTCGTTCCTACACTTTCCCGAACGCGCTCGATGCGGGACTTCATCCTACTATACTCCGTATCTACGCTTTACCGCCACCGGAGGTGCGCATAGGCCGCCAGTACGCAACGCAATACCCGGTCGGCACTTGGGATTGATACCATCCATCTATTATCCTATCCACGTCTTGTCCCGTTGGGAGTGTGGGAGTTTTGTCCTTTGTCAGCACGCCATCCTGCTGGGCAACGGCTCGGATGTATGATACATATATGTGTGTATGTGTGTGTCTGCGTGTGCTTGTCTCCACGTGTCCATTCCTGCAACATATAAAGAAGCAATGATGGTGGTATAGGCCGGTCATCCCATCTCGTTGCATCCCACACCTCACCCGCAACGAGGGCCATCCACCATATCTACCTACGGACCCAACTTACAAACCCCTGACCGTATCTTGGGGAGTTGCGAGTGTGTCACGCCGACAGCGCCGACAAAATGGCGGAACCAACCTCAACCTCAAAACCGACCATCATCATCGTCCACGGCGCTTGGCACCGCCCAATCCACTTCCAGCACCTGACCGAAGCCCTGACCTCGCACGGGTACAAGGTCGTGACCCCGGCCCTCCCCTCCATCGACAAAGCCCCCGAGGAAATCACCCCGGACAACCAAGCCGACATCGCGACCGTCCGCCGCGCCATCCTCGCGGAGCTCGACGACGCCAACCATCCCAGCGACGTGATCCTCGTGCCCCATTCCTACGGGGGCATCCCGGCCTCGGGCGCCATCCGGGGCCTGGACCCGCAGTCGCGCGCCGCGGCGGGGAAACGCACGAGCGTGCGCGCCATCGCGGCCATCACGTCCTTCATCATCCCCGAGGGGATGAACATTCCGGCTGCGGAGGGTAAGGCTGACACCCCCGCCGCCGAGCTCCCGGACCTGGTGTACCCCCCGCCCACGGCGCTGTTCTGGCAGGACGTGCCGGCCGAGTCCGAGACGTACGCGTTCGCCGAGAGGAATCTGAACGTGATGAGCATGGCCGCGCTGCTGGACCGGTGTCGGTTCTCGGCGTTTGAGGTCGTGCCGGTGCATTTCCTGCTGGCGCGCGAGGATCGCGCCATGAAGTTTGCGACGCAGGAGAGCGTGGTCCAGCGGATCAGGGACCACGGGCGGGTCGTGCGCACCGAGGTGCTCGACGGGTCTAGTCATAGTCCGTTTCTAAGTCGCGTGGACGAGACGGTGGCGTTTATCAGGCGTAGTGCCGGTGAGGATGTGTAGCTGTGGTGTGGTGTGGTTTGTGACCACGTGTTTTAGATCGGTATGGTTATCGCTTGGCTATGGCTGTGGCTATTGATATAGGTATCGATATAGATGTAGATGTGCATATGCAATAAGTGCCGGCTGACCATATCGGGAGACAGAACACGGCGCGCGCGCAAAGACGCACACACACACACACTTTTACCCAGGTGGCACATGATCACATTACATTACAACACATCATGCCACGAAGTGACACGGAATGCCATACTACCACACCGAGCTTTGGCCCATCCCCTCCTACAATGTCTTCACCTCGTCGAGCGGATCCCTAGCCTTGCCCGATTCCCAAGTCCTATCAATCAACGTCTTCCTCGCCTCACTCCGCGGCTTCAGGTCGAAGACAAACGGCCGAGGCTGCACGTTGAACCCGGCAGTATAATCGTACAGCGGAACTTCGACGCCCGGTCTCTTGGAAATGTGCGCCGCCCACGCGATCCTCGCGGTCAGCAGGTGTAGCGAGTTCTCCGCGATGTTCATGCCCGGGCAGATGCGGCGGCCGAATCCGAAGCACGAGTAGTTCTGCAGGTTGGGGAATTTGTCGAGCGGCTCGCGGTACGTCGGGTACTTGGGCGAGAGCCAACGATCCGGGTTGAACGTTTCCGGGTCGGGGTAGAGTTCTGGATCGCGGTGGATGGCCCTGCAAGAGGAGGCGGTCAGTTGGTAATCTCTCACGATGCGCACGCACGCCCCAGGGCTGTCTGGCAAGGGATGGGGACCTTGCTACGCGGGTCAACCTTACCATTGGTTTGGATGGATGTTCGTGCCGGCGGGGAAGAAAAACCCGTTGTACACGTCGTCCTTGACCAACTCGTGCGGGACGCCGCCAGCGGTCACGGGACGCCATCTCATGACTTCCTTGATGACGGCTCGACAGGTCGGCAGGGAGGCGATGTCGCCGTATTCCGGCAGGCGGGTGTCGCCGACGACGCGGTCGACTTCGTCCTGGATCTTCTGCTGCCACTCCGGATGGTGGCACATGCACAGCACAAACGACATCATGGCCGCGGCGGTGGTGCCCGCGCCGGCCTCGAACAGGGTGCCGATGACATAGGCTCCTTCGTTGTCCGAGAGGTTGTATTCGGCCTGTCGCTCGAGGAAGGACCGCGAGAAGCATTTGGGAGCCTCCTTGCCTGTGCCTGCCTGCTGCATCTTGTCGCGGACTTCGAGCAGCAGGCCCTTGAACGTCTTGATTTCAAAGTCGTGCAGCCGCGCCGCCTCCTGCTTGAACGGCGCCAGCCAGGTGGGCAGGCACATGAGGATCGGGAACGTGTCGACCAGGTACGCGCCGGGCGAGGCCACTCGCTCGACGTTGTGGACGATCTGGAGGATGTCGCGCACGTACTGCTCGTCGCCGGTCTCGACCGTCTTGCCATAGCACAACCGCATGACCACCGCTGCTGCGTATCGTTCGAACAGGACCTCGTATTTGTCCGGCGTCCTGATCAGGTCGTGGAGCAGCCGTTCCGACTCGTACGTCTGGACCGGCTGGTACGAGGTGGCCGAGGCGTGCATGGTCATGTTGTGCATCACTTTGCGGCCCCGTCGCCACAAGTCTAATGAGTTATCCCCTTTGTTCAGCCAACTCATTCACTCGGCTGACCGAGAGCGTGACAAAAGAGGGGGGTGCAGAAACGAAACTCACCTCCATGGGGGAGGAACAGGGGCCTCAGGTCGCGCGACATCAGCTTCGCCGCCATGGGCAACTGTTCGCGCGACGAGTAGATGTTGCCTCGCTCGCGCAGCAGGTCGTTGGCCACCTTCTCCGTCGACACCATGACGAGATTTCGCCCGAAGATGTTGATCCGGTAGATCGGACCGTATTGATCGGCCCATTCCTTGAACTTCAGCCACGAGTGCTTCGGCGGGATGTCCAACAGGTTGCCCACGAACGGTTTGCCTGAGGGAGAATTACGCGGGTTAGAAGCTGTTCTTCTCGGAGGTTGGCGAGCGTCGCTGCCTGTACTCACCGTCTGGGCCGGGGGGCAGTCTCGCATTGGGAGGCACTTTCGACCTGTTGCTATAGTTGTGGATGAAGACCCCCGCCAGAAGGATCACCGCCGTGCCGACGATGAAGAACGAGGAAGGCATCTTTTTGGGTGGCTTGGTCCGCTCGAGTTGGGCTCAAATCGGGGCCCTGACGCCAGCTCGGTTATATACTGTGCTTTGCTGAGCTCGGTGCTGCCGCAGAGGAGAGATCGATGCTTCCCTCACAGATACGCACACAGCTGGCCTCGCTCAGCAGTGTCCGGGAGTGTCAGCGAGTGGGGAGCGAAAACGAGGCCACTGTGGACTAACACAGCAACTCCGCATCATAAGGCTCTGGCCGAGGGACTCCCCCAAGCCAATCGCCGTCTGCCCGATGCAAAGCTGCAAAACGCTGTTGCACCGCGTCACCCAGTAGGCCTTACCTCATACCCCGTATACATGACAAGGGGGTATTCCCGAGTAGTGGGGGTGCCGGTTGTCTCCTCGATCTGAGTGGGCCGGAGTGTACCCGCCCGTGTTGCGAGAGCCTCGGTGGACGTATTACATTATCGACACACACGCACTGGACCCTTACCCTTTGATGCTTGACAGCCGCGGCTGAGGCGTCGCCGAAGGAGCTCGCAGTGCCAAAATAAAACCCCTCCGTCGCAAAGAGGTCCGATGCGAAACCGAGCTCTGGAATGGGGGCAACTCTGGGTCAGCTTATCACATGGCTGACTCATTTTGCTGCTTTGGACGATCTCAAAGCGCAGGGAGGACGCGAAATGAATCCTGTCCCAGCGGCGAAATGGCAGCATTGCAGAAGCAGGGTATGTATCGACGGGCAGAGATCGAGAGCTTGCTCCTACAATATACCTCGGACGTTGTGGACAAGCATTTTAACTGGACAAAGAACCATTTCAACTATTGCCACTACTTAATCAGGTTGTCCTTTGACTATCTTTTAGCTGTTGAGGTTTCTAAATTGCTCACGCAGAGCCCCGAGATGTACATGCAGACCCGTCATCGTGCGCATTGACAGATGCTGAGGGGCGAAGGTCTCTGGGCTTGTGATATGCAATATGGCGATGGTTTGTCTTTGGGCTCCCTCGCCTTCTTACACGGTTTAAGGAGGGATTGTTGCCCCAAAGGCGGAAGGATTGCCTAGAGGTCACCGTATCTCTCACGACAAGAAGGGTGGCGGCGACCGCGACGGTGACAGCCACGACATTCGTGATCAAGTAGTGTTACCCTGCTAATCCCCTCTTAGGGAGACTCATCTTGACGCATAGTGTCTATGGGGATGGCCACCACACGGTCACCACGCAGAAATGGCCAGGTTCAAATTTGCACTCCCGGGGAAAACAGCTGGCAGGGCGCGCCCTCGCGAATGTGATTGGGGACTTTTCGCAAGGCCAAGATTGCCTCTTCACATGTTTACCTCGCATTCTTTCGCACCCCATGGCCACCTTCCTCCACACTTTTGGGAACTCTCTAGACCATACTTCTCTGACTTGTCCAGGCTGGCCCAAGGTGCGACGTTACCGCAATCCGGCTCTAAAGCCCCAATTCCAGCAGGTGCACAATTCGCCGTAACCGTGAAGAGGGGACGAGATTGTCGATCTCCCATCGGAAACTCGGGGCATATCAGCCAGAAGGGCGGTTCGGGCGAGTCAACAGTCTAGCTTAGGAACATGTTCCGCTGCGCAGCGATGGGTATGAAGGTAAATCGTGCCCAGGGCGGGCAGCTCCAGTGCGGAGCAGACTTCGGTTCTGCGATGAGTCGGATCACATCATAATTATGTCCGATGTGTCGAAGAAAAAAACACCCCAAGGGGCTCAGGGTTCAATGAATACTATTACTAGGAGCTGGAGCTGAAACCCAAAACGACAGTCCTGCAGCTCAATCCATGATATTAGAGCCAAGCAACAAATGGAGGCGCACAGACAAAAGGAGAAGAAAAAGATAAAGGAAAGCGATCCGTCCCTGCGCCTCTACTTAGCCTTGGTTGCACAAACGACATTTTGGCGCACTCGGCCGCGCAACTGGTTGTTTGTCCTGATCCTCCTGATGTATTGGGCTCGGGAGGTCACCCGGAGAAGGTTCAAAGATCCATTTGTTCCAGTATTCCTCCCACTCTTTTAGTTTGGCCTTGAATGGGTTGGGGCGTACGTTGGTCGCCTCGACGCGCATCGTGACGCTACCCAGGCCGACCTCGAACAAGGGGCCGCGGTCGTGGTGACTGCTTCGCTTGTCTTCTTTGTCCTCTTCTGCTTCGGTCATGTCGTCGTCGGCTTTTCCGTCGGCCATGTCTTCGGCGGTGTTTCTTCTCCCGCCGTCGCGGAAGGCTGGGATTCGGAGAAGTGAAAATGGAGTGATGTCAAGCTCTTTCCAAAAATCCACATCTTCGAGTCGCTCAATCGCTGCCACGTACGAAACCTTGGGGTGAATCAGATCGCAAAAGCCGTCCTTGTCATAGTCGTATTCATTATAAGCCTGAAAGAATCGGCACTCATCCAATACATCTTCATCGCTTCTGCAGATGTCGCAGAGTGCAAGGGCGTATTTTTCGTCCTCTGTCAAAGTTAACTTTCTTTTTGCAAGAGGAAAGTAGTTGAAGACCACCCAAAAGCTCTTGTCGATTGGATGAATCAGGACCACAAACGGAGTGGGTCGAAGTTTATTAGGGTCGTAGCGATCGGATTGACTAGAGTCATACCACAGCGGTCCCAAGAAGAAGCCGAATTCCAGAGGTAAGGGCTTCTTCAATCGGCGGGGCGGGGAGCCGACGAGATATGAGGTGGGAGCGTCGAGAGCGGGTCGAAAAATCTCCATGTGTTGCCAGTATCCCCCCAACAAATCCGAATCTTCAGGCCATTCATTCAGCAAATGACATGATGACCTCGGAACATTTCCTGCCTCTTCTCCGTACGGCACCTCCGGTTTGAGCCAGGATGGGTGTCGCTTGTGTTCTTCGGGATCGTAAAAGTAGTGCATAATGTCGTTCTTCCAGTGTTGAGGCAGGGCGTAAAAGGTGTTTGTACCAATTGTAAAAAGCCTGAGCCCATGGGGTTTGGCCCGGTCGACCTTACCCAGGACATTCATGAAACTAGCAAAAGACGTCGGGCGGATGAGCGGCTTACAAGTGGCCCGGTCATTGAAGTTGACAGCATTGATGGCGTTGAAGATCATCCTGGCATTGGGGTCGCATGAGTGCCTAGGTTCGCCATCGTTCCAAAGGGTCCAAGGGATGCGCCGACTGGGGGACTCGATGAGTATATTATTGGCAAGGCAGGTAAACGCGGGCTCTTACCTGTGACTGTAGGATCCGGGCTCACGCTGGTCCACTTCCCATCTTAAAAATCGGCTCGATTTCTCCGTGGGCCAGAAATTTCGTAAGAACGACCAAGTGTGTCCTGTCGTCCGGTTACATGGGAAGCCATCACGCACATCATGGGGTTGACCTACGACAGTCATTCCGAAGCCATACCCTGAATTCCTCCCTCTCTGCTTCGTCCATGGTCTTGGCAAGCCACCGGCGCGGGGACGTCACGGGCCAGAGAATGGGTTCGAGACGCTTTAGCGAAACTTAATGTTGCTATGACCGAGATGGGGATCAATAGAGTTTGAGCGGATATTTATACTTGACAGGTCTGGGACGGAATGTTGTTGATCGGTAGTTATGGAATGTTCATGCCAACTTGCCAGTCACGGGAATGTTGGCGCTGGTTGCTACGGACAATTGGTGCATACCGTGCCTGGAATGCCGACATGGTAACGGACTTTGGACTACTCCAAACTGCATCCAGAGGGCACGGCGAACCGCTCTGACCCGGGATGGTGTGAGGCACAACCTTTGAATATTGAGCCCAGCCATTACTTAATAATCTATGGCTTCGGTCGTCAGCCTCGCGCATACAAGTAGAGCTGTCCATCTCGCCATCAATCACCGAGGGTTGCGAGAGCCAGCAATGCAAGATTGTGCCGGTTTGGGCACTACCGTGTAGACCTTTTTCTGCGCTCTAATAGGGTGCTGCTTCCTTACACAGACGGATTTGTAGTGCGAGGGCTTCCACCAAGCCGCAGCCTAAAGCGAGGGGTGGAAAGTAATTGGAATCCGAGTGCTTTCCAGTTATATTGTATTTAGTACTCTTGAGAAGTGCTCAACGAGAAGGAAGTGGCTGGCTATTGCAACAGCGGGACCTGTCATCGCCTCCGCAACTGACACGAGGGAATCGGCGCTTCCCATAATGACGTAACTGTTGAAGTAATTGCAGTAACATATCATTCATAATTACCTATATGGGTGAAACAGGCTGATGAAGGCCCGGCAGTGTCTTCTGTACCTCGATCGGGAGGACATGATGAATTCAATGGGTCAGGGCTGACCCCTGACTATATAGTTACGAAGGATGATTGATATTACCAGCTCGTCCCGAACGCGTGTCTGCCCGTGGAGAGGGAGGGGGGGGGGGGGGGGGTTGGTCGTCACTACACGCTGTTGGAGAAGCTTCCTACTCACATAACGACAATAGTAATACCTCTGTACCTAATGGCAGCCGTTGATTCCGCATACCAGGAGGGTTTTGTTCCAATAGCTCGACCGTGAGCGGCGCCGTTCCTCCACGAGTGCCAATGAGCTCTGGACAACATGAGATTTTGTTTCCCGTATGTTTGTTCTCGATTGCCTCTGCGGTAGAGCGCAACACCTTCTGCGGTTGTAGGAGTACAATGCAAATTGTTTTCGATAAGAGGAGCCTTCTCGAGGATTTGGCAGAGACAGCACGTTGAGGCCAACAGAAGGATTCCATTACCAGGGAATGCCTTCATGCGAGCTTTCCAAACCTGTGCCAGGCTCTCCTCTTCATGTCTCGGACCGATCAATCCAACCGTGGGGTCAAGTTTCCCAGCATATCTGGCAGAGACATGCGAAAGAAGAAAAAGACATACAAAGCCATGATGTCCAAAAGGGAGCCGGCCTTGTCTTTGCTTCTCTTTGTTCGAAAAATGACGTTCCTCTCTGAACAAAAGAGAATTGACCCGTTCAGGAGCTCAACCTCAGCTGCCAATTTCAGATCCGAGACTCTTTTACAATCACTGTCTCTGCCTTCTGCATTTGTCTTGGTCCTACAATGCCTCAGCAGAGTCTCACTCAGGGCGCTTCTGCCCCTGCAGGCGAGTCGGATCCAAAGCTCTGGACAATCACCATGTTAGCCCAGCCTGCCTGTCTCTGTTGCGCGACAACTCAGCAGAAGATGCTATTCAAGGTAGCTTTGTCCCTGCCCCCGTCTATTGTCCCCTTGAGACCTGCCTCATTTCTCTCAAAGGTTTGTTTTGAGAGAGAAGTCTCATCTGTTCGACTGCGCACCCAGACCCAGGTGGTAATTGTAGGTTCCGTGGAAATCAAAATACTCAAAAGGGCTGCCATTGCCGTCCACTGCATGATGATGGTATTCCAATTTGTTCATTCGCTACTATGGATAACAAAGACCTTCGCACCGCGCAGCGAACTAGCCAAGGTATCAGGGATTTGATACGAACAAGTTGTCGATCGGTCGGGAACCAATCCAACACGACCAAGACTTATCTCAGCACTGCTACAGCGGCGGCCAGCAACCTGAATAGCATCACCAAATGTGTCCTCAAATTCGTCAAAGATAAGCCCTGTATCCAGAAATGGGAAGTCTTCAGACGACTTCGAAGTCGCCTATCCTTAAGTCACAGAATCCTCACGATTTTCAAGGAAATGTTTTCCCCGAGTGGAAGGATCGAGAGGGACTTGGATCCCTTGGGGGAGACCTTGGATCTCTTGGAGAAGACCTTGTTACACTGGGACGAGGAATTACAAAAGCTGTGGGAGAACCCTGTTGAGAATGGAAGCATTCGAACAGCATCTCAGTTGGAGGAGGAATTACAGCAGCCAAGAATACCCTCAGGGAACGATGCTAAGAATGAAGACCTTCGAACAGCATCTCAGTTGGAGGAGGAATTGCAGCAGCCAAGAACACCCTCAGGGAACGATGCTAAGAATGAAGACCTTCGAACAGCATCTCAGTTGGAGGAGGAATTGCAGCAGCCAAGAACACCCTCAGGGAACACTTCACAGGATTGGCATGTTCCAATGGCATCTGAGTTGGAACTGTTAATCGAGCTCCACTATAAGATGTCGAATGAGCCTCTGGAAGATCTAGGTGAGTGAGCCTCCCCCTCAATGAAACGATGATACTAACCACTTGGTTACAGGTCAAGTCAAGGAATTCCTGAAGGGTTTGATTAGCAAGCTGCCCAGTTCGGACAATCCAGCGAAGTCAGACAAGCCGGGCAAATCGGACAATCCAGCGAAGTCAGACAATCGAGCGGAGTTGGCCAATCCAGCGGAGTCAGACAATTCGGCGGAGTCAGACAATCCAGCGGAGTCGGACAATCCAGCGGAGTCGGACAATCCAGCGGAGTCAGACAATTCGGCGGAGTCAGACAATCGAGCGGAGTCAGACACTTCGGCGCAGTCAGACAAGCTGAAACTTCTGCCTGGAAGCACCGACCGGGCTGCTGGGATACCTCGTATGGTTTTCTTCTGTGTCGGTCATACGAAGGGACCCATATGCGCAGCGACTCAGCCGAGCTACGGTGGATGTCCTGTATTAAGGAGAATCTTCAAAGAACTCCGCGAAGGTCGTCTCGACCAACACGACCGAGATGACATGGACGACAGGGCGAAGAAGTTGGATCCTAAGGGGAGGAAATTGGAGAATTTCACACCATTTGATCATCGGGGGGAAAAGGCGAAGGCTTTCCAATTGATATTGGGAGGGAAGGAGTCTCCGGCCTTCAATGAGTATGCTCGATGCTGCAAATGCCGCAACTTATACAACTACGACTGCGACGAGTCCTCACTCGAGGAGGTCGACGACTACTTTCCGCTGGGGAGTTGCGCCGAGGATCTCTGTCATACATACTGCGTGAAGGGGGAAACAATGACTCGAGAGCCGCAGGAGTCGTTGTTCTGAGATTTTGGGTGTTGTGTTTTGGATCAGAGAATGTTCAGGGGAGGGACATAGGTCATAGATGCACAAGTATCGATTGTCTGCATCCGAGAAAGCCGCGGCGGCACTTTGTATATAGCTAATACTGTAAAGATGCAGTGTTGGATATCTGTGAGAAAGCTTCTACACGCTCAAGCCACTTCCGCTCGATTCTCTTCTCCTTCTCGGCTCCTTTACTATGCTTCGGCATCTCACTAGTCAAATCATCGCCCAAACTGAGATCCCCCTTCGCTATACCGGAGCTTCGGCTTTCTGAATGTATCCCTGCTCATGGAATCACGTGGATCGGCTACCATTTCCCCAATGTGCACTGCAATTTGGGTTTCTTTTGCATGCAGGTTATCGTAAGCTACCGTCGAGCTTCCTTGTCTCGACGCACATCTCAAGATGCAGACGACGAGGACCTTCATCTTCATGACGTTCATCCCTGTTTATGGTGAAATAATTTTGGCTCTGGCTGCGGCGCCTGCAAACAGTCACGTCTTAGATAGGCGAGTAGAGCTAGATGGTTAGGAGTTTACATCGTTCACCGCTGTGGTGTACGAGACCAACGGCTCTAAATGTTTTGAAAAGCGGGCGTTGTCAATGTGACGTGATCGGATTAATTCACAGTAGCAGCTAAAGCACTCTGGGAGGCCCGTTAGTTGTATAGAAATGTGAATTGTTTTCAATTGTCCATCAACTACCTTGAACAAGGCTGCCACATTGCGGTAGGTGGAGGTGTGAGCTGGCCAGAATCGGTAATCCTAGGCTGACGCAATATACCGGAAAGGGTAATTTAGCCCCACGCCGCACAAAAGGGGGTTCAAACTTCGAGTATGTACCTACCGGTTCCGTAAAACGGCAAGAGCTGATGCTCTAGTAAATTTTTTGGGTTAGATTCTGCTCGTTTTACGCCTAACTACAGGTGCCATTCTAGCAATTTAATTAATACAATCTTGCGACCTCGCCACCGTCACCGGTACAAAATCAGCCTCGCGCAGCCGCAACTTGCCGCATTCGCCATTCCTTGGTCCCTGTATGGGGACGTCCCTTGGGCCTTGACGAAGAATATAAGGATTGACGCCATCGACAGTCTAAGCGACTTGATAAGGATACTCGTCCACGCATGCTACAAACATATTATAATCGATCTCCAGGACCGTGGCGGAATCTGAGGTTCCGAAGGAAGGGGATGCATCCTTTACGCCGACGATGTCAAGACGGCTTTGTTGAGCACAGTCAACGACATCATAGATGGTCTCCCAAGACCCTTCAGATTCAGCAACTTTCGCGAATGTCTATTTGGAAGCCACCACAAACCCCGCCTGATGGTGGAGCTACGGCCGGAATCCAGCACCGTCAGCAAAGGCTCTCGAGGGGCACCCCGCTAGACCTACATTGTCCATGTACAACTACATAGCAGCTATGCTCCTCCCTCCATCTCGGTGCGACCTGTCGGAGAACGTCAATAGGGAGGAACAGGACAAGGAGCATTTGGACGGTGTTAGCTATCTGCACTAGTAATTAGTATCACACCGCGAACTCGCCTCGCCAGCCGAAAGCGAGACACAAGCCAGCGCCATCTTTTACAATGCAGCAGATGAGTAAGAAAGACTTCGAATCGGGATGTATACACACGTGACCGCGCTAGCCAGGAAATCACCTGCAGAAGGAAAGGCCCTGAGCTTCATGACCATCGAATATGGCTCGTCAATGCATACAGAAGTCGGAAACTGTCAACAAGCTTTGCTGGCTTTGGGGAATGTGCGAAGTCGAAAACGGCAGCTCCTGGCACGCGCGCGAGAGGCCGAATGCGCCACAGTATCTCGGGTATCATTTCCGTCCTTCAACGTCATTTGCCGAGGCGTTGTGAGAAGGTGGGGGCTTGTTGGAGCAGTCGCCGAAGCTGTGACTGACTGCACTGTCTAGTTTCTTGCTCTAGAATTATTCGCAGCTCAAGCCTCCTCCAACGCGACGATTCAGGCCAAGATGGCATCAAGGCGAGTAGCGAACTCTCTCGATCAATATTCCCGAGGCCTTTCTTCCTTGCGAACGGCTCGGTATTCCTCCCAGTCCCTGCGATCCAGCCGGCCGGGCTGTCTCTCGACATCTGCGCCTTTCTTCCTCACGTCGAATCCAGCTCGGACCCAAATGCCTCTGCGCCAACCAAAGCGCCACTTCACAACATCATTGTCAGCCCGCAAAGACCAGGCTTCTTCCTCATCGAATTCTCCACAACAATCAAGACTCTACACCTTCGACGACATCCAGACCATCTCCTCCGCTCCCTCCCCGAACCGCATCCTCATCGACGTCCGCGAACCCTCCGAACTCCAGGCGACCGGGAAGATCCCCAACTCCAAGAACCTCCCAATAACATCTGCCGCGGACGGCTTTTTCCTCCCTGCAGAAGAGTTTGAAGAGCGATTCGGATTCGAGAAGCCGGGAAAGGAGGATGAGGTGATTTTCTACTGTAAGGCGGGCGTGAGGAGCAGAGCTGCGGCGAGGTTGGCAGGTCAGGCAGGCTTTGGTGGGACTGTTGGGGAGTTCCCCGGCAGTTGGGTTGAATGGAGCGAGAAGGGAGGGGAGGTTGAGAAGGTGAAGTGAAGTGAAGTTGGGGACAGCGAGGACAGAATCGTGTATAATGGGGTTAGTACAGCGGGGGCAGGACGGAGCACGTCATGTACAGTGACCAGCATGCACAGTTGCGGGACTGGCTGATGCCACGTCCAGCGTGAGGCACAATGAATACTAAGAAGGAAGTCCATACGTCCCAAGCCCACCAAGCAACCAGAGCCGGATTCACTCCGCGAGCATCTGCATATCAACATCTCCATCGTCGTCCTCCACACGCGGCGACAGCCCGAGTTCCAGCCCATCCAGTTTCTTCACCAACTTCCCGGGAGGACTAGTCTCCGGAAGAACCGCAATATCCTCATCTATATCGCTGTCCTCGACCCTCACCCCGGCTCCATCGCTCTTGGACCCCTCGTCGCCAAAGAGGTCCTCCCGTCTTCTAGCTGCGAGCCATAGCTCAATCTTCTCCTCCGTGCGGTTTACCGCCGACACGAGGGCCTTCAAGCTCAAACACGCCGTCTGTGCGGCTTCCTCATGGAAGGTCCTGGCCACGTGGCCATTAATTACAACCTTCTCTGCGCGGTCAAGATCCTCAGCTTTTGCAAACCGAGGATATCGTGCGCCGGGGCGCAGGATGTCGAGACCTCGCTCGAGTTCCTCTTCCTCCGAGATAGCCCGTCGAGGACCTAGAGCGTGCTGAACCTGCTTTATGCGGTCGGTGAGCCTGGTATCTTCCTCGGCGTAGAGTCTCTCGTTCTGTTCGCGGCTATCCGTCCGTTCCGTGACGTTGGGAAGAGGAAACATATCGAGGACTTCTCTGTCCATGCTGCGGCTGCCATTTTCCTGAGCCTGCGTATTTTGGGGTGAGGCGCTATTCTTGATCCACGTCCGCTGATACCAGCTCATGTATTGGTCGAGTTGTTGGTCCGTCATGCCGAGGATATCGCGGTCCGTGACGAGGATCTCGGATCCAGGTTTCAGGCCATTCGTGTCCCGAGAAGTGCTGATATCCTTGTCAAACCTGTCTTTAGCTTCAAGCCAGGATGACCAGTCCATGCGCAGTGTGGTGGGGTCGTTGGGGTCTTTCGGGTAACGCTTGACCGTGTCCGAGTCGAAGGGGAAGAGGAGCTTTGCGGCGACGACGACGAGCGACATCAGCTGGCTCTCAGGGTACGTAGTTGGCTGACGTCGCGTGGTCTCGAGAGGTTTCCTCATGGCAGGATAGGTGAAGCCGTATTCTGTGATCGTGTTCAAGCGGCGAACGGTAGTATAGACCTCGAGTGGGAGAGCAAGGCGGCGGACGTAGTTCAGAAGGAAGAGATTCTGGTTGATCGCCGGCATGGCCATGCCGAACGAGGTGTTGAACCATGTCGCGCGCTGGTAGATTGCTCTCTGTAGGTCGTCCGGCCCAGGGAGCCGCATTGTCGTGTCCAGAGACTGGTGATACTCGCCAGGGAGGCGGTCCTTCATGTCTTGAGGCACGTGCCGGATTGCGCGGATGAACGGGACATCTTCCTCGAGGATCCATCTATATGACCTCCATGTCAGAGAGAGAATAAAAAAAGGCACACGGCGATGAATTCGGTCGTCTCCCAGAGCCCTCCACCAGTTGCGTAGGAGCGACAGCTCTGTGTTCCTCAGAATGCCTCCCTCCGTTGCCACGTTGACGATAGCCCTTTTCGCCTCAGGTCCCCTCTCCTGGACCATCGAACGTCTCCTCCGCTCGTGGACTTACATGGACGGATGCCGTCGACAAATTGATTGGTGCTTACCTTAAGTATGTAGCTTGTCCGATTGGCCTCCTGAGCATAATGATACCCATGTATGCCAGGGCAATGGTGTCGATGAGCTTTGGATAGTTGTGCGCCGAGTAGCTCTTCTTCTTCTTGTTCTTCTGCAGCTTCTTCTGCGCGTAAGCGTCGAGGTCTGTATCGCTTTCACTCCCAGAAGAGCTTGCAGTAGTGTCCGCCTCATTGCCGCTTGTATCTGTTTGAAGCTCGTCCGTCGCAGTAGTGCTGGGGTGGTCTTGCAGTCGATGCTCTAATCTCGACAGCCATAACGTCCACAGGTCCCGCACGACGCTCTGATGGTGGCGTCAACAGGGGTTCCACAACAGCAAGGGAGCAGAGCGATATAGCTTTTCTATGATATATGACTTACCCACAGTTCCGCTGGGAGACCCTTCTGGTGGACCAGGGCGTGACATTGCTTCCACAAGATAAACTGCCAGGATTGAAGAAAGAGCTGGAACGCTTTGGCTCCTCGAAGCACTAGGGAAATCCGGTGAGCATTACAGATGGCCGGGACGGGGCCAGGGCCATCGAGGTACGGACTCACCCCTCGACGCCTTCTGCTTCTCCTTGTCCACTTTCTTCCGTACAACGGTCCCTTGCCTTGCGAAATCGGCATCATCCTCTGCCGTGGTCAGGCCGCGGCCTTGATCGTGCCCATTGTGGCAGAAAATCCGCCCGTCTTCGTCATGAAAGTCGGTCGAGCCACAAGTGGCGCACTCGTCTCCGTCCATGTTGTTGACCGAGTGTCTGCAACTGGAAAGGCTTGGCGCGCATGGCGACACGTACGATGCGCTTCGGACAAATGAAGAGAAAGTTTAGAAGGCCAGAGAGTGAAAAATCTCCCCCCGACGAAGATCGAGATTTGCCGCCGATGTTACCGTTCACAAAAGTCTTTCAGTGTACGCAAGAAACTTACATTGTCAATGAAGGTTCATGTTGCAGGGAAATTTCCCGCCGAATTTGGTAAGTCAGTTGCCGCCGCTTTTGGAGGACTCCTCCCTTCGATGCCAAGATCGCCCATCCTAGTTGGTCCTCCTTTCGCTTCTCAAGTTGCCTTTCCTTTTGCATGCACAAAGCAAAACAATAAATAATTCAGAGAATCGCGCTGTTGGATCGCTGTCTAGCAAGTCGCGAATAGTACCGTATCACCGTTCTTGCCGAGGGTGGCTTAACTGCTCCCGCCTCACCCTGCTTCCAGCTCAGGGTGATGCCGCCTTGTGCTCACCCTCAGCTCGCGCTCGCAGGGGGGTTCTTTCGACGACATGTTTGATTATCACATCAGAGGCCTCAACCAAAGATAGATCCGAATGGCGATCTACCCGACCCGACGTGCCAAAGCAAGGTATGTTGAAATAGAGGGACCCATTACAAACCGAGCGATTGTGATGCTAATCGATTACAATTTATGGTGGTTGTGGTGAAGTTCTGCGATGGATAATACAGTACCGCTGCAGCTGTTGATGATGCACCCTTCAGTCGAACGGTGGAACAGTGGAACAGTTCGGATTGTAGTACTGCAACAGCATTGCCATGAAATTGTGACAGCGCGGATAAAGTGGGACAGACGTTTCGGGTTTCTATCGATTGGAATCGTACGCTGTGAAAAAACTGGATCAGATCCCAATCCTTTCTACCGAAAACATAATAATCCCATTTGGACCACTCTGCGGACAAGTTCCTATCTCGCTCGGCCATCCAGGCGATTTGGACTCACTCAGACCTTCTCGGAACTGTTATTGTTTGTTGTTCCGTCGTCGGGAACGGTGATGAGGATGTTAGCGCTGTATGGATCGACGGTGACTTTACCGAACTTGCGTGCCGAGACTCGGTTCTCAAAGAGCATATCCATATCGGCATAAGTCAGACCCTTGGGCTCGGGAAGGCGGAAGTAAGTCCAAGCCAGACTGAGGAGGTTGGCTCCCATCCAAAAGAACGCAGTCTTTCCACGCCAGTTCCACGCGGTGGGGTTGATAAATCGTGCCTGTAAAGTACTGGTGACGAGACCAGAAGCGAGGTAGGCGTTTCGTGCCAAGACCACGGTCTTGATTCGAAGACGGGTCGATGGTAACTCGGCGACCAGCGAATAGCAGACCGGTCCAATAGTAAGGTCATAGGCGAAGGTGAAGAGGAGGATCAGAACACCGCTAGCCCAACCGACACTGGTGGTGAGTTCTGGCACACCCAGACCACCAATGGCAACCAAGATCGCAAACATAACGGCCAGACCCCAGAGGTAGAGTGTCCTTCGACCAAAGTGTGGCAACAAAATCCACGAGGCGACGTTGCCGACGAAGCCCATGGCAGACTGACCAACACCAAGAGAGAAGGCATCAGAGACCGCGAGGCCAGCTTGTTCCATGAAATAGACGCCCGAACCAACCATGGGCCCACCAGAAGTGTGTTGGATCATCCAGGACATGACGGCTAATTCGGTCCTGCGAAGGTCGGTTCCTTTGAAGCAGTCCCAGTATGAAGTGCCGGCAGTTTGTTGGATCTCTAGCTCATTGGTATGGATCATCATCGCCAAGGTGTCTTCAACGTTAAAGTCTGGGTTCGCATTCCGAGAGCTGAGCTTGAGGAGAGTCGCGCGAGCTTGATCGAGCTTCCCATGACGGACGAGCCACCTACAAATAGGAGTTATTAGATCGAGACATCGGATGTGGACATTTAAAAAAAATTGCTTACCAGGGAGATTCGGGCGCGAAAACAGTGACGATGGCAATGGGGATGGGCCAGATCCATTGAATCGCATATGGAATTCGGTAAGCCCACTCAGTCTTACCAGTCGCGAAGCCTTTCAAAATACCCGCGGCAATCAATTGGCCCATAACCCAACAGAGGTTGACATAGGTAGTCAAATAAGGTCGCAGTACGACGGGGCAAACTTCAGCTGCGTACGTCGTTGTCAAAGTTTGGAAGACGCCCCTAGAACATAAGGCGGGTCAGTTGTTTGAGCATATGGTAAGTGGGAGACGCTCGAAGACTTACCACGGCAGACCAGATAGGATATAGCCTGCAAGAAGCATCTGGACGTTGACGGCAAAGAATTGGATGAAGATAAAGCAGGTGATGCTGAAAAGCGCTCCGAGCATGGTCCGTCGGTATCCGATCCTCTCAGAAACAATGCCGTTGATGAACAATCCAATGATTTGAGCGGCGCTCGTGCCGTTGGTGAGGCCGTTTTGCCAACTGGCGTGGAGTTGGTAAGTTGGGTCGCCGTTCTTGTCGAGGCCTGCGTATTGACCAAATCTCTGACGGAACGCCGGCAATCCATAGAAACTGCTCAAGAGCGCAGTGTCGTATCCTTCCATGACCACGGCCATTGAAAGAGCAAGCGAGAAAAAGATGGCTTTGGGATACAGCCTGACACCCTCGAACAAGCCCATTTTCCGTTCGCTAGCAGCAGCGTTGCTGGCGTCGGCACTCAATTCGGCCAATTTGGCCACAGCCGCGGGCACCTTGCGACACGTTTCATCCTTCTGTTGGACGACAACAACAACGCTGTCCTGTCCGCTCCCAGCAACTGCACTGGCCGGGGCGATGGATGAACGCCGACTTCCTCCCACGGTGCTGCCAGCAGCGGTTTTTGCATAATCATAGACGCTCCTTTGAAGTTGACGGTCCGCGCCGGACACCTCGCAGTGAGCAGCACTCGTGCCTTTCTCCTTGTCGTTCATGTTCAAGCGGCTGTCAGCGAGACGAGGGTTTTTTCAATGGCGTGAGGAAGTGAGATTCCGGCACAGGGAGAACTCGACGGGAATAGCGATGGCTCTGTCGCATCCGAGATACTGACCGCTGGAGGATATACGATGCGCCATCTAATATACATGTCCCGGACGCGTGCTCCAACTGCCTGAAAGGGCTTCAGTGTGGCTGCAGAGATGTGGACGAATGTTGGTACAACATTTGCCAATCCATGTTGGAAGCGAGCACATCCTGGACTTCGGACGGCTCCACTTTTGCCGACACCGGGGATGCGAAGCGCTCCACCTTTGGCGAGGCGCATGCAAGGTTTGGGAGGGACGTCGAAGCAGCCTTGCAAAATATTTTGTCATAGCACAATATACAGGATTTCAAGGGACAGAGCAAACAGCAACATGGCCGATGAGTAGGTGGCCTCGGTGGACCCGACCACTAAACTCGCAACATCTTCATAAGCCTTGTCTAACCCCAGCGGGTTTTCTCATTCTGATATCAAAGCCTAGACGGGAACAAATTGAAACAGAGAATGAACCCCCTGAGGAGGACACCGCAAACAGTTCAGGTCGCTGGGCATCGAGGCCACAGTGCCGGCGCCCCAGAGAACACCCTGGCGGCGTTCCGCAAGGCCCGCGAGCTTGGTGGTGAAGGCGTCGTTTGCGAAACCGATCTCGCTCTCACCAAAGATGGCGAGCTCATCTTGTTCCACGACGAGACCGTGGATCGCACCACCAACGGCCGCGGTCTCGTTCGCAACATGACATACAAGGAGATCGCGGCGCTCGACGCGGGCCAGTGGTTTGACGAAGCGTTCGCCGGAGAACGAGTTCCCTTGTTGAGGGACGCCTTGCAGCTCGCGCACGAATTGGATGTCGTCTACCAGCTCGAGCTCAAGATTTTCGACCAGGACGACATCGTCTTTCCGAAGTTGAGAGCCCTCATCGACGAGCTGCAGTGCGCAGACCGACTGCAGTTCTCGTCCTTTGATTTTCCTCAGCTCCATGCCATCAAGAAGGTCATTCCAAACGTCCCTACCATCGGACTTTCGCATTCTCGAATGATCGACCCCGTCGCCATGGCCCGACAAGCAAATCTGGATGCAGTCAATATCGAGCTGGTACATTTTCCGAGTGGCGAAGCCTTTGGGCTTCGCCAGGCAGACTTTGCGGTATTCCTCGCCGTTCTACCCCAGGTGCCGCTCGAGACGCTCAAGTCATATGGGATGGACGTGGAGTCCCAGGTGATCCAATGGGTTCGTCAAGGCCAAGTGGATCAAATCATAAGCAACGACGTTTCGGAGATGGTAAGGATCAGAGACAAAGCTCTAGGATTACATTGATCGCTAGCCGTCAGTTGAGGGACACCTCGAGGCCTAATTGCGTTACAGCGGCTTCCGGGACAAGGAAGTTGAGATTTCAGCAAAGTCAGAGATGTTTCCACATTTTTCCAAACAGTCGAAAACGGGTTTCGAAACAGGTTGGTGCTATGGCCGGTCACAAAAGGCTGATCACCGAATGTCATGTCAACCGAGGCTTTTCAGTCATGGAAATCGAGAGCGAACATAATAGTGTACGATGAAGGACCTTCGCACCGCGAGCTTGAGGGCACATAGCACTGCATGGACTGAATGCCTTTCCCTTGTTCACCACCGCGGTAAGACCGCAGCAATGCGGTACAGACTCTAGGTAGGCCCGTCTGGACGACTAGCTATATGAGAGGTACCGGTACGTTGAAAGCTCGGTGGCAGAAATATTTCGTCGTCACCCTCCTTTGCTCCGTCCTTTCCGCTTCTCCGAGAGCCTCGGCCAAATCGGCTACAAAGTCACTTCTACTCATAGGACTCTTGACCTGCCTCAGGCGGGAAACCGCCCATTGGGTTTCTTCGCGTTGTATATGTTCGATGGCGTATATGAATAGCGGGCGAACATATCCTGGGTTAAGACCGCCCTCATTGGAGACATTCCAGTCACCGTCGACAATGTCCCGGATCTGGCGCAGAGGAAGTACAGATTCGGGCGATGGAAAGGGGGGGTCCCCAAGAATGCGCCTGAGTGCCACAACTTCGACAAAATACGACGCAGTACAGAGTCCAGCAAAGGTGATGAGAGGTTCTGCGATAGCGTGACTGAAATCTTCTCGAAGCTGGGCAGGTTGAAATCGTAGCGGGCCGGGACGAGCTTCCCACAGAAGTGACATATGACTTTTCAGACGCGTCGCGATGCCCGCCACTTCTTCTTGATCTGCCGGCGTGATTCGTGATCGTCGGTAGTGGCTCAGACCTTGAATTTGGTTCGACACTCTTTGAATCTCCAAGTGAATGTCGTATAAAGGAGCGCTCATGATATCGTACATGGCATGTGCTGAAGGTGTGTAGCGATCGAGCAGAGACAGACTCGATACCTGGACGACCTTATCGCTCAGAAGATTGAACATGGTCTCAGGTAATAGGCCGCAATTTCCCACGCGTTTGGAGGCAACATGTAGGAATTGCAACCAGGTACAGATCCGCATAGAAATGGGTGACACTTGAACACTGCGCAACGAACTCTTCAATCTTGTCTCAAAAACCTGCTCAAACCCACAAAAGGTAGCACGATCCTCGTTGGGCAGAGTAACTTCGAACAAGCACAGGAGAAGGGCGACAGCCAGGATGATGTCGAATTCAATTGCATTATTGCCCACCATGACTTCAAAATTGGCAACGGCGGCCTGATACTCGGTGATCGCGTTTGACATCGACATTCGGTTCACCAGAGCTCTATACAAGCTTTGAAGGGCCATTATAGCTGCAGCAACCGACGTCTCTTGGACGGCTAGCTGGGTGAGATAAATTTTTATTCGTTTCCAATTCAAGGAATCAAAGGGCGAAAGGAAAGGGCAGTCCACTTCCTCTATGAAGTAGGAGTATGACAGATGGGGCAGCGCGGTAGTCCCTAACCAGTCAACAGTTGTGACTAGGAAGATATCCAGCGAAGTATTATATACTCGAGAGGGAAAGTCGACATGATTCAGATCAGTCTCTGCGTGGAAGCTGCCGACTTCATGGGAGGCGCAGGATGATGCATCCACACGAGCAGATGCTGGAGGCTCTCGGGCTGGCTCCGCTGCGGCTTGAGCAGTGTCGAAATTCTCAGAACCACCCGGATTAGAGTTATATCCAGGAGTGAAGAGCTGTCCGGGGCTGGGCCGGTCGTCTTCCTGGGGCTGGCGTTGGGATACGACATGTTCTGTTCCTGGACTGTTTTGATGCAGTTGGTGGTCAACACTGGCTGACACCGGAATCGTGGGCTCGGGAGGAGGCCCACGCCTGTAAACACAGGTCTTTTTGGATTTCATGCATTTGTGGCAACTTGGTCTTTGCTCATCGCATTTGATCTTTCTGGCGCGGCAGATGAGACATCCTGTGCGAACGCGACCTTGGTGGGCAAGAGGAGCGGGTTCTTGCTGTTGTGGACTCGAGATTTGATCAGTAGCAGTCGAGTTCGAGGGCGCTGCCACTGGCGGTAATTGTGATGCCGCACCGCTGCGATTGTCCGGAAGAGCGGTTGGTAACATTCTGGAAGGGCATCATCCACCGCATTAGACAAACATGTCCAACTGAGTCCCAGTGTCGGTACGCACTTTGGCTTCTGAAGTGGGAGATTTTTCACGGAGCTCCCTTTGGCCAAGTAATCTATTGGCTTAATAAGATCCGCGATCAATGCAAAGGATTGACACAGTGTGTTGAGTGCAATGATGCGTGCTATCAGATTTCCACGCGCCTAAAAGAACCTGTTGCGCTCTTTGGGTGCCTCACCGTGCGACTGAAGGGTAGCCAGCTTGAAAACCTGACACAGGGTCTGTTAGTCGGAGGGGCTACTGTACCTCAACAGCATAGCCTTACATTTGATCCTCTGAGAGCACAGTCTCGATAATTTGTTAGCATGTACGGAGATTGGCCGTGCTGCCCACTGTCGTTCCAGCTCACTTTCTTGCCTTCCTGTGGCCCAATTCCATTGGCGCCGTGTCAATTCAAACCTCTGGCTGTTCGGCAAAAGTGGGCAGGTCTTGTCGCTTAAGGCGGACCCTCGCCTGGAGCGGAGTCCTCTCCATGAATGTCGGTGGTGCTACCTCGTACCTGTCTCCCAGTCATTCTGACGACCATCGAGATTTGGCCAATTGTTGGGCGACCTGACGACATGCGTTCTTTCGACAGTTCCACTGTACCGAGAAGGGCGAGATTTTCATTGCGTACGTCTTGTGCCATGGTTTCTCACTGCATCTAGCCTCACTGCTATCGCGACAAGAAACTCCTCCGCGCGCAGCACGTTCTTTCCGGCGGATGACGTGTAGACGAGTCATCAATTTGAGGATCGATAAACCTATGGCTCTAATGGTGCTGATGACAGAATGTGAAGGCGAGCTTAACAAAACTGCAGGCCACATTGTCCTGCTCCGAAAACCCCAGTTTACCGCCCTCATGGAATCGGGTGTATGGATCTACCCAACTTTGGGTTTGGCTCAGATCCTTCTCGTCCCTGATCCTGATTCTCTCCTTTTTCATCTAAGAGCAGAACCTTCTCAGCGCCGCAAGGATGGCCGCGTGAATCTCGCCTCTGGCCACAACCATGCCGCGGTTCCTATTCAGATCCCTCCCAGCGCCGAAATCTATCTCCTTCCCGTCCAAGTCCGTCGCTTTCCCCCCCAACTCGGTGAAGACCAACTGCGAGCCAGCGTGATCCCAGATGTGCATCTTCGATGCAGGGTTTGGAGGCACGCAAACCTGCACATCTCCACCCCCGACAATGAGTGCGGCGTAGCGAATGTGCAACGACCAAGTATCTGTGGTGGGGAATGTCGTCTGGAATTCATCGGCGAGTTTGGCGACAATATCGTGTCGGGAGTCGGTGCTGCTAACGCAGTGCACAATGTGTAGCCTTGGAGAGCGGAACGGCCGGAGGATGTCTAGAGCTATGGCATCTCCAAGCCCGCTCAGAGTCATGGTTCGAATCATGGAACCTTGGCCTCGCACCGCCGTGAGCATAATACCCTGGCCTTTGGTGTCGATAACCTCCTCCGACACTTTCGCCATTTCGGCACTGATATTGGGGCATCCCAAAACACCGACAACCTCTTTCCCGTTCTCGATCAGCGCCAGGGAAACGGCATACTGCTGGCCCTTCAAAAATGCCGCAGTCCCGTCGATGGGATCCATGATCCAGACTCGACCCGTATCTCCTCCCATCCCTCTTCCACCAAGATCAAGGCAATCCAACATTTCATCCACAGATGTGGGCTTGGGTAGTACGGCTCCATTGGAATCCAAGTCCGTCACGGCCGGGGCTGATGTGACCAGCTCATAAACCTCATTCCTCAGCGTTTCCTCTTGCCTCAAGGCAGCCGAACCCTCCTCTCCCAAAAAGGCGTCGTCTGGAAAGACGTCACGAAGAGCCCGAATTATCAGAGCCTGGGCTGCGAAGTCGGCGATAGTCACAGGTGAGTTATCATCTTTTGCGATTTCGCAAACCGCCGATTGAACACGCTTTGTCAGAATGGAGGCGCGCAAGACGGCTAATTCGGCGAGATGCCGCTCACGAGCGTAGGGATACATCGTATCGTTGGTAGATGGGAAGAACTAGATTAGAGCTGAGAGGTGCTGGTTAAAGAATCTTATGTGTCTGTGATAGTGATGAGCGTATTTAACCGCACAACGCCTCCGGCCAGGCCATACTTATTTTCGCATAGAGAAATTGGCTTAGCCAGCACCGCCTCGTAGGCGTGTGGGATTCTTACAGACGTTGGCTCGGAATAATACTGTAGCCTTTCCTTGCGTGTAATTCTTCCCCCGTCGGGCACGCTTTCGCAGTAAGCCTCGTTTCGGCAAAAGTGGAGGCGACAAAGATCGACACCTACCCGGGCTTTAGCCCAGGACCGGATCTCGTAGTAGAAGCGTCTACTCCTCCCAGAATGAGTGACAAGTACCCGATGGTCATAGATTGTCTGAGAGAATACGTCAGAATATACCATTCATGTTATACGCGCACGATATGCGATCTCTAGTTCTTACCTGGGCTGCTTCCGAACTGAATGTCTCCGGCAGTTGCCGTGGTAGAACTGCCGTGATTGTCACAGTCGCTGCCCTCGCGACGACACTCCTTGCCGGTCCTGTCAACGGGAGCAGGCGATGCGGAAGCCTTGCGGTTGAGGACGGCTCTTTCATTCAGACCCTAGTCGCTCTGCAGAAAGAAATCCTAGAGCGATGGAAGGTCGCAAGTTTCGCTTTGGCAGTCATTGTCGTCGTCCTCATGGTATTGATCACCGTCCTCAACCCTATCACTGTCGAGCAATGTTGCCGCGGCGGGCTCCAGCAACTCGGATGCCGTGGTTGTCGGAATTGTAGGCCCTTAGCCCCGTTAGATATTCTGGGGTTGCGTCCTGGTCAGAAGGAACTGGATCCACGAAATCAGGGAGATCTGCATTGCTCACGGACGATGCCTGTTGAAGAGGTTTTGAGAGCTCGGTCTACTCGATACACGACCGTCGAGGCAGGCAGTAGTAGAATTGCCGAAGAGGTGGCGTCCGAACGCGGCAGATTTGCCCGAGGTTGGTACGCGATGAAGATCGCCATGATTGAAGTACACTCTCTCGACTGATGTGAAGCAGAAGAATGAGTTTGACGACGGAGAACGGCCAAAGGCACTGATGCCATATAAATAGATACTCAGTACAAGCCGACGCCTCCTGATTTCCCTTGCCTCATAGGGCGCAGTCCCAGGCGCTGTGGGGCAGGCAGTGGGAAGGTCACATCACGGAAATATCATGATCGCCAAGGGACTGCCGTTATCATGGAGAGTAGGGTTGACGCCGGCGGCAGTGGTCTCTAGAACCGAGGAATGACATGTGGCGTTGGCCAGACCTGCCAGGCCCGGATGGTTGAAAGGCGGATTTCTGGGCAACAACTTTGCAAGTAGAAAATCATTGTTTGATACGGCTGATGACAATTGCGCAGCACCACCAATCAGCCGTCGGCGATTTGCACATTTGACAAACAAGGCTGAAATACCAAGAAGGAATTTTCTAAGCACGCGAATCACTGGGTTGGGTTTGTAATTCCTGGGTTGTTGTTGTTCTTCTAGCTACCACTTTTCAAAATGCACCGGCATGCAAATCTTTCATGGAATGAGAAGATTGCTTTTCAAGGCAGACCACAGAGTTACTGCCCAAACTAGCTCTAGGAAAAATCGAGTCTGGCTGTTAGATATCTCGATTGGGCGACCAGTCCCGACACCAGCTCTGGAGCGTGACATGGTTTTTCGTGATCCATAAGAACAACAGTCGTGAATAGGAAGTCGCAGATGTGCAGTTCGACTCGGAGACCGTTTATTTCGGAGCTTCCTTGGCGTCGATGGCGGCCTCCTCACCCATGGCGGTCAAGACGATGACATCTGAAAGTGTGTAAGGACGTGCTCAAGCCAAATTTGAGAGTGAAACTCACTGGTATCCTTCTCGTCGGTGCGGAAAAGTTTCTCGATTTTGTCACCCACTTCGCCCTCTGGCATCTTGACATCGTCCTTGGTGGAACCATCATCAGACATGAGGGACAAGAAACCGTCATCGGTGATATCGAGCTATCCGTCTCTGTTAGCACTTCGTAGCCTCCATGCACAGCTGATTCGACCTCTTACCAGCTGGTATTCACGGCGGGTCACGTTGGGGACGTCCATGTTGTGGGTGGATGGAGACAGATCTTCCAGCTTCTTGCCAGTGAAGATATCAAGAGCTACCAAATGGACCTTGGCGTGACCGTGCTTGCCAGTTTTGGAGGTGGACATATCGACAATCTTGCAAGGGCGGCCTTTGATGACAACGTGGCCGTTCTTCCTCAAGGCGGAACATTGCATGGGGTAGGTGGCCGAAGCACCAGCGTCGGCAGACTCGAAGGTGTGTTCATGCTGGACGCACAAGCATGTCAGTCAAGAACGGATGCGGCGCTTGGTTTGCAACGACTGGCTTAGCCGCTGCCAGTCCAGTGCAAAGAAGCGGGGTTCATCAGGAAAATGCTTACCTGCGCGTCGTTGTCCGCCATGGTGGATAGACGAGAAGATGCCGCTAAGAAGAGTAGAGAGTTAAGAGATGAAAGCGCCGGTATAAGTCGGTGTGCGACTAAATCTCGGGAGAGAGAGATGGTCGAGAGGAAGAACGCAGACCAGGCGCAGGGAAAATATGAGTTGCAGATGTTGGTTGCAGAGTGGGATGCGGAGTACCCGCCACTGCCAATCGATAGCATCGCCCGGCAAACTTCCCTTGTGCAGGTCTTGGCGCTGTACGGTGAATGTTTTCGGTAGAGAGTGTACTCCGGAGGAGGAATATGTGGCCGCGTGGAAACGAGTGTCATGGGCACTCGTGTCCGTATGGCTTTGGTAGTAATGTCTTTGAACCGTCTAACCCGATGATGATCTCTCTCACACTTGCATACTCACCATGTGGCTGGACCGCTTGACTGCCGGTGCTGCCACTCCCGGCGCCTCGCGAGAGGCTCTCACTCCATCCAGACCATACTCTCCCGCACCGCGTAAGAACTCCCAGCTTGCCCAGTCCCAACGTGCACTGGCTGGCCTCGGTTTGTCCGCCAACAGATCTTCTACATCTCTAGACCTCAGTGCGAACACCTCTACCACATCTCTCACATCCCCACCCCGGCAACCGAACGGGTCAGCTCTGCGGTTTGAGCAGAGACCTCCTCCAGATGTGCCAGACCCAGTCAACGTGCTGAGAGCTCTACTTGGGACACCTGTCAATGTGGAAGACCAAGATGCAACACCCAAGTTTCGGGACGGGAGACCGGTCAAGGAGATTGACTTCGAGGGCTTGAGTCTCCAAGAATTTGCCGACCGAGAAATACCACAACCGCCGTCCGCGACTGGCTATACACTTGAGCCTTCAGCCAGAGAGAATAGACAGAAATACCAGGATTTTCACAATTCAGTGTTAGAATGCGATCAGGTCTTGAGAAACGTCGAGACGTATTTGACCAATTTCAAAGCTGAACTCGGCCAGGTGTCTGCAGAAATTGAAGAACTACAAGCCCGCTCCATTCAGCTGAATGCCAAACTCGACAACCGCCGCAATGTCGAGAAGCTGTTGGGTCCTGCGGTCGAAGAGGTGAGCCTCTCTCCGTTCACCGTGCGGTCCATTGCCGAGGGTTCAATCGATGAGACATTCGTCAAAGCCATCAACGAAGTTGAGGCGAGGTCACTCATCATGGACGCGAAAGAGAAGAATTCGGAACAGGTCAAGGCTTTGCAGGACCTGAAACCTCTCCTTGAGGACCTCAAAGCCAGGGCCATTGAACGGATCCGAGACTACATTGTGGCTCAGATCAAAGCACTCCGTTCACCCAACATCAACGCCCAAGTAATCCAACAGCAGACGTTCCTGAGATACAAGGACCTGTATGCCTTCCTGGCCCGAAATAATCCCGTGCTGGGTGAAGAAATTGGCCAAGCATATGTCAACACGATGCGATGGTACTACAGCAGCCATTTTTCCCGCTACCAACAAGCCCTTTCGTCCCTCCAGATCCACGCCTTTGACGTACACGACCTGCTTGGCTCGGATCCCGCCCCAGCACGCCGAAACGTCCTCGGCGCATCTAAACCGGCACCCCCCCAACACGACGCCTTCAGTCTCGGCCGTCGAGAAGAAATCATCAAATCCAAGAGCGACACCACTGCAATACCAGCCTATCTCGCCGAAGACAGCAAATCAGCACACTACCTGGAGATCCCGTTCTGGAATTTCAATCGAGCTCTCATCGACAATGTGTCAGCCGAGTACTCTGTCGTTACGGAACTCTTCGCAACGAACACGTACCATCAGATATCCCGACGCGTGACGGAGATCTTTGAGACGACCTTCACGACAGGCCACAATTTGACAAAATCCCTTGTCGAAAACACCAACGACTGCCTGGGTCTCCTTCTCTGCGTTCGTCTGAATCAGCACTTTGCATTTGAAGCGCAAAGACGCAAGGTCCCCGTGGCGGACTCGTACATCAATTACACCAATATTCTTCTGTGGCCGAGATTTCAGATAGTCATGGACGCTCATTGCGAGTCGTTGAGGAAAGTTCCCACTCCAAGCAGCGGAAACCGCGGTGCCGCAGCGGCATTCTCCTTGGTCGGCGGAGGCTCGTCCGACACATCGAGGGCATCGGTTGCGCCACATGCGATTACACAGCGCTTTGGGCAACTCCTGCAGGGCATCTTGCTGCTCAGCGCAGAGGCCGGCGACGACGAACCTGTCTCGAATAGTCTGGCACGGCTGAGGACGGAGTACGAGACGTTGATGGGCAAATTAGCCAAAGGTGCCGGGGATGCAAGTAAAAGGGCAAAGTTTCTATATAACAACTATAGTCTGGTGTTGACGATCATTAGCGATACGAAGGGCAAATTAGCGGAGGACCAAAAGGAGCATTACGGCGCTTTGGTCAGGGAGATGAAGGGACGATAGAACTGTATTTCTCGCCATGCTCGTGCCGGATCACGTCCTGATGTAGGGTCTCGGTGAGTAGGGCCGTCAATCTAAACCGTTCGCGTGCTGTCATGTTTTCCTCCCGCGACCTTGGCAAACTTCGTAGAGTCCGGTCTTGTACTGCGTCTTGAAAGATATATAATCCGTCCCACTCTCGCGCTGACGCATCATTAGTACAATGGATATCGCGGACAATCCTAATATAGGGCAGCACCCGACCGAGCAGAAAGGTGCACGAAGCATAGTATCGAGATGTTGATTTTGCGGTTCTATCAACGAGGCGAGGCAGTCCGGTCTACGTTCGATTCCAGAATTGAGCGGCCGACGGGAATCATAGCGGCATCCACCTTTCGACTGAACGGAGCTTGAGACGGACCATAATGATATGCCGTCACAGACCAATTTGCTCTTCTCAAACAAAGTGTTAATACCAGTAGTAGATGGGAGATCATGAGATGGATATTAAGAATTCTATCAAGCTACAGTGCTAAGGTTTCTTCAAAACGTGGCTGTCATACTCGACAACTTCTAGACCTATGTACTCATGCAGACAAGCCAATTAATCTTCGCTGGAATCGCCGAGGAATTCGAGTTTGATGGAATAATTGTCCCTCCAATGCCTCTGAATCCCACCACCACACACAAACAAGTGTTGTGCCCGTCGTCCAAGTTTCCACGTACATGCTCTTGAGGTTTCGTTTTCAGATCAAGTCCATGGGACTGCAAAAGATCTTCCTGGAAGCCTTCACCACGCATGATGCCGTGGACGTAAGCAGCACCGATCAGCTCCCAGCCATTCCCGCCCTGCCGAGCTATGAGGAGGAGTTTACTGCCCCTGCACAGAGCCACAGAGTCTCCCAGCCGCGTTGGTGCGGGAACAAAAGCAAAATAACCCTTTGTTGTAATGGCGTATGCCCTCTCCATGGTCCATCTCATCATCTGCCAAAAGGGAACTGCAAAAAGATGGGTGGTCCAGAGAAGGAAAAGGAGATCATGAACCTCTTCTTTGCTTTCTACCGGCTGATTCTGGATGAAGTCCAGCAGCGTCCGCATGCCGGGGCTATGTAGCATCGCCAGCCACCGGTCAAACTCGTGCACTGCAAGTTCATCTCCCTCTGGGGTGAAGTTCGTACACAAGGCCCGCCACCATGCCTCGGTGCGTGATTCACCCGTAGGATAAGCTTCGGTTGAGGTGAAGCGTGCGAGTTTTTCCCATTCCAGTGTGGTAGATATTATATGATGGAGAGTTTTGGCATTGAACCGGAGTTTTGATTTCGACGCCTCACCACTAGGGTCGTCGGTACCCAGAATGTCCATGACAATATGAGGCGACACTGTGGCCGTCACCGGAGTTCCCAGAGTACTGATTGTATCAAAGATATGGCCCGTCACCCGCAGGATACTCTTGCCATGCAGACTTACCGATGGGACGAGTGCAGTTCCTTTGCACGCATCAAATTGTCTCGTCGCTTCCGTATCTGCATGTCGGTTTCCCCAGTTGATGAGAGGTTTCACGATGGTATTTGTGGTGCTCCAGTCTCCCACCCATAGCGGCAGCCCCGCGAGCCGCTTGCTGCTACTGCTTGACAGCCTCGGCGTGGAGAACACGTCCAGATTCCCGCTGGAGGCTATCATGGCAAGTGCGAAGTCTACGTACAGACTTTCTACCGCGAGTCCATAATCGGGATACAGTCCTATGCCACCAAGATCGGTGGTGGTGATGCCATAGATTGCAAACAACTTGTCTCTGGGATCCGTGGCCACGGATCTGCAAAATCGGTTAGCGAGGGTCAAGATGTCCATGTTTTCAGTGTTCCCCTTTGGACAGTCAGTCGCGCCTGCCAAAGGGCCAGGAAATCCATGACCATGCCAGCGTTGCGGCGGACCTTTTAGTTAGAGAAGTATGTTCCGTAACGCAGCAATGGCGCCGATGTGAAGGTATCTCACTCGAGTTCCCAGTTTCCACAGACAACGGTGGCGTCTCTGGCCACGACGACCTCTTAGACGATCCAGATTCTCCTCCACCAGTCGCGCCCGATCAGTTCAAAAGGAGCGTCGACCTCCTCGTCCCTGAGGGGGATATCTTCGTCGTCGTCCTTTTCTTGATTGTCTTCCTGTTCAGGGTTGTCGTTATTTTCTGTGTTGGCTTCGTCTTCTAGACGTTCCGTTCCTCGTTCTTCGCCAAGTCGCGAGGCTTTCTATCTCGCTCTCTTTAGGAGGGCCAACAGATGTCTCAGTAGAATCATCCTTATCGATTTCAACTGGGAGGGTACCGTTGATCGCGCTCCATGTAGATTCCACACGTTCCCCCTGAGAGCCTTGCTTCCAACGGAGACCACGATCCGCTCACACATTTCAAATGCCATCCAAGTTGACTCGGTAGCCTCACCGAGCCAAATAACAGTGCGTTCAGCCTGCTGGTAGACTGACCGCACGATCCAAACCTGGGCATTCCTCTCCTGAGTGTCTTCTTGGTTGATACAAATAGCGCCCACCTAGCGAAGTCGCACGTCTGTCGGACGCCGAAGGTGGCGTAATGCCGACTCCAGGTTTAGAGTAACCGGTAGACCTTGACCGTTACATATGATGGGGATTCGGGCCACTGGATCGCCCCAGAAATATGAAAAAGCTTCGAAACTAGTGCATTCGGACAGCGAGCAGACTTTCGTAAGGCACTGAATCTTTTCTGTATACTCTCCAGGGAGCAACTGAATGAGACACATCTGTGCATGAGAATCGTCTGTAGATAGGAGAGGTTCATGAAGGGCCTCGTTCATGGTCAACGCCCGAATTTGAGGCGCGGAAAGGTAGTTTTCCCGGGCTGTTTTTGTTCAACCTGACGGTGAATCGAAGATATCTCGTCAATATACAGCAGCCTTTGCCATCGTAATTCACACTGACAGATATCCTGGACCAGAACAGAAGACGGCGATCCATGCAGCGCTTTGGACCCCAACGGAGCCCGTCCAACATTGCAAAGCGGTCCTCGGGGGAAGGGCGTTGCGCTTACTACCTAAGGAGGTCGTCTTGCCCTCGCTTGCGCGTCGACGTGGCACTATTTTACAGGAGCCGGTGAATCTTACAAGGTACCCAGCCACTGTGGTTTCATCGCGCAGTCTAATAACGTGGGCCATTATGAAGAGCCTCACCGCATCGCCCTACGAATCAGCACTGCGTCCGAGCAATACGAAGAATGCCGTGTCTGCCGACATCATGCACGGTTTTCTTCCACACTCAACATGCTCACCCGGTCTTCATAACCCTTTTGTTAGTAGGCAGCCTGAACTGTGCTTACTCACTCACTCAATCTTCTATCCGGATCATGTTCACGACCTTGAACATATCTTTGAGCCTTGTCAGGCACCACATGTAACGTTCTTTGGACACTATAACATATATCAGGAGACTTCTCGATGTTGATGAGCAGAACAGTCTAACTCGACCCTGTCCGTTTCTAAGACGGAAAGAGAAGCCTTATGTTTCAAGCGACCTTTAGCTCATTGACCTTGCGCCCGATAGATCATGAAGGTAACAAGAGTCGCGTCGGGAAAGGGTTCAGAAACGGAAGGTCCTTATGTGTTCATAACGGGGAACTCAGCACCCTATTCTAGGTATTGCAGATCACACCGGGGACGGTTGCCAGGACATAGTATACCGATTTGGCATTGATGCCGCCAGGATTTCTTTGACGCCAGTTCTGAAAATGCCTAACCCTGCCAGCATGCTGTGCCAATGCTGACTTCTGCAACTTCAGCGAAACTGATGGTGATGCAGTGGTCAATTCCCAGCGAAGGTATCAGGACCTCCGCCGCGCGGTAGGCACTGATGGTTAACGCAGCTGAATGCTTTTATATCTGGTGGTCCTATTGACAACGACTCAACGCTGAAAGAAAGAAGGAAGAGCCTTCCTCTCACGATTTGGGTGAGAGGAGCTCTTAAGTCTTTCCCCTCTCTTAGTGTGACGTGAGTCTGGCATGAGGTGGTAATACCCGACAGCTACCAGCTCATGCCTTTCCTACTTTCCAGCCAGCCACCCGATTCGGGTGGGAGATTATAGCACTTACATATAAGTGCTATATCCTGGCTCCTTCCACTGTATCCTGCCGCCTCCTCCCGTACTATTCCCCAGTACCATTGGGTTCCTCACCCGAATCGGGTGAGAGACCCAGTTGGCCTTGTGATAGCACCGGGTTCGTGACAGGCACCTAATGCCCTTCTTTGCCCTCTCTTTTCGCTAGTTCTAGGTACTGGCCAACCACTTCCTTGACCATCGTATCATATGTGGCAAAGTCAATCCCAAGAACGTCTCGTGCCTGTTGAATCTCGTATAAGCAATCACCCAAAAACGCGACGCGGCAATTGCAGTTGCAAGCACGCACCTTACTTGAATCCCATTTTAATGGGATAGTCGACAGCTGGCTGCCCTCTCGAAAGAGACCGGATTGAAATGCGTCGGGAAAATACTTCTTGACAACGGGGATTGTATCCTCCCATTTTACCTCGGTGTTGAGGAGGAAGGACTGATTTCCCTCGATCTTCGGATCGAGTGCCTTGACATGTGCGCGAGCCACATCCGTGCAGAGAACGGCATTTCCCACCCAGCTTACGGTCTGGTTGCCGGTCAACAAGCCGCCGATCAGTGCATTGGTCGAACCGGTGCGTATGTCCCGCGTGTTCGTGGCGAGCTCATCCTTCCCGAAGACCCAGGATGGCATGAGGGAGATCAGGTCGAAGCTCGTGGCATTGTCTCTGATGAATGCCTCGGAGGCGTCGAGGGCTGCCGCCTTGGCCACGCAATACGCCTGGAGCTCAGAGTCATATGGTGGCGGCGGAACGGCCACGCGGCTGTCGGGCCCGCGGAGGACCTCACGTTCCTTGGTGTCTGCGACGTAGACTTCTGCAGGAGCGAGGGCGACTGTGGAGCTAGTCATGATGATGCGCCTCACCGCTTTGCCCTTCTCGTTGGCGGACTTGAGAATGCCCAGATCGCTGTTCACGAAGGTTGTGACGAACGCCTCGTCCAGTTGCCTTTTCACAGGGGCCGAGCCCTCCTCCGTTTGGAGCGGTGCGGCTGCATGGATGATGAAGTCGACTCCCTGGACGGCGTTGTCGTATGCGCCAGTGGCTGTCATGTCGGGGACGATCACAAACATCAGCTGTGTCGCAGGGGGATCCAGGGCAGAGATCGAGGGAGCCGCCCGAACTTTGTCGATTTTGACCTGTGACCGAGCCGCGACCCGAACGCGATACCCGTTCTTCAGGAGGTCCACTAGAATGGCGGACCCCAGGAATCCGGTGCCACCGGTAAGCAGAACGAGTTCTCCGGCCATGCTTCAAAGAATTGCACACTGTCCTCTATCAGAAAGAGTGGGAAGTATTGCGTGTGATGCTTGTAGGGCGACATCTGGGTTCTGTCTTAATTCTTTTATACCTGATGTCCAAAATCAATGCCCTACTCAAAATGCTGGAGGAAATGCATGGCGTCAGGTCTACCACTTTAGGAAGTATGATTGGGAACATAGCGTCGCAGATTCTGTTCCAACATATGTCCTATTTCGGAAAGGGACGGGGTCAGGCGTCTCCTCTTAACCACCCGGATTTAGCTAGCTACAGTATGTTGGCATTCCTTCTAACCTTGCTAGTAATGGCTGACAATAAGGTTCGTCCCACAGAAAGGTACACAATATCCTGCGCATGCTGCCATTGCCCGGAGCAAAGTCTCGCGGAGATCCCTGGACAGTGGATTGGAAAAGATCTTGGAACCACTGCCCTTCCGGACAGGTTTTGGTCCCTTGCCCTGTCCCGAGCAATCCAACGAAAGCTATCCACAATAGTGCCGACGTATTCTCGGCCCAGATTTCTCTAGTACATGGAGTCAATCCGACTGTACTTTGTAGTCTGGCGCAGATTCGGCGGACTAGTGGGATTCTAGGGGGCACTTGACGCAACGTCACGTACATGAAGACGTGGGCAGCAAGGACGAGCGCACAAGAGCGCCGGCCAGCATCAGATGTGTCGACGTAGTCTTGATAGAGGTGCTGCAGAATTGAATCGTCTACAACGCTGAGTAGAATTCGCAGCGCCTCGAGTGAAACCGTTGAAGAATGGCGTGCCAAAAGCAGCTGCCTTAGTTGGTTGAATATCCGCGCATGGTCGTACGAGCTGTCGTTAACTATTGAACAATCGAATGGCGGATGTCGAGCATGCTCTAGGATGGACGGCGGAAGATACGCGTGACCGGTGTGCAGGAGCGGGAATACAAGTCGATGGCCCAGCGCAGCGGCCACCTGGATGTCGGCCCTGAGTCTCTGTGTAAGTGAAGCTCAGGAAGATGTAGTTTGCGAAACTTACAAATTGATTGCCTTGCAGAGAATGAAGTCGCCTTTGAGGCTGTCACGGCCGCCTCGAGATCTGAAAAGATCATAGACACCACGTAGATGCGTCTCTGCAGCCTCAAAGTCACTATCGCAGATCTGGAGTCTTTGTCAGTGGGCTTGCAGGTTTTCACGGCCAGGATGCGATATACCTCTACAATTGCCAAAGTCGACATGGTGGACATTAAGAAAGTGACTTCGTCATCGTTGCGGACGGAACCGGCATGTCCTAGCCGCACCCTGATCTCTCGCATCGCTTCGCCTTTCTGGTGTATGCCCTCGAGCTGGATCGAAGATACCAGAGCTGGAGACTCTGCTCGCCACAGTGCTGCAGTCATGGCGAGAGTGCTGTGCATCATTGGCGCGCTCTGCAAGGAATAGGAGAACCACGACCTCGTCCGATCGACGGTGGCCAAGTTGAGGTCGAACTTTGTCAGAACTAGAAATCCAAGCCAGAGACATTAGTTGGAATCCGCATGATTGGCAGCCGGAGAACCTACAGTATTTGATGAGGTAGTCAACTGCTAGATTTGTCGGTATCGGGAGGCTATTGAACGGATCAACGCTGCCGGCACACACAGACTGCATGCGATATATCGGCAGCTGTGTCAAACTCTAGTGTGGAAGTACCATCATCAGTCCGGATACCTGTACGAATAGGTTTGAGGCACATACCGACCTCTACAGATATCTGTGGCAGTGTCGCGGTATTTGAAGTCCTATACTCCGCGGTCGTCGACCTGACCGACACGATACTAGGTCTAGACCGGTCCCGCAGCGTTTTCATTCCTCCATGCCGCTCGAAGCGGACCACAAACTGTTTCCTGAATTTCGTGGACCCGAGGGACTGCGCCGCTGCTGCCTGGGCCCTTGAAGGGGTTGCGGTTTTTTGGAGACCTGCGCGTATGGCATGACTTCTAATGGACCTGGTCAATTTCGATGGTTTTCCGTCCTCGCCTTCTACGGCAACAAATTTGTACTGTGGCATTTCCTAACCCGATCATTGCACTTGTGAAGGTTAGTTACAGCTTTCTCACTGAATCATATCTAAGTCGGATATAAGGACTGTCTTGGCGGTATCTCCGATTCCGTACGTCACAAACTGACCCTGACTTGCGCGCGCGCCCGGGGTGAGCACAGGGCCGCGGCAGCCTCGACCTAACACTCGACAGCGCTCATGTTCATTGTCGTAGCGCTCGCGGACACCCATGTGGAGGTAGCTTTATACTTCGCTGGCTTCGAGAGGTGAGGTGGAAGACATGCGACTCCGGCCGGACGTCAGTGCGGTGATGGCACTCCCACGTCATTTCGTTCCCATTGAAGGATAGGCTGCGGATTGAAAGATTGCTCTCCTGGAGGCACCATCCTCGTTTGTCCATGGAAGACCTTTCGTTGGTTCTGGGGTCGTGAGTTGCCTGATGAGTATTTTGTCGCCGGGACCACCAGCTTCGACAGGCACCGGAGTGTTGAACACCCTTTGTACATCGGCGGATGCATAATTTTGGGGACCCAGGAAGCCTTGTTTGCAAGACGCGGGTTCCGCGGCGGCGATGACAAGCTTTGCATTCGAGAAGATCTGATGCATTTGGGCAATGCCTTCTTTCTTGACATTCTCATCATGCTGGTTGATACATAGGCCGTCAACCCATAGGTTGCGTATTTTAAGCATGCGACAAAACCCACAATGCATCCTGTATGGTTCGAGGGAGCAAGCTCGTATCGATTTGGTTTGTCTCGGGCGATACGCTCCTGATCACATTTCTCTTGACCTCCTCCACATCCGGGCCCCAGCAATAGCTGAGACACGCATAGTCTGTATGCTTCTGCGGAGCGTCAAGCAGTGGCGCCTTATACGGGTCCGACAGAGATATACGGACAAGCCTCTCGGGGTAGAAGTCCGGATCTGGAATTTTGCAGCGCTGGGTTCGATCGTAATAGCAACAATTTGACAGTCAAAGCTGAGCACGTGTAACAGGAGATTCGAGGTCGGAATCTCGATACGAGGACATTCCATTTCCATCCTTAGACCTCAGCGTGGCCCTAAGCCTCGCCGCCTCAACCTGAGATGCCCCTGCGCGTGACTGAGCAAGGTGTAGTTTGTCCTGAGCAACAGAATTTATTTACCTTAGTTATCCATAACTTGGCAAGCGATTCTAGTTGACGTTGTAGTCACTAAAGTTCCGTTTCTCTAAATTAAGTTAGTCTGGGTTAAGCTTCGCCATCATCCGTCGTCATAAGTTCGTGTTTATGATATCATTCGCACAAATCTGCCTTGTGAGCTTGTAGCACCTTGTTTGCTCTTCTCCGAGCCGCTGTCCATTCTCTTCAGGTACAGAGCTTCAGAGTTTGGAACGGTGTTGCTTTCATCTGACTAAAGACTATCCAGTCCAGAGACCATCCTGTCATCAGTCGAGGCTGTGATTCAGGGTGGCCAAAAGGGCCCTTAACCTGCCCCTTCGTCATATCATCGCCAATATCTACAGTCAAACTATCTCAAAATGTCGAATCAGGATGGCTCACGGAGAGCCTCGCGTGACCAGCCAATCAGGCGCCGAAGTTCCATTCACCAGAATGCAGAGAGCGAAGCCGCTCTGGCCAAAATGGGCTATATCAGCGAACTGCCTCGAAATCTCAGCATGATGTCGGTCTTGGGCCTGTCCTTTGCCATCATGGCTGCTCCCTTCGGGTTGAGCACCACCTTGTACATCACGCTGACCGATGGACAATCAGTAACCATCCTCTACGGATGGCTATTTGTCTCCTTGATATCCTTGGGGATAGCAGCCTCCCTCGCAGAGATATGCTCCGTCTATCCGACAGCAGGAGGGGTCTATTACTGGTCTGCCATGCTTAGCACCAAGGAATGGGCGCCGCTGGTCTCATACATAGATGGATGGTTAACCCTGATTGGCAACTGGACCGTGACGCTGAGCATCAACTTCAGCGGCGGACAACTGATCTTGAGTGCGATTTCCCTATGGAATGAGGACTTTGTACCCAACGCATGGCAGACGATTCTGATGTTCTGGGCTGTTATGGTCGTCTGTATGTGTGTCAATGCCTTCGCCGCCAAATATCTTGATCTGATCAACAAAATCTGTATATACTGGACAGCCGCATCGGTCATCATTATTCTTGTTACACTACTTGCGATGGCGGATCACAGACGAAGTGCTGCATTCGTCTTCTCACATTTCGATGCTTCGGCAAGTGGCTGGCCTAGCGGCTGGGCCTTCTTTGTCGGCCTCCTTCAAGCAGCATATACGCTCACTGGCTATGGCATGGTGGCTTCGATGTGTGAAGAAGTTCAGAGCCCTCATCGAGAGGTGCCTAAGGCTATGGTGCTGTCTGTTGCAGCCGCAGGTGTCACTGGTATTGTGTATCTCATTCCCATCTTGTTTGTCCTACCCGATATTCAGACCCTTTTGGGTGTTGCAAACGGTCAGCCGATCGGCCTACTTTTTAAGACGGTGACCGGCTCCGCTGGCGGTGGGTTTGGCTTGCTGTCTCTGATATTGGGTGTTATGTTTTTCGCCGGTATTGGCGCTCTCACTGCCGCATCTCGTTGCACATATGCCTTTGCACGAGATGGCGCTATTCCAGGCTCCCGAATCTGGTCTCGTGTCAATCAAAGGCTCGACATCCCACTTAATGGTCTTCTCCTATCTACTGGCGTCGACTGTCTCCTCGGTCTCATCTATTTCGGTTCAACTGCCGCTTTCAATGCGTTCACTGGTGTCGCAACAATTTGCCTTAGCACAAGCTACGGCATCCCTATTTTGGTCAACGTCGTTCGCGGACGCAAAGCAACAAAGCACGCGACCTTCAGTCTTGGGAAATTCGGCTACTTCATCAATATCACCACAATATGCTGGATCACCCTTGCTATAGTCCTTTTCTGCATGCCTGTTGCCATACCGGTGACAGCCGAAAGCATGAACTACGCCTCAGTGGTGTTTTCCGGCTTTTCGACCATTGCAATTGTGTGGTATTTTGTAAGAGCAAGGAAGAGCTTTACAGGACCACCAGTGGTCAGTGATGCGGGACCAGAGGAAGGACTTACCGTTGCGTCAAACGAGAAAGCGCCTCACGACTTGGAGAATTGCACAAAAAAGCAGACAGAGAGCGGAAGTGCCACTGCATGACAAGGCATCGCGGGCTCAATTGATAGTCCGTAGTACTACTCTTCAGCCTGCTCAGCCAGCACGAGCAATGTTAAAATACCGGACTCTCTCTAGCTGTCAGACAACTGAATCAAGTCAGGAACCTTGGGGTTCTTGATTATCAGGGCGGGGCACGTGAGTCTATACAAGAGGTGAGGGTGATATAGACACCGCGCTATACCAGTGACGGTATGAACCTGAGGTGTTTCTTGGACAGGTAACACCAGGTTTGTGAACGAAGTTGACTACAAAGTACTACAGAAGTGGGTGAGGATCCAGTATATATGTTAGTAGTGACTCTGTGTGCTCTGTACTGCTCTGTCCTCAACGCAGCGAGGGCTGCTCGTTCCAAGGCCGGAAAGTCATCACTCACGAATCGAAACGATAGAGCCGCCAGAGAGATAGCTGCTTGACTCAACCAAAGTCAAGTTAGATGACTGCCAGCCATTGCCCAGAGAGCACTCGAGGACTGGTTCCACGAAGACTGTCGAGCTGGAGCCCTTCGCGACAACAGCGAGATATCCCTAATTTTTGTATTCTAGCCTTTCAAATCCACGCTTCTGCCACGTCAATGTTACCAAAGGGTACGAAAACTTTGGGATGAATTGTCAGTAAAATCCTTAGAACAAACCCGGGAAATGAACACAGAGTCCCCCTTAGCAGAGACAGATCCCTCCAAAAACAACTACGACGCTGCCGTGGAATGTCGAGTTGCCCAGTATCATGTGCACGGTGGCGTAATGGCTGACCTTGGGAGGTCTGGGAGCTTGAGGTTTTTAAAAGGCATCAGCACAATCGTTCGTGAAGAAAATGTCTCCATCATTATTACCAAAGATGGAGAAATCAAAATTCAGTTGACATTGACAGGCGGAAGCGACATTTTCCACCTCCATCCAAGTTTCTCTAGGAGACCCCAACTCTTCTTCTTTTTCCGTCTCGTCTCTGCGCCTTTCGCCGAGCGACAAAAATCGACCTCCGCTCTCTCTGGTGCTCGGGGTGGCGTACAAGACGACTGTGGCTTCAACATATCCTGCAACAATGTCTCGCCCAGGGCCAAGACTGTATCCATGTCTATGACCATCAGCTGTCGTGCATCATTTCTCGTTCTTTCTTTCATTTTCAATAGCTCGTGCTTTATCGTGGGGCCAAGGATCTCTACTCTTCTGCGACACCACCAGCATTGTTTCTCTGGAAGAAGCGAGTCGATGGTTCGGTAGTAGAAGAATAGGATCAGGAGGGCGCAGGGATCGTGTTGGCTGACTAGGGCTTTGAACGTGTTGGTCGTGTGAGTGGGGAAGTAGAATAACTGGCGTACGATATCTGGTAAAGTTGGAGGAGGGAGAGATGTGACTTGTGGCGATGATGCGTCGTTCGTGGATGAGCGCTTGTTGTTGGACTGTCGAAAACTGGTGTCCGCACTGGGAGGGGGAAAGGGGAACTGCTGAGCAAGAGTATGGATGAGCGTGATGAAGAAGGCTGTGTCCCAAGGAGAATCTGAGAGACCTGCTGAAATGTCCGTGTCGTCGTCCTCCTCCGGGTGAACTTTACTCCCTGTGTCCTTGTCACTGGTCAGAGCGCTGCTCAGAGGTGTCGCCTCATTCTCGATTGAAAGTTCCCGTGCTTCAGGACGAACTTTACGGGTGGCAGTGACGTTGCATTGCTTGTGGTGTAGTGCAGGGCCAAAGATGCTATTGTTTGAGGCGTTGAGATTACTGGCGATTAGGAACATTTGACGGAGGCCTTGAGAGAGGTGAAATAAAGGGTCCAAACTCAGGTCAAGACGCGAGCCTCCAACAGCAGCTTGATCATTACAGTTTAGAGGTTGTAGTGGTTGATGCAGGAATGTGTCAGGCGTGGCCCACGCATGATGGACAAGGAGGGTGGACGTAGCGACCAGGGCATCGGCGTTCCGGGCTGTCATAGGTCGAGCAACGACCCCTCGAAAAAGGCGAAGTGTTTGGGCAAGATGTAGCATGGACGCTTGGTGGTAGGCTTGGTTCGATGGATTGAGAAACGAAAGGTGTGTCGCAGAGACAAGGAGGATAGCATGCATAAGGTAGTCGTGCTAGGTTTCGGCGTCGTTAGAGAAAGTCAAGTTACTAGGAAAGGGTGACATAGAAAAGGTACCTGAAGCGAGAGGGTGACCACGTCCTTTTGCCAAACTTCCTTGCCAAACATTAAAGTGTTCGCCGTGACCAGGAGGAAATGGTGGATAAGCTCCACGTGGAGCAAGTTGATGTTGGACGAAACACCATTTCCGACACCGATGGCACCCAGCGAGGAAGACACCATGGACTCTGGGATCATATTCTCCGATCTGGGCAATAGCCCTAGGCTGCAGGGTTCCCGTCTTCTTAGGCAATTCTGACACGATGGACGTCTTTCATCACACTACAGAATGCCCAGAGTCAACAATTTCTGCGAATGGCTGTCCTGTGGGCTGTCTGCGTGCACACCTTCACACTCCTCGACCGGCAGGCATCACATCCGTGCCTCGACTTCATGTGGCGTCGCCGACTTCGTACGTGTCCAGGGACGCCCAACTGCGTCAATTCACTAGGTGCTCGTGGAACAGTCTCTGGGAGAGGCAGATTAGGCAGCAATGATACATATCGAGGCATTCTTGAAGAATTAGTGCTCGTGCAGTCAGGCTCGGATTTCTCGTACTCGGCGAGACGAATGGGAGAGAACACTGGAACCAAATGAAGAAAATAGAGGGGGAAAAGGTATTGAGTGAAGAGTGAGACGAGTTGTGGGCCCTGATGCCCAAAGTGGTAGCCTCGTATATCTCGGACCCGCCCCTGATTGGTTTGTCTGTGTGCTCAGCCTTGCTCCACCCCCCGTCCAGACCAAACAAAGGGTATCTGCTAGGGAGATCAATTTCCAGTGACCAGTTCGGATATGCCTGGCTGGATTCTCTCGAGCTTCTCTATTAGTTCATCGTATACCCGACACCCTGTCCTCAAACCTTCCTCGCTGCGGACAAACACCGACGGACTGCATAGTCATTAATTAGCAAGTGGCAGGGTTGTGGCAAGTGGGATACTCACAGCTCAATTCGACAGTTGCTCATGTATTGGCCATGCGTGGCTTCCGACCCAGCTGCACCAAAAATGTGTGTACGACTTCCCACCTCCGTACTTCTCGCTAGTACCAGGTGCAAAAAGCCGATGAGTGGGCGCATCAACCCCGGTGCATGCCGTGAAAGGTCAGAGGCGCAAAATCCGGGATTCACAGAATTGACTATCACGCCCTGAACATCCGGTCTGCCCATTCTCCCTGCAAGTTCGCGTGCCAGGAGAACTCCCAACAGCTTTGTCACTCCGTATCGACGCCTCATGCCCCAGGAAGACTTGTCTGAATTCAAAGCGAAAAGGATGTTGGGCTGATGTCTTTCGGGGAGGCTGGCCATTCCATGCACATCGGAGACGATGAAGGATAGACACGGCTGAACTCTGTATGCCGTCGCTGTTCTGCGAAGGATAGGCAGGAGTAAGATGCCTAGCAAAAAGGTGCTCACGATGTTGACAGTCAGTGCAGATTCGTTGTCTTCCATCACGCTGTAGGAGCGTGGCCCAATCGCTGCATTCTCAATGACACAGTCAAGCCGGTCAAGCTCCTTATCGCACCTTGCAGCAAATAGCTTGACCGAGTCATAGCTCGAAAGATCCAGCTCCCATACCTGGACAATCGCGTTACCCAGAGTTGAATGTCGAATGCTCTGTTTGGCTTGTTCGCCCTTCTCGAAATTTCTGACCGCTAGGATAACTAGCTTCGCATTGAGACGGACAAGGTGGCGTGCAGCTTCAAACCCAAGCCCTGTGTTTGACCCTGTAACAATGACTGTCTTGTCTGTGAAGTCGGCATTGGGAGAGGGAAGAGATACAAAGAGCTGATTGTAGATGATTCTCGGCAAGGTTGTCATGACGAACGTGACGTCGAAATAGTCCGGTTCTGAGACAGAAGTTGTTGATGGTTGAAAGGGAGCACCGATGTGATGTCCCTCAAGCTATAATGGCCCCTCTAGGCCACCCCGATTTATAAGAGGTCTGGTGGAGACCGTTCAACAACTCTTTCAACATCCGACGGACAAAGAAGACGGGTCTGCCAACTACCGGCAGTAGTTTTGATGCAAGCATAAAATAATGCAGCACAGAGTATCTGAATCGCACTGTTCGAAGCCCTATCGGCGAAGGGAAAAGCGGACGAGAACGGTAGTCCATACTCTTTGCCACTCCGCCTTCGCATCCTCCAGTCAACGACTCCAGGTTCAACAGGGACAATGACAGGCTTTCTAACCCGCCATCATGTTACCGCAATGGTTCCAATGTATGGTAGTTGTCGAGAACAATGTCGTCCAGTAGCCCCCAAGACCAAAATGCGCTTGTTTTGGAGTTTAGAATTGTACTTGGTGGAAGAGGACATATTCGAATATATGGCTAGGAAGGAGCTTGGGAGCGTGACGTTCGCGTCTCACTGCGACTGACACTTCGTGGCCTTGCTAATTTGTTCATCAGTATCAAAGAGGCAAGGAGTTAGGATGACTTCAAACCCCGTAAGCAGGGTCCTCTATTATCCCGCAAAGACGCTTGCGGAAAAGGCGCGACTATGGCATGAAGCAGGACGACCGTCGAGTTCTTTCACCGTTGCCGTCTTCAGGGCTAATGGGAATGAGGAGGATGGATAGCCCGGACCGGCCTGTTATGAGCTTGGCTTGTCTCACGGTTGCAATCTGGCTTCCCAGTTAGCCGCCCAATTTATGGTAGGACATGACTGAGTGAATGCTGCATTCAATAAGAGGATCCCCCTTTTCTAAGTCCGTCCTTGTATTGGTACATGTACGGCGTGTCAATACTCTACTCTACACGGTAAAGACGCCACCAACGCATGACCGCTCAGAGGCATTACATCTCACTTGAGATACTCGATCCTTGCCTGCCTTGTCGGTATGTGCGTCACAACCCACGATTCGCGCATGTAATTTTGCAGTCCGGTGGCTTCATCCTTCTGGTCGCGGATTGCCCACGCAGTGTCACGTGCCGCACGAACGCAATCATTCATCCCTGGGAGACCTTGCCACCAGGGCCCTACGACCTTGAGTCGCCCGTCATATGTGGACAGCAATGCGTCATGAATGGTGGCCATATCCTGAGGATATCCCACGGGAGGTTGCGGGATGCAGTTGCGATTGAGTCGAGCTTTCGCTACTGCAGGCCGCTCGTCGATCTTCAGGTGTCTTTGGAGTAGTGTCAGGGACATCTCGATGGCTTGCTCCTCAGTTGGCAGATCGCTGTCAGCCCATTCGCTCCACCAATGTCCACCCATCATGACAGTTAGCTTTGTACCCTCTACGGTGTCTTGATGAACAACGTCCGGACCATCATATGGTTCAGGCGGAAGAATCACAGGCTGGCCTCTTTCCTCGTCCCATTCCCTTTGGAGGTAAAAGGGAGGAGCCGACTGACGGTGCACTGAATCGAACCGTCCCGAAGTCTCGGAGCCAAAGAGAACACCCAAAGCACGCTCCGGATTCTGTTCGATCGGCACCGAGCGTGGAATGAGGTAACCAAATCCTCTGATTGAAAGTAGGTTCGGATTACTATAGTAGAGATTGACAACCATGACGTTGACGGATTTGTTGCTATGGTGACAAGCGGCGCTGACCTTCGCGTCCAACTTCCCAGTCCTATTTCGAGTGGCATCGGACGAAAAAAACTGCTGCATGTACTCAGGACTCAGCGTTGAGACGACGTAATCATACATTGCCGGCGATGCGGTTTGAGCGTGCTTGGGCCAGACACCGAGTCGATTTTGACCTTTTACGAGATTCACTTCCTCAACCGCCGTTGACTCGAGGATGGTGATATTCGGGCTTTGACGGAGGCGCCGTTCCAGCGCGGACATCAGCTGGGCCAGGCCATGCTTGAATGTATAGACACTCAGACCCCCGAAGATCTCCGGATTAGGTACGCGCTTCAGGAAAGCATCTCGTGAATGCAATGCAGCAGCGAAGCGCCGCTGGTGGCGAACGATATCAGCTCGAGCTATGCCTCGACGATTCAACCTATCAGCCAAGACCTCCAACAGAATGCTAGATCCTTCGTCGCGATTCCTGGATTCGAGATGCCATAGCAGTGTGGCCAGGGTCCTAGCACTCAGCTTGTATATGTCGCCCGCATAGACCCCATGATAAAATGCGGAGGCTAAGTTGTCGGTGACTGCTTTGCCGAACCGTCTGGAGATGAAATCGCCTAGCGATTCGTCCTTCACGTTCTCGTCTCGGAGAGCCGCCCACGGTTCCTTGAAGATATTCCAGAACTCTTCAAAGAGTGGCTCGGTCAGGACGGTTTGCACACTTTGAAGAAACTCGGAGAATGAGGAGCCCTTCAATGGTGCAGGCATTTTGACAAGACGATCTGGATAGTAGAGATATCGATTCCGGGCAGCGGCAGACTCTTTGGATATGGCGACAAGGTCATCTGTGAGGTCCAAGTCACAAACCTAGCAGGAATTGGAATTTAGCAACACGTGCGAGGGAAAAGTAAGTGATACCCATACCATCTCGAGCATTGGCGCGGACGCAATTCCTGGGCTGTATCGTATTGTTCGGGGACCCCATTCGAAAAGCACCTCGCCGTTGTCGACCTTGATGGTTTCCGAGTCGACCCATCCTCCAAGCCTGGTGTTCTTTTCATAGATTGTGATCTTAGCCGTTGGAAGTTCACGGTTGAGGTGGTATGCGGTAGCTAGTCCTGTCAACCCTCCACCCAATATTGCGACCTCCCTGGCGTGTGGGTTTGGTGGAGGAATAGGAGGAACGGTCAGGTCAAAGGAAGAGCCACGTTCGGACGCCCTATCGTAGCCATTTTGGCTACGAGTTGTGAAGGCGCGGAAGAGGATCGCAGGTCGGGCTCGAGGCTGTAATGCGCACTTTACGACATTTCTGTACAAGGCATTACAGCCAGCCTCGCTCATCTCCAGGGAATAAACAGCGAGTGGCGCATATGCAAGAGAAGCACCGAGAAAGCAACAGATCCAACAAGCCCGCAGAGTTATCAGACCTATTGTGGGGAGCAACCGCGAGTGATGATGCTGCCCTCGGCGAACTTGCCTCAAGCACCCCACCAACAACACACTGAACAACACACTGAGAGCTTGGAGCTGCTACTCAAACTCGGTCACGAATGTGCAGCTTGCTGTGGCTAGCAGTGATCAGGACACAATATGCACGAGGGACGCAACTGTTTCGATATTGGACTTCCACCTCTCCCATTTGAAGCTGAACGTACGCATGGCTGCCGCGCTCACTGCGAACGTTCGAACCATCGTGCTTTACTACCTCTCGTTCGCGGGCTTGCAAATGGTAGCACTTCAGATTCCAATAAACTAGTCACAGTGCCTGCTCAGCAATCTGGCACGAAAAAAACAAGTCCAGCGGTGGTTACAACCCACTCTGGCGTACCAGATTCTCCACGCGACGATGGAAGGATAGTAGTCTTTGGTAGTGAGATCAACCCGACGTAGATTCTCCGAGTGCCCTCGCGCACACCTCCTCCTGTCAGTCCGCCGTAATGACGGAGAGACAAACAAGTGATGTCAAATACGGAACCAGCAGGTCCAAGTTGACTTCCTGAGTGTAACTTCCAAAGGCCACGAGGCGGTGGTCATACTCATTCGAGTATATGGGCCACGGTGCAAATTGCCTGCCACGCTTACATCGAATTGCCGACGATAGCCCGAATCACACTGCAGCCTGGTTCCCTCACAACTCGTACCTCACCCATGACCACACGACTTGTCAGAACGCCTTCTTCACCGCCGCCAAGAAGCCTAATTCCAGTCATTCCGGCTGTGCGTCAGCCAGGCCAGGTCAGGCCAGGCGTTGCCTCAACCTTATAGAGGCAGCTGAGCCCGCCCCTTCGATACCCAGCCCGGTCCAGTAGGGTCAGTTCATCATGCGCGGCTGACCGTTTCGAAGCAGAAGCAAAAACCACGAGCCATAAGCCGTGAACGTCCATAATGCCGGGCGTGGGATCACCTTCCGCCACCAAGTCCGGCATCCAGACCACCACTGACGGGGCATCGTACATTCCGTCGTCCCGCCGCGCCGACGGGTCCACAAGAAAGGAAATTCGAGTGCGGCCTGGATACCGCCCGCCCGAGGACATCGAGACGTACAAGAATCGTAGCGCCGAGGCATGGAAGAACAGAACTTCAGGTACCGTTGGGGTACCCGGCACGCACACCGACGAAGCCCCCAGCAAGAGCAAGAATGCAAAACGTAGGGAAGCGGCGCGAAGGAAGGCCGCCGAAGAGGCTGAAGCCGCCGGAGAGGAGGAAGAGGAGGAGCTCACGTCGGCGATGAGGACGGCTGAAATCTCGAAGCCGGGCGGACGTGCGGAGGCGGCAAACGGTCCCTCTGCGAACGCAGACGCGGATCAGGAAGCCGAGCAACAGAAGAAGATCCGCAATCAGTTGAAGAAACTGCGGGCGGTGCAGGATCTCAAGGAGAAGAGAGCGGCGGGGGAGAAATTGTCGCCTGATCAGATCATGAAGATTGGGAAGGAGATGGAGTTGCGCCGGGATCTGAGTAAGTTGGGTTACGATGGGCCTGAGGCACTTGGACCAGGATAGGGGCCGAGTCTGCACATGCGCCTACCCAGTCTACGAGCGTGAGTTGTAGAGGGAGCGTCAATCTATGGGCATACACTTGCTCGTTGGGGCTTTGCTGGCAGGAGGCGTCAGTCAGCTGGACAGGACTGCAAAACATATCACCCTCACTGGCACTCCCACTGGCACTGAAGATGACAAGTCTGGCATCACTGAGCGCGTTTATGCCGCCAGATCTGGCGCGAGGGTTGGCGCCTGGAGGCTGTTGAACACTAAATATGCATATATGCTTGTGACAGTGGTCGAGGTTCAGCTCGGAGAGTGTGGAAAGGGTGTAGAGCTAGGGCAACCACGGCCTGAAGAGCGAAGAGACACCTCCGCATCTGATGATGAGAGTGTTCTCAAGGGAGCATGATGCGCGCTTCTGGCGTGGTGGCTAGATCTACGGCTATGCTCTGACAGCGACACAAGGGACGCGGGCCACACACCCATGATTGTCCCGCCAGCAGATGAAGGCATGTTCGACGGCATACGTCCAGTGTCCTGAGTATGGCCATGATGGACTATTGGCGTTTATGCCGGCCCATGGAAGATAAATTACTCGAATCGAAGCAGCAGGCGGCGACCCCAAAATGGCTGTTGTATATACTCTAGACTCCAAGACGTGTCGAAAGCTGTAGAGTGACAAATGATAGTTGACGTCGGATTTAGGGTCAGCTTCGCTCACGTTCAGTTCATCATGGATTCTATGCGTGCACCACCCTAAGGAGAAAACTCTTGCCTATGTCCTGAGAGGTGCCAAAGACGGATCGAGTCAACGCAATGTCACCATTTTGTGCCTTTCGATTGGAGTTCGAACAGACACAAACACCGTTTCCACCAAAGCTGCTTTTGACTCAGATGTGAAAGATGTACCTTGCACACGGTTCCTTCAGGAGCCATCTTGGATCGAACACGTGACAAGGTCAGACTGCCATTTAAGCGGCGTCGGCGATTTCCGTAAATGACATCCGCAGCCTGCCTTTGAGCTGTTCTGAGAGCTGCTAAATTCGTCCAATCGATTTCGAGTTATTGAAGAACTTCGTGGCCCTTTTACCTTCACGACAACGAGAAGCCCACAGACCTCCCAGAGTTGCCCAAGATGCCGATTAGCGTAAGTTCTGTGACCTGCGAGCTTTTGAAGCGCTCTTAGTACTGATCAACCTCAGGCACAAATCTCCCGGGGTCTCTTCAAGTAGGAACACGCCAGCCGCATTGTCTACGCTTTCGCTCACCTCTCACAGTGGCTTAATACGAAAGAACGCTACCTACCTCACAGTTATCTTCCTTGGCGCCTTTTCATTCGAACTGTGAGCTCGCTCCTGCCCTTACATCGTATTTTGAAGCTGATCCACGACGTAGGGGGTTTGAAGGAGCAACAAACAAATTATGGGACCACTGGAATAAGGGCGTACGTGCTGCCTGAGCTGCATACGCTGCTCTCTGCGGATAGTGACTGACTTGCGACTGCAGCGACAATGGAAAGACATCAAACACAGATACATGCAACAGGAGGAGGAAGAGGAATAGCGGCTCGGCCATCGCATCTGGAGTATGGAGTTCCCTTCTCGGTCCACGACAATGGATGAAGCGCGGAGACGAAGGTTCTAAATCGATACTTCCTCTGTACATAACTATGAAGGACGACAATAAACCCAGTTCAAGATGAGAGCAGACCAGATTTTGAGACGAACCGTGTTGAGTGAGGTGTTGTGGCTACACACAGAGTCCATCTCTTGCATGGGCTTGAAATCTCGTAACTGCAGGGAATATGTCGAGCACTTGAGCCACGATAGAGTACTGCGTTCTTTGCGCCAGGGAAAGCTTTCTGGAGCCACCTCCATTCGGATTTCTTCATTGACCAATGGAAGAGACCACGCGTGGTCTGAGCTGGATAACAGAGCAAAGCGGACGCAAAGGAGAGGAGCATTGGGCCAGAAATCTTTGGATATACTCTGTACTGTCTAGAAAATAACCCATGCCTAAGTATTCGTGATAATCAGTAGGTAGCCGATCAATCTTGAGAAAGACAGTGGGCGTCAAAGCGGCATCAGGCTGCATCCCACCTTCGTGGATTTCGCCTCAGGTACATCATACTTTCCAGGCTGCATCTTCGTGGAGGGTATATGTAACTGCGATCCTCTCTGACTGTTTCCCCAACCCTGAAAACCCATGATTTTGAGTGTCTACTATCTTGCTGGAAGAGCAAGCGGAGGACATCTACAGACAAACTATCGCAGGAGGGGACATTTCGACCATTGCCCAACCCCGGTCTATCGCATTGCTGGCCATCACGAAAAGAGAGATCCGTCACTGCTATCCAAAGCCCAAATGCGGACTGCAGGCAAAAGGATACTCTGACCATGAGCGCACCACCCCCCGGCCTAGACCTTCGACTCTCGCAGGCGTTATGCGAGCACCCGTGGCGGCATGGCCATCGGTACGGTGTCTCTGCGCAGCAGGGCCTCCTAGAGACGCTCTTCCGATCCCTTACCAACGACAACCCAGATTACCTGCTCGACCTGTTTCCGAACGGCTTCCCCTCCTCATACAAGTTACAAGACGCACAGGGAGTTCAAGAGAATGCCGAATACACTGCAGCCGCCCGAGGTCATCCATGTGGACATATCTTCAAGCCGGGCGAGGCCAACTACCACTGTAGTACCTGCACCGATGACAACACCGCCGTGCTCTGCGCTCGGTGCTTTGTTGCCAGCGACCACGAGGGCCATCAATACAGCATCAATGTCAGTGCAGGGAATAGCGGCTGTTGCGACTGTGGAGACGACGAGGCCTGGAAGCGACCTGTCAAGTGTGCCATTCATACAGCCAGTGATGACTGGACCACTACCGATGAGCATGTTTCCCCCTTGCCCGTTGATTTACAAGAGTCCATCCGCACCACCATCGGTAAGGCTCTCGATTACTTTTGCGACGTCATATCATGCTCTCCCGAGAACCTACGGTTGCCCAAGACAGTGGAGTCGGTGACCCAAGATGAATCGAGAAGTCGACTCTCTGCAGAACACTACGTGTCAGGAGACGAGATGGAAACAAATCCCGAATATTGCTTGATCATCTGGAACGATGAGAAGCACACAGTCCGTGAGGTGCAGTCGCAAGTGGCGAGAGCGTGTCGAGAGCGCGAAGCATTTGGTTTGCGAAAAGCGGAAGAGGCTAATGACCTCGGAAGGAGTATCGTCAGGTATTCTCGCGACCTCAAGGAGCTCACTCGCATGGCCAAGATTATTGAAGAAATCAAGATCACAGTCACAATACGATCTTCGCGGGACACCTTTCGAGAACAGATGTGCGGTACCATCATCGAATGGCTGGCCGACATTGCCAGTTGCAGCATTGCGGGCGACAGCCATATCTTGCGCCGTATCGTGTGCGAAGAGATGCTCCAGATCTGGAGGGTAGGGAGCGAAGCCTGGAACGCCAAAGTGGGAAGAGAAGATCTAGATGATCATGGTGATGAAGATGACCGCGAGTACCGAAGAAGGTCAAGGCTCAGGCACTTTGATACAATCCACTTCGCAATGCAAAGAGCATTACAGGTGGAGATCCTAGACGAGGATGGAGCCAGCGATGACAATGATCCTGGCGAAGTAGACGACGATGACGACGATGACGATGACGACGATATTGGCGATGCTGATGCTGATCGTGAAATGAACGATTTCATCCTTAGAGCAACAGTTTTCGCAGAGGCAGACCCTGAAAACGCAGTTCCCGAACAGACGGCCGATCCTGACGTTACAGACGATGCTGAAGAGATGGACACTGATGGAGACGCGGACTTTTTGGACGTTGCAGAGCGTATGGACATGGATGGACCGTCGCCTCCACCGCCGCCGGTGGCTCAAGACATTGGAGATCCTGGGAACACGGTAGCTATTGGCGCTGACGCCTCTCCAACCGGTCCTGACAGCAATCTCAACTATCTCAATATCCCAAGGACGCCCGCCGCCGTTGTTCGCACAGCGCGCCGCGAGTCTACGCCGCCAAACCACTGGAGGTTATCTCCACCACAGTCGGTGCAGAACACACCTCTTCCTATTTTCGAAGATCTAACGAAGAATATCCGCGTAGACTCAATGGTGCTCTTCGACCTCCGGTTGTGGAAACTTGCACGGACGAGCATCCGAGATCTGTTCATCAGTACGCTGGTCAACATCCCTCAATTCAAGCGAATTCTGGGGTTGAGATTTTCCGGCTTGTACACGACGCTTGCGCAGCTCTATCTGGTAGCGGATCGAGAACCGGATCATTCCATCATCAACTTGTCGTTGCAGCTTCTGACGACGCCATCTATTACTGAAGAGGTGATAGAGCGGGGAAATTTCCTGACGAACCTGATGGCTATTCTCTACACATTTTTGACCACCAGACAGGTCGGTTTGCCGAAAGATCTCGATCCTGGAGCTACTCTGGGCTTCGACGCAGGGTCCGTCGCCAATCGCCGGCTGTATCACTTCTTCTCCGACCTCCGATACTTCCTGGCATCCCCGTTTGTGCAGGCCAAAGCCCGCAATGAGCCGCAGTATTTGTTCCAGTTCCTTGATCTCGCGAAGCTGTCGCAGGGTATCTGTCCGAATGTGAGAGCGGTTGGGGAACATGTTGAGTATGAAACAGATGCATGGATTAGTGCCTCATTATTGACTCGCGACATCAACAAACTATGCCGACAGTTCGCGGAGGCGTATCATCTGTCCAAGCACAGCAGCCCTTCGGCTCTACGTGCAACATGGGATGCTATATCTCACGCAGCAGCTGTCGCCATCATCAACTCTGTCGGGCTTGAGAGGCGCCGATTTGACCAAGCGGAGATCAAAGAACCTGTTCGGTTTCATACTGTGGCACCTTTCGGGTTCAGCGTTGTTGAGTTCGTTGTCCAGAAAGGCCCTCTGAGTTTTCATCACCCGCTTCACTACACGCTGTCCTGGTTACTAGAGGGCGGGAAGGACTTCAAACAGTCCATAACGGCGCTTCGGGAAGCAGCTCAGACGTTCCTTTCCCACCTACACGATACACCACTAGCACACCGTGATGGCACAATCAAAGCTGCGCTCAACTCGGTCGACGATGCACTCCTCGCAATGTTTGACTTTCCACTCCGGGTTTGCGCTTGGCTGGCGCAGATGAGAGCCAATCTTTGGGTACGGAATGGGATGAGTCTCCGCCATCAGATGGTGCAGTACAAGAGTGTTGCGCATCGGGATGTTGGGCACCATCGCGATCTGTTTCTTCTCCAGACGGCTCTTGTGGCCTGCGATCCGAGCCGAGTGCTGGTCTCTATGGTCGATCGTTTTGGCCTTTCAGGCTGGATGCGGAACGGCTTTGTCTCTCTTGAGATCTGCGACGACAATCAGATGTTGGATCTTGCTGAAGATTTTGTGTACCTCTTGATCAATCTGCTTTCCGACCGAGATGCCCTGATCACGGACAAGGATAACCCGGAATCGCAGTTGCTGGCCCTTCGAAAAGACATTGCTCACACTCTGTGCTTCAAGCCATTGTCGTATTCAGACCTGTACTCTCGCTTGACAGAACGCGCGCAAGATCACGAGCACCTCCAAGAAGTGCTCGAGCAAATGACTAAATACAGGCCACCCGAAGGACTTCACGACTCCGGATTATTTGAGCTTAAGGAAGAGTATCTGCAAGAATTGGACCCGTACAATTCGCACTTCAGCAAGAACCAGAGGGATGAGGCGGAGAATATTTACAAGAACTGGATGAGCAAGAAGTTGAACAAACCGCCAGACGACATTGTAATGGAGCCCAAGCTGCACCCCATCCCATGCGAGGCCTACGCCAATCTTTGTGCGGTCGTCAACACCACTGTGTTCGCCGACGTCATCCATAAGACGTTGCTATACGTCGCGTCCGGCCATAAGCACAAACCAGGAGTTTCAGCAACCCGAGTGGAGGCATTCCTCCAGATTCTTCTCCAGCTGGCGCTCATAGCTACCTTCGAGGACGATGCAGCAGCCAGCGTTGATAGTCCATCCTTCATTCGCAACGCCATCAACCTCCAGCTAGAGTCGCACGATGGCCCGCCCTCGACCATTATCGCGCTTCTATCCAAGATTTGGCTGATGGATGAATTCAGTTCGTGCCGCAGCAAAATCAGACACATGCTACGGCTCTTCAACCAGAAGCTGCCACATCAGTTCACTGCTGCTACGCAGCATCTTGATTTCCCATCAGGCAGATTCGACACGGCGTCTCCAGCCAATTTTGAGAACGAGCTGGAAGCCAAGAAGAAACAGGCAATGGAGCGAAAAGCGAAAGTCATGGCTCAGTTCCAACAGCAGCAACAGAGTTTCATGGACAAACAGGGCGTAATCGACTGGGGAGATGACGATCTCGATTCGCCAGAGGACGAATTACCAAGATCGACCGAGACCCGCCATTGGAAGTATCCCTCTGGACTCTGCATACAATGCCGTGAGGACACGTCGGACTCCAGGCTGTATGGCACATTCGCCATGGTTACCGATGCCCACATCCTCCGGGAAACGCCGACGGACGACGACGATTTTGTCGGCGAGCTCTTTGCGGTTCCGGATAGTCTCGATCGCTCTATTGAGAATGTCCGGCCGTTTGGAGTGTCAGGGTCCAACCACGAACAAGTCAAGCGGATGACATCGGACGGCAACGAAGTGAATGTGGATTTTCAAGGCTTGGGTAAAGGCTGGCCCAAGAGTCACACCATGAAAGGTCCGGTTTCTACCAGCTGTGGGCATATAATGCATTTCAGCTGTTTCGAAAACTACTATCAGTCCATTACCCGGAGACACTTGCAGCAGGTTGCGAGAAACCACCCAGAAAGAATACCGCTGAAGGAATTCGTTTGCCCACTGTGCAAAGCCCTTGCGAACAGCTTTCTGCCTATCATCTGGAAGCATTCAGAGCAGTCCTACCCTGGTTCGCTCACCGTCTCGCAGGAGTTTGACTTCTTCCTCGACAACGACCTACCTTCGGTCCAGGCGCCAACTGCAAGCCAAGACATCTCCTTCGATAGCCAAGCGTCGCAGATGCACTCGCAGACCCTGGCCACATTCTCCAATAGTTCGTTGACTCCTGCCATAGCCATGTGGCAAGCAGGCGATCTCACGATCAGCCCAACAAGTCAGGCGTGGGCAGAACGACCTGAACTGGCTTCTTTTGCTGAACTAGCAAGCATCTATGGACGACTTCGAGAAACATTGGCGATTGTTTCAAGGACCAGCCAGGGCGCGACTCCTCGAGAAGATTGGAACGTCAATCACTTTCAGCTGCTTGTCAACACTTTGGCAAACACAATAGCCGCCGTCGAGATCGGGCATAGAGGCCGTGAGGCAGAATACGGCACTTCATTATTGACAAGTATCCCTCAGCAAACCCTCAGCCATCTGCAGATAACGTCGTCGACTTTGAGAGCGTATGCAGCTACAGGTGCCTTCACCATCCGTGGCTCAGTCGAGAGTCAGTACAGAGAGCTTTGTGACCAGATTGAGCGGCAATTGGCCGGAAAGATAGGAAATATTGCGTCGCCGACGAGTTCCACAACAGCACCGCCTCTGCTGTCCCTGGACCCTTTCCAGTTTCTGGTTCAGGCCACAATGGTGTTGAGCCCAGTCCGACGTCTGGAGCCCCGCCACGTCTTACAATTAGCCCTAACCATAGAACTACTGCGAGTCACCCTGGCCTTCTTGTTCGATTCGGAAGCTTTTATCAAGGCTAGCCAGAAGTTGGCGGACCGGCATATCCGGCATGCCACTCTCCCGAATCCAGAGCCAGAAGAGCTTCGCGGCGTTGAAAGCATTGTCTCTTGGATAAACGATCAAGTGAAGGACATTGATGAAAACGAGCGTGTGCGGAAGTTTCTTCAAGCTATGTCCCCAAACACAGCGGGGACGTTATTCAAGCTATGCAAGGTGTACAGTCTAGCCTTCCTGCGAAAGGCTGCCATCTACTTCCATGTTGCGCACGGTGTCGACTTTCCCACTACTGCCGGGACAGAAGCCGGCTTGTCTGAGCTCGAGCGGCTTTGTCACCTGTTACAGCTTCCAGGCATTAGCGACATCCTCAACGGCTTTGGCGAATACTCGACATCTAGCACACTGAAAGACCGGGCAACAATCTGGCTCTTGGACTGTATCCGATTCGAGATAAGGAATGCGTCGGCATTGACACAATTCGAATTCTCTTTACGGCCCCTGGGGATCAAGCTTCTGCACCCAGCACCCTTTGAGTTGATTGGGCTTCCCCGGTATTTTGATGTCTTGATGGAAGAATCCCAGCGGCGAAAATGTCCGACCACCGGGAAAGAGGTAGCCGACCCTGCCCTTTGCCTATTCTGTGGCGAAATATTCTGCTCTCAGACGGTCTGCTGCCTGACGGAAGACATGCGCGGAGGGTGCAATGCTCACGTGGAGAAGTGTTCGAGCCCGATCGGCATGTTCCTGTTTATTCGGAAATGTCACGTGGCATTGTTGCATGTTGCGAAAGACCCCAAGGCGGGCAGCAATGACCGCGAAGAGCTTCGACGGCTTCAACTGGCCCCAAGCTCTTCCACTCTGAGTCATGGATCTTTCTTCTCGGCGCCGTATTTGACGAAGCATGGAGAGACAGACTCGGGGCTGAGATCAAAGCATCAGCTGATCTTAAACCAGAAGAGATACGACAAACTTCTGAGAGACACTTGGCTGATGACCAACGGCAGCGTGTGGAGTACGATAGCCCGGAAGCTGGAAAGCGAGGTCAACGCCGGTGGGTGGGAGACCCTGTGAAGGAGCAAAAAGGAACATGGGAGCGCTCATTGGTGGACAGTAGGTTCTAAAAGATGCGGATTTGTGTAGGATAAGGTCTAGAATGTACACATATGGGCTAGGCAGTGTTATTGTGATAGAGCTACGACGTAATGAGAAACGTAAACCACATACTCTCCCCGCCGTGTATGGATCCAGGCATCTGAGGTGACTGCGCCCAGCGCAGCCTTGTCAACAGAGTGCTGCCACGTGACCCCGTGCTTGTGCTACAATTTCCCGCAGGAGCCAAGCTTCCACTAAGGCAGGAGCGGCAGCATGATTGGCTGTCTTGCATTCTTGGCAGGGCTCCTCGGCGCGTAATGCGAAGAATTGGCTCGTGTTTCACGTTCTCTTCACCTGTTTCACACCAACAGCACGCCTCCAATGGCAGTCGTCACCTTCCTATGCCGCTCACGGTCGACCGCCGTGGCCGTCGGTCACAAAGGCAGTGCAATTGCTCGGGCCCTGTGCAGCTGCCCAGATCCATGCGAGGTAGCGCCGTGAAAATCACACGCAGGGCATGCGGGCGCCTCTCGGCTCCAACATAAGGTGAGTGAATCGAACAGGATGAGAACGGGTGTCGCCTTCTGCATTTTTCTCTTTCCGTCCATTGACACTGTCGTCTCGAAATCCACGGACCGCAAATAGGTGCTCTATATTATCTCGCGTCCAAGCTTGAGCATCTGCACATCGTCGAGACGGGACGTCTGGTCGAGCGAGCTACCAGACAACATCAAGACGGGTATTCCAGACGAGCCTCCGAACGACGTCGAGGTTGGTGTTCTGGTCGGTCCAGCCTCCACACCATGCGATCAGCACACTCTCAACTTTTAGCACACTCCCTTGCGCTTCTGTTATGTCTTGACTTGCTCGGATCTGCACAAGTGTTCGCCCAGTCCGGCGATGGCGGGGGCGCGCAAGGCGTTGAACCGGGCGATATTGGCTCCGGCCCAGGGACCTCTGCTGAGGATGCGGGAGCTGCGGGTCCGGATACTGGCTCGGTCAACTTGAGCCGTGGGGCCACGATTGCCATCGCCGTGGTGGTTAGCGTTGTGGTGGTTCTGGGTGGTGGGTCCCCTTGTTCCCCCTTGTATCTATGCGACGAGACTAATTGGCCGCTTCCATTGTAGTGACGATGACGACTCTCTTCTTCCTGGCCAAGAAGCGGCAATGGACGATGAAAGAAACCATTCGACGCTCTGCACGGAAAGTCAGCAGCGCCGTCAAGGCCGTCACAACGCCCATCACGCCCAAGAGAATGACTTTCTCGCCCGTCGAGAAGAGACAACGTAACGATGTGGTGTTGAAGAAAGCCAACGACGAGCTATCGCGGTCGAAATCCGCCGCCGGGGCGAAGGAGAAACAGAAGGAACGTGCCCCTCGAAGCGAGTCGTCTTCTTCAAGCAGTGATAGAGATGTAGAAAAGGGGCTGCCCGACTCGGCTGTGAAGGTTGAGTCGAAAGACGAGACTGGTGGCGAAAGGCCCACGAAGAAGGACAAGAGGAGGCCAAGACCGCCCAGTGTGAGCATCCCGTCGAGTGCGTTTGAGATGGACAGTCCGAAGACACCTATGTGGAAGAAGGTATTTGGGCGGTAGGTTTCGATTCCCGGGAAGGCTAGCTAGAGATGCTGTTCGACAGGATTTGGCCGCCGCCTGTACGATTATATGGAGGATGGGTGGATGAGAATTGACGCCGATGGAAATGAAGGGTTGGAAAGAAACATCTTGGTTCCTCGGATATACCCCTACAAGAAGGCCGTGTATGGACACAGCACACTGAACTTTGTACGTCCCATGAGTGAATGAGCGAATGAGTAAACGTCCGAGCCCGTCGTCTCCCCTCTCAAGCCAACAGACCCGTCCAAGGCACTCAGGCCCTACGAAGCATCTCCAGTCCAAGCACCACGCAGACACGCCGACCAAGCCCAGGACCACGACCAAGACCAAGGAACGACAGTCAAGTTGGTCACATGGTCGAAGCCTCCAGACCAGTTCTCTGACCAACCAATGCTCCCGAACACAAAGTCAATCGGTTTGTAAGAAAAGCCCCTTCAGTTGGCGGAACTCTTTGATCCCTACACAGTAACAGTATTTGTACCAAATGTGGCAAAACGTTTCGGTGACCCAAGAGATCCTATACTGCGACAATGCACACGGCCTGGGTTGGACTCGGCGCGTCTAGCCATTGGTGCAGACCAAACATGCTCGCTCGAGTCCTTCATGTCAATCCTCAGCTCTCCGGGGGGGTTCACGTCTCACTCGCGAACCCCCGTCAGTATCCATCTGAAGACCTTCTTTGTCTCTGCAAGTCCCCACTTCGTAATGTCCTCCCCGAACTCCTTCTTAGCTTCCGCGAGGATCTTTCTGTCTTCCTCACTCAAATCCCCCTGAAACATCTCTCTTGCTTCGTTCAGCTCCATCTGTTGTAAGGGAGTGAGAATGCCGCGGGCCTTGTCGTCATCTTCTTTCGCTCTAGCCGCCCTCTCCCTCTCTGCAACCTCCGCGTCCTCCTTCCTCTGCTTCTCGATCTCGATCTCTAGACGGGCATCTTCTTCCCTTTCCGCCGCAGCTCGAGCAGCCGCTGCGTCTTCGGCCATCTTTGCCACTAACTGCATCTCGGCATAGATCTCCTCTTGGGTCTGATAGTTGGGCTGTTTCTTCTTTTGGGACGTCGGCGGGTCGTCTTCGACGCCCTGTCCAGCCCGTGCCAGCGCGCCGTCAATGTCGTACCCTGTCTTTTCGCTGCGTCTAATGGGCATATCGTCCCAGTGGTTTTGTACAACGGGTAGAGGGCTAGCTTCGGCTTCGTCCACGTCGGCGCGACACGTCCATGCCGATCTTGCTCCGCCGCGCTCCCTTGAAACGCCTGCCTCGTCGTGCTGCTGCTTTGCACTGCTCTGACGCGGCCCTGGACGTTCGATGCTGGCCGGACCGGCGTCGTAAGTGGCATCCTCAAACTCCGGGAGCTTCCCAGGCGCGGGTCCCGCCGTTGGGCGTACGCGTAGCATCATGATGATCTCCTCCCACACTTGTTTAACCTCGCTCGTGTTCCACAGGTTCACGGGAAGACCGGACTTCGCGGCAGCCTCATCAACCAGCGAGTAGATGGCGTCCTTTGGTCCGCGGTGGGCGAGAACGAGCCGTAGACAGTATTGCTGCAGTTTGGCTGTCGCAATCCCCACCGAGTGTCGGTACAGGTCGCGTTCCTGCTGGAAGCGGCGATGGGCACGGATTTCCAGCGCCGCCACCTGCACGTCGAGCTCGTCGACATAGTCAGTGGAGAGGAAGTCGTAGCGAGAGGAAGTCATCGCAGTCCCCTTTCTTTCTTTCTTTCTCTCACCAAGTAGATATGTAGATAGATTGGTTCGTCTTTTCGGCCACCGGTGCACCGCTCAGGATCTGGAGGGAGCACTTATAGACTTCGGCACCACTGGCCTTTGTCTGTGACATTGTGGACGCACGCGGTCATGACATGGCGTAGATTGTCAAAGGTGAAGAAGTTCCGGCGCCGTTTGCGGTACGCCGTATTCTCGACAAAGGGACGTTCACGAGCCCGAGCCCAGCCCTTTGTGTTCTTCCCCAGTATCTGAATACGCGGTCATCCGCGACCATCTCTGCCGGCGTCGTTGACTTCACATGACTTCAGCTTTCAATTTGAGCATGGCCATGTCGACAACGATGCCATAGATGTGCGGAGTTGCTCGGTTCAGTTAATGGGTCGTTATGGCCATTGTTCTCCTTCTCCTTGTTGACTGAGCAAGTTTTCGCATTGTGGCTCGGTGGTAGCCTGCGTGCCTGCACTTCGCAGTAGAAGTGACTCCGCAGTGCGAAATGATCGACCGAAGACAATTCCCGGCACACATACAGTCCGTTCTGCAAATTGTTATCACTGCCCTTTTCTCTCAAAACTCACCTAGACAGTCGATGCAGTATTTGATAATCAGATATTCCTCTTGACAAGCTTGATTGCCCTCGTCTCTCGGGTCGCTACCGCTAAGCAAATCAAGGGAATCATAAGAATCGCAGCAAGTGGGGACTTTGTCCTTATCGGCGATCATTGGCCAAGCCCCCCTTCCGGTAATGTCCCGTTCTTACTCTCTACACTACAGTATCGAGAAAATGGGGAGAGGACGTCTTTATTCAAGAGTGAAGGCTAGTTGAACGGTACTCCCCGTCTCGCCTTCGTATGGATCCCGTTGGAAACCCAGGACTCTGGCGCTGACAAACCGTGCGGCGTGGGTTGCAGAACTCTGGTCGAGCATGAGACACCAAGCAGAGCACTCGCCCGATCGGGACAAGTTGCTTTGAGATAGAGGTAATACAAAATGCAGGCTGAGCACAGCGGAAGGCGAATCCACATGTGATTTCGTCAAGTTAAATAGACAGGCCGGACCGTGTGTTTCGCACTTCTCAAAGCCGTCGTTATCGCAAGTGTCCTCACTATCGCACAATGCTGGAAATCGGTGTTCAACGCAAGGATGGAGTCATCTCATCGGAGGCTCGTAATGCCCCTATTCCGTGCGTGCCATGCCATACTCCCGCTTTGCAGGTCTCCACTAAGTGGATAACAGGGAACCGGCCGAGGATGAAGTATTGATCAAGGTTGTCGCAACAGACTCGAACCCGAAAGACTGGAAGGCGAGTGCAGGGCCAGGTTAGTCTAGCAGTGCCGTCTACCATGAATTGTGCTTGACAAAGCCAGTTAAAACAAACCAAGGCGACGATATCGCGGGCACAGTCCACAAAGTCGGGCAGAATGTCTACGATTTCAAGCCCGGGGATAGAGTTGCTGCCTTCCACCGAATGTTCAGTCCGTCGGGATCCTATGCTGAATATGCCATCGCGCCCGCTTCCACGACCTTCTTCTTGCCTCCCAACACCTCCTTCGAGTCCGGGGCTACCCTCCCACTTGCGAGTATGACGGCTGCTTTGGCGCTCTACCAACATCTCGGTCTGCCTGCACCCTGGAACCCTGTGCCCAAGGGCAAGCAAGTACCTGTGTTGATATACGGAGGATCATCGGCCGTCGGGATGTTCGCCCTCAAGTTCGCCAAGCTGAGCGGTCTCAGCCCCATCATCACCATTGCCGGCGGCGGTGCCGACTTTGTCAGATCTGTAGGTGCTGCCGATTATATTGTGGACTACCGCAAGAACAACGTCGTGGCGGACGTCCAGAAGATCCTAGATGATGAGGGTGTCAAACTATACCACGCTTTCGATGCCATCTCTGAACACGACAGCTGGAAACATGTCATCGAGATCCTGGACAAAAGTGGCTCAGAGCCTGGGAAAATTACCATGGTGGATCCTCCCGAGCCCGTGGTGCCCGAGTGGCCTCGAGGTATCGAGTTCGGCCGCGTCTTTGTTTCATCGGCATACGGCGAGCCGCATAAATGGTGCAATGAAGAGGAAGCTAAAGTCCATCGAGACTTTGCCTACGTTTTCTACAGGTTCGTAACCCCAGCACGTCTTGCTGTCCTCATGCTGACAGACTGCCCCGTCCAGGTACATGACACTCCTCCTTGCGGAGGGCAGGTTCGTTCCACATCCCTACGAAGTGCAACAAGATGGTCTCCTGGCGGTGGAACAAGGTGTGCAGGCGCTGTACGACAGGAAGGTCTCCTCGAAGAAGCTCGTCTACAGAGTTGCGGATACTCCTGGGTTAGAGAAGTATCAGTGAGCAGATCTGTCCGGGAGGTTATAAGGCATTAGATGAAAGAGACAAGCGTGAGGTCGCACATCCCGATACAAGCGTGTCTACTTCTCATGCTTCAATCTACCATATGACCAGTATCATTTGGTGACGCGTCCGCGTATGAGAGTGGAAGGCACGCTTCCCGTGGGTTCCTACTACAAGTGCGCAGCTGGAATTTCCTCACCCTCACCTCACTTCTTCATACCCTCAGTTAGATTTCACACTACATCGATTCCAGTACCTTCAATGCCCCCAGGGGATCAAGAATCTGGCGGTCTCGGAGCCGGCACTTCTCGGTGTTGTCCTTGATCGTCCGTCTGCACAAGTCTGCTTTTGCTTCCTTTTTATGCCTTGTCTGAGGCTTCTAGCCAACTGAATAGCATTCCTCCTCTGGCACTTCAGTCATGGAGCAGCGCGGACCAACCGACGCTCCTCGTGCTCTACTGCATGAGGAACACAAAACGATGCAGCCGCCAAGCCTTATCGACGACGCATATGGAACAAAACCTGGACAGCCTCCCTATGCAGACAATGAGTACTGTTCAATTGAGGACGACCAAATTGGCGTATCTGCTGCCATCGACAACGAGGTCGAAGAGACTCCAACGACCAAACATGCTCGATTATACATCGAGGAACTCAGAAAGACCCCACGAGTAGTTGTTCCCTCCCGTCGCCTGCAACTCCCTTCCTTTCAGGACGATATTCTGAATGATGAAGCATTTTCTTTCATGCCAGCGCACCAGCAATCTGCCACAGCGCAGCCTCTTAGCGGACGTCTCTCATTCCAGACACCGTCTGCAACAAATGAGACACGAAACGCGCATAAAGAATTTGCGGAATATCCTACTGCACATAGGTATGCTCGACTGCAACATCGTTCATAGGATTCATCGGCACTAACGCGTGTCCAGAAACTTGGACGCCCGGCCCATCGATGAAGTGAACCTCAACGGCGAACAGTTTTTTAGGGAATCTGCGGAGAACAATGCGGAGAGCACAGATTATCGGACCCAGGCACCGCACCATGACTCGTCTGGGCTTGCGGCTGAATCACTGGAAGAGGGACAAAAGCTTGGAAAGGTCATTCGGCAGACACAGGAGCAGGTTACCCATGTTGTTGAAGATGTCGCTACAGAAGGTTACGACGCCAAGCAGGAGCATATTGTTCTATACCATGAACAAGATGGACCCATCACAACTGACGACGAGGTTCAAACAAACAGTGAAATCGGCTCAGATGCTCGCCCACAGGTGCCAACGAAGCAGTCCCTCAATGCTGGCAACGTCGACGCCGTTGATCGTACGAGGTCTCCCTTTGCCAGGGGAAACGCAAAGGCCCGCCATATTTCTTATTCCCCCACAACCGCCGACTTAGCTCCAGTACATGCTTCCAGAATCTCAAAGGCACCAAGAAGACGTCCACCGCATCAAGCCCAGAATCCACAGGTCCATCGACATAGTCATGCAAGAACCATGCAACGACCGTCTGAAGATGACCTCCTCTTTCTTCTGATGTCCCGGGCACGCGAACACAAAGAAACTCGTACAAGATCCGAGTATCTAGAGCTCGAAAACAAAACTCTTCGACAAGAAAAACTGCAGGCGGATGCAGAGCTACGGCAAGCTATGGATGATCGCGACGGATATGCTCAAGAGTACGACCTTATGACTCAAAACTTGGAAAAGTTCAAGGAAAAGTACTACAAGCTGAAGAAATGGGCATTGGAGACGAATAAAGACTGTGAAGAGCTGCAGGGGAAAGCATCTACCTTCGAAAAAGCTATCTCCAATCTTACCAAGGACAAAGACCAGCTCCTCGCACAGCTGCAAGACGCCCGATCCAGCTCTCTCTCAACCTCGGAGCAGATGGAAAACATTCGTACCGGACTTTCCGAGGCGAGGTCGATGGCAGAAGAGCGGCTCGCAAGCATCGATCAGATGGGAGGCCTTCTCCAGGGTCAATATGAGAATCTGAGGACCGAAAGACAGAGGTCCAACAAGTTGGAGCAGCATATCCTTCATTTGGAGCTGGAGAGAGACAAACAGAACATCAGAATGCACAGCGAACAGCTGGAGCTCACACATACCCTGAAAGGCCTGTCTGACAGTCTCAAAGTCCTCCGCTATGGCAGCATGGAAGATAGCCTAGAGAAGGGCCGGCTGTTCGACTCGTTAGGCCAAATCCGGTCGGTTCTTGACATCGATGTGTGCACAAAGTCAGACATACTCTCAGTGAAAGACGCTGTGGAAAAAGCCAGGACGTTTCTCGGTATAGTCGAGAAGTCTTGGTCCGAGGAGTTGCAGACCACCATCACAGGTCTGAGGGATGGTCTACAGAAAGATGCTTCTGCGCATGCAGACAGGCTGCTCTCAGCGATTTCATCTGGCACAGCTCGATTCAATGAGGTTGAAGCAGCGCTCGCTGGCCTTGAGCAGAAAGCTGGGCAGATGATCGAGCTACTCCGAGATGCGAAAACCGTCGCGGGGAAGGAAGGACCTTGCCTGCAAGGGATTGCTGACAACCTTGAGAAAGCCCTCGAGCCAGAGAGAAAAGCCGCTCAGAAGACGATCAGCGACCTTACCACCAATATCACCGAGTGGAGACTCAAGTGCCAGGCGGCGCGGTCAGAGCTTGTGAAATACAGACAGGAACGGGAAGCAGAGGCGGATGAGCACAAAGCTGAGCTCAATGACATATTGGCTCTTCTGAACGAAGCATTGCGTGAACAGAATTGCCTTCGATCAGAGTTGAGCAAGGCGGAAGACTTTTTAAAGGGGATTCAACAACAAAATGAACAAGACCAGCACGAGGCAGTAAGCGACTGGTGCCAGATTTCCGGTGATGTGCTAACTCGAGCAGGCGGATCGCGATGATTGCATGAAACGTCAGTTCTGTGACCTGCAAGGTCAGATAGACCATGAAATTCGACAACTAGCGCAAGCTCGGGAAGAAATCGAGAGCCTGATAGCTGCTCAATCACAACTCCGGCGAGAGCTCGACATATCCCGAGGAGAAACAGCTGTTGCCATCAGAGAGCAGTATGCATTACATGACGAGGTTGTTGACGTTGAACGACAGTTAGACTGGACAAACGACAAGCTCCGGCAGACGTTAACACAGCTGCGAGAAGTCGAAAATGACCTAGGAGTCTTCCGGCAACGAGAGCCCAGTGCTGAACAGCTCAAGAAGGATTTCCTATCTCAGCAGAAGGAGATCCAGAACAAATGCCAGGAAGTGCGGATCCTCCAAAATGAGGTCGAAAAGCAGCGATCTCGGTGCGCCCAACTGGAAGAACAGGCTGGAGAGAAGAGCAGACTTGTCGAAGAAAAGTCCAATCTCGAAGAACAATTGAGACAAGCGCGGAAGGAGGCTTCGTTGATGCTGGATCTTCAGGATGAACTTGAGCAGAAGCAGACTAAAGTCTACGAATTGGAACTTGCTCTCGCAGCATCCCAAAGAGAAGATCAGGAGAAGAACAGGCTGGCCAACGAGAACGCAACAATCAACAACCGGTTGGGGGAGCTTGAAAAGGAGAACGCAGTGATTCCTGAACTGCAAAAGAGATTGCAGCACAATTATACCAAGGTCGCCGAGCTCGAGTCCGCTCTTGAAGCTTCAACGCGACAGGCTCAAGCAATGGAAAGGCTCGCTGAGGAGAAAAATGCACTCAATGAGGAATTGAAACAGCTTCGAAAGGAGAATTCGACATTGGCAGAAGTGGGGATGGACCTACAACAGACACACTCCAAAGTTGCCGAATTGGAAGCTGCTCTTTCTGCTGCTCAAGACCAGGCCGCCAGAGTCGACGAGTTGCAAGAAACTAATGTTTCTCTCAAGCAGGACGTTGTTTCTCTGAACTCGGACCTCGACGAGATGAACAAGAAGTGTGCTCAGATTGCGCCACTAAAGGATACCATCAAGGCAAAGGACGGTGAGCTTGCGCAGCTGCTGAGGCAATTGGCATCGCTGAACGGGCAGACCGGCGAACTGGAGAAGCTCAGAGATGACCGAGAAAGGATGGAAAGAGAACGTCTCACCATGCAACAGCAGATACTCAACCTTGAAGGCGAGCTCTCCAATGCCAAACTCAACGAGGAAGCGAAACAGACCAAGTCGCAGAGAAAGGGTGTCGGCCGCTCAGCGAGGAGCGGCGTGTTTCCAAGCAGTCAGCTCGAACATTCCCATTCGAACTCAAGCCGCAATGATATACTCCCCGGTGCCGCCAACCTGTTGGACTCATCAGTTGGCGCCATAATCGTTTCTGAGACGCAACTTGAAGTTCCCGAGTCTGTCCCAGTTGGCCAGGACAACCTCGTTCCACCTACCAGTCAGCAACGAGAGAATAGCAACAGGGAACTCAGCTCTGTACCAAGCGAGATTGAAGATGACATTCTCGAAGACCAAATTCAAGGGCGCATCGCTAGTACACAGTCCTATACCCATGTCCAGGTATATTTTTCGCCGCCAGAGAGAGCGAGAGGAGCCGTCACTAGCCAGGGATCCATAGCACGTCTGCCTTCGAGCTCATACTCATCGCAGGGCGATCAAATGCTCCTGGATCAAGTCAGTCAAGAGGATGCTAGTGGTGCAGACAATTTCGCCACCGGCATCGCCCCCAGCGTCGTTATGACGTGGGATCGCCTCGTCCCAGTGCAAGGAGCCAGTCCGCGGAGACCGAGGAGTGGCTCTCAAGAAAATGATCAACAATTCACTGCTACACCGGAGCCCGGTACCGACAATGGACGCAACCGCGCTTCAACACCCGCGGCCAGAAGGGAGCAGCACCAGCCAAACTCCGCCGTGAAGCGACGAATAGAGCCAGATGCCGAAAAGACTGCGCCACATGAGAACACTAAGCGGCTCAAGCGTAGGCCGGCAAACCATGAAGTCACAACTCCACTGCTTCGCACGCCGACACAGGCTGCGCGACCGTCTCCATCCCGTGGCCCAGGCCGCTGGCGCAAGAGCAGTTCAATCGTAGGGACGAACGCACCACCGCCAGGAAAGAGTCAACGATCCTCCAGGCCCGCACGCAAAGGGTCCCGACAGGACAGATACACCAGCCGCTTTGCCCCAGAGGCATAAGGGCGTGAACACGGTCATTTTCCTGTTGGGGATCACATGGAGGGCATGGGGTGCCGCGTGAGCCACTGGCGGAAAAGGGGGGAAAGGCTTGGCGCAGCTGGGACAAGATATCCAAAGTGAGGCTTGTCGTTTATGTCGATTTCCAATATAACCAGGCGATATCAGAAGCAACTGTAGGAATTATTGATGGGACTGAGGACTTGAAGAGAAATAAGACTGCACCTACACGGAAGAAGCAAGTTGAGGAACCAGAGAAATGTCCATCTTAGACCCATATGTGGTCAGCGTGTATCCTCGATCTCCAAGGACAAATGCAAGAGCTACAGCTTGTGTTTGTACAGTCTAGCTGCCCAGATAATGTACATATATTTTGCTGAGCACTGAAGTCAAGCCGCTGAAGCCCTAACTGGAGTGCCAGCTTGAACGCGATACACGGTACAAGGTACTCATCACCTTAGCCTCCAAGTACACACGACTTGTCACTCTCGGCCCCACGCACGGAAACAAAGTCAAGCCAAGCAGGAGGTCTTGTATCCAATCAGGCGCTGTGAAAAACAAATCCCGTGAAACTTGACACGTCTTGCTCTTAGGGTACAGTACAGCATCTCGGAGCCTCGGTCCCGGTGCTCACCAACACCACCGCCACAACGCCACAACGTTCGCCACATGCAGTGTTTTGGCGCCGAAGATCTTCGGACGCGTTGTGTTGTCTAGACGGAGAGGATACGTCAAAGTCAGGGGAGGGAGAGAATCGGTAAAATAACTTTCTGTGGTCCGGGTCTGAAGATGGATCTGGAAATTCGAAGATTTGAGATTTGAGATTTTGCAATTTGGGAATTTAGAAAACACCAGTGTTGGAATATTTGATGGCTTGCGTGGTGGGTGGATCGGTTCTTTCTTGTCGCGCAGTGGCGAGGAGGGAGGGAGGGAGAGCCGGCTTGGAAGGTCGGTCGTGTCGTTGTCGATAACCAGCCCGCCCGCCGGCCAGATACATACTCCCACGTTCGTCTGTCCGAGTATCTCCCAGGCTCGCTCTGCCTGCCAGGTGTCGAATCCGCTTTCCTCAACCACAAAGCCTCGCCCTTGGACTTTTCCGAGGCCGACACTGGTGGTATCGTATGGCATGGTATGACACGGTACAGCGGAAGACAACAGAAGACGGCGGTCGATACTGCACATGAGTCGCGTCGCAGCCTTTTTCCCTTCCTCCTCATCCCACTTCCGTGGCCCCCCAACCGGAGCGTGATGACTTATTTTATTTCGCCCACCACCGTTACCTCGGACTGCCCCGAACCATTTCCTTTCTTTTTTATTTCCCTCCCCTCTTCTGCTCCAGGAACAAGACCTGTCTCTTGACCACGGGGTCGTACTTCAACATGCTCAGCGGGCGGGAGGCGCGCGGTCGCACCATCGTGCGGTAGTACCCCGTCATGGCCATGGAGAGGAGGCGCACCGCTATCGTGCGGGATTTGGGTTTCTTGGCCATTGATGTTGACGCGCTCCCTCTGGTTGCGAGGTGCGAAGTAGGGGAGCGAGAGTATCGAGGGTCGCTTTGGCGGAGATAGCTTGGGTAGATGATGATATAGGTTGGGAGGTAGATGATCTGCTGAGCTGCTAGGGGAGCCGGTCCGGTTGAATGGCTTGCTCCGTCGTCGCCCGGGCCGCAATGGCAAGATCAAAAGACAGGCGGGCAAACGAGAAAAGGAGAGATGGTGTTGTATCGGGACGAGGGGGGAAGCGTCTAAGTCACTCTCAGAGCTTGGAGGTTTGGAGATCTGAGCCAAGAGTGTTCACGAGCATTTTCCCTGAAACAAAGATTTGATCCTCCGTATGGATCGAATGTACTGCGAATCATTGGCACAGAATCCCACCCTCTGCGTCCCTCTGAAAATGTAATTCAAGAAAGGTACGGCAGACAGTTCCCTTCACGCATGTTGAGACTCTTCGTTCCGGGCAGATCAAAAGGATACTGAGTTGGCTACAGTTTTGGGCTTGTACACAGTACTCCGTATCTGCACGAATCGCGCAATCCGATGATGCCCCCACCATGCCCCTGTATGCTCCCATGATGCTCTTTTAGCCACTGCCGGTGCTATCAAGCCGGTAGAGCGACCGGCCCAGCTCATACGCCGCATGGCAAGCTGTAAAGAACATTCCCAGCCGCTGGTCCGTTCCTCAAGAGCCACTGCGGAATGTCGTATGACGTCGTTTCATTATCATGCTTGTAGTCATGCCACCGCTTTTGATTTTCACCCCACCCCCTAACCCGCAATGGATGCTATGCTGAAAGAATGATATGTGCAACTTGAGTCTGATGCAATGAGTGCTCCGGTAGTTGTCGCCCTCCAGCTGTCCATCGTATGGTTGCGTCGATCATTGGAGCAGAGGATCCTGAGAGAAGAAAGTCAGCATGCTTCAATCCGACGTCCGATTTGGACACAAAACTCACCCTAAAGTGTTTCTGGCTGTTGGCTTGCTTCTCCAGCTTGGCCTGGTACCGGTTCTGCGCGCGTCTCTCCTTCTGTCTCGCTCTGATCTCCTGAGAATGGACATCGCGTCTCTGCTGAGCCGTGGCACCGAGCATACCCGCCTCGCCGCGTCTCATCAATTGACTGTTCCGAGGTGGTGTAGCCGGGAGATCCATGTCGTCCATGTCAGCATCTTCCGAACTGCCTTCTTCGATGAGTCTCTGCGCCCTTTCCATCCGTTCTGCAGCGGTTGGGTAGTTGTGCAGATTTTGTCGGTAGTATTTCCTCAGGCTTCTGTGCCCGGCGACTCGTCCACTGGGGAGGTGCATTTCATGCTCATCGTAGAAGACTGCATTGTTGTGGTGGTGAGCGTGGGAGTGCCAGCCATCTGCGGTGCGATGCGGTCTCGGATCTGTGTTGGAATGATGTTTGTGCAAGGGGAGCCGTTGATACGACAGGGTTCGGTCGTCATTTGGGACCGAGGCGAGATCATTGGTATCGAGCGAGGAAAAGGATGAATCAGTCTCCCAGCCGTCATCCTCGGCTGCTTCACCACCCTGTAATTTCACACCGCCATTTTGCTGGGCCTTGACCCCGTCCATGTCCACGTCAGAATCTTCTGCGTCCGAGTACGTGCTCCGAAAGTCGTAAAACTGTCCCACCTCGACCATCTCCTCTTCAGTCTCAAACGCAATCTTGCAGTGGCTCTTATCCCGCATGTGTGTCTGAATGCCGTCTGCATTGCCTCTCAGTTTGTGGCAGTATAGACATTCGAAGTTTTGATGGATCTTGGCTTGCATGTATTTGATGAGTCCCTCCATATCCACCAAGAACTCCTGCTCGGGAACGAAGAGACCGTGAATCTTGGCCATGTGCATGACGCTGAGTTTAAGGTTCGGGGAGTCGTAGTTGCAGAAGAGGCACCTTGAGATAGGTATCGAGGCGGGTTCGGGCTTCTCTGGGGACATGGGATGGTCTGCTCGCGGCTCAGTGTCTGGACCAGGTGCCGACGGTCTGCGCGTGATCGCAGGGACTTCTTGGATCGAAGTGTCCTTCATTCCCGCCACCACCTTCTCGAACTCTGCTTCGGCGGCTGGGTCTCTGGTTTCCGAGTCTGCAACCGAGCCGACGACTGAATTTGTGTCCCGTGCTGAGCCTCTGCTGGACGCTACTTCTCTTGTTCGGTGCGACTTGCTCGCCAGGTGGTTCTGATAGGCATTTTCGCTGTAGTACGTCTTCTGGCAGGTGGTACACACTGTAGCGAAGGCCGCCTGCGCAGCGGCAGCGTTGTTGGTCGCCTGCGCAGCCAGCACCTTGTCATTGTAGTCCCCAGAGGAGACGGGGGGCAACTCTGCGACCTTGCGTTTCAGGTTGTATCTGTGCCAGTCGCTTCGCATGTGCGTTCGTTGGGCATCGCTGTTACGGAAGGCAACCGCGCAGGAATTGCAGGTGTAGGGATGGGTCTGAGAGACGTCGACAGGCGCAGCGGCGGTCGCCATGGCGGACGTGAACGGGTGAGGAGGGGATAGAGGATGCAAAGACAGAGCCAGAGCGGGGAGAGACCGTGGTAGTGAGACCCTGGCACACCGTAGTGAGTGGGATGGTTGCAGTATTTTATCGAGAGGAGGCCCAAACCGGAGTGGCGCTGGACGGATATCCGAGCGAAATGCCCAACATCGATTGTGTGACGTACGCTGGTGGGCATGAAATCCCAGCCTTTATGCACGGTGCGCCAAGGTTATGAATGGCTGCAAGGTCAGACACCACGGCTCCTCCCCTGAGTTGCTTCTATTTCTCGTCCAGCTACGGATATGAGCGGTCGATTATCGCGCTGCTGTTGATAAGGTACCGTGGTTCCTGAGGACACGCACGTAACGCGTTATCTGATGCACTACAAAAACTCAGCAAAGGGCGTCGGTCAACGGGTATTCGATTTGCTATCGGACGAACCCGAACACGCCTAGGACCAATCTCTACTGTGTATAGTGCACTCTACGACGATAGCAGTTCTAGCTCGTGCTTGGTGCTGTCCATGCACTGATAGATCCCTGAAGCCCAGCCTTTCTAGAAATCTTCCACGTGTGCGCCCCTGTCCGCTGACAAATGGCCACGTGAAGGCTTGGCTCGATGTCGCAACTTCTTCGAAGCCATCGTCGTAGGTCTCGAGCAAGGCTGATGGCATTCTTTAAACAAGGGTTAATTGTGAGCTGTGGCAGACTCCGCCAAGTATTTTGCTTCATCTCCGACACACGCATGTTCCTGTGAGTTGCCAACACAAAATTGCAAATACCTCATATGAGAAAACCCCCCCCTTTCAGAAGGTCTTTTTGCCCATTCCGCCCGACAGTAAAATAACAGTGTGATACTCCCACCTATAACTTCAACGGATGACCCCGCCAAGAGGAGATGATGAAGACTGTGGAAGACATTTTACGCGAAGCAAAATATATTCGTTGACTGCTAGCCAGACGTTTCTAATTGGCCGAGGCAGTGAATGTGAAGTCGATTTACATGGTGTATCTCGTGTGTGAGGCTTGAGAAGAGGTGAGGCAGTGAATACCGCCGGCCGCGGATGGACTACGGTCGATATGGGAGGAAAGAAAAGGCCCTGAGTTTTGGCGAGCTCGGTCTATGCAGTTGCCTCTGCTACGGACAAGCAACTGACGCACACTGAACACGATTGGAATACGGAAACTACGCGCTCTTCTGGTCGTGGATGTTGCTTGCAGAATCGCGAGATGCGGAAGGCTGGGTGACGGTAAGTCGGATGGCACTCTCTTCCGACACTAATAACAAATCGGTAGTTGAAGCTGACCTCGAGTTGCAAAAGAAGAATCGTGGTCATGAGCCATACCTTGTCACAGAGCGGCTTAACCAGGGTACGCTCCGTCTGGCCTGTTTGTACCAGAAAGTGTTCATGACCACGGAGAGCAGTCTCGGGTAAGATGAGAATACATATTTCCTTTTCCGTTCAACCCCTTGCCCCCATGGAGTTCAGCTGACCAATTTGGCGTCCGTTTTCCTGGGCGTGCCGTCAAATACACAGCAGAACCCCGTCAATACCTAATTTCGGCAAATTGCAATGAGCCCCTGTCTACGTCTTGACACACGAATTACGACCCGGTACGTATCCGTGACGATGCTAAGCGGTAGGTTCTGGCTCTTTTGGCTGCACCGATGTCAGAACATCTCTTTGTGTGCTTAACCTCCTGGTTTCTACGTTTAGCAACCCATTTGAGGCTTTCGCTACTTTGAGGCTGAGTACCAGCGTCGGAATGTGTGGGACAGTCCGCATCTCAGTGATTGCGGATCTGGTCGAACATGACGGCCCCAGGATCGCATCAGGGGCCTCATCAGCTTTGCACAGCGCGCACTCACTGTGCCAAGCCGCTGCTTGCAGGAAACCGAGAGTCTTTATCGCATGGTCTAGACTCTGCCGCGTGGCTACTGGGGCATCCGCAGAGCGGTCTACTCAGTTACCCCCCGGAACGTTGCCGGACACACCTTTCGACACACTTTTCGTACCGCACACCGTTCAGTTAGTCTTCCAGAGTACCTGCATTGAGTAAGATCCCCATACAAAACATATAAGGTTTGCGGACGGGAGGTGTATTGAAAGGTGTCTCCAAAAACGTCCCGGCTACCCCAGACCCCCGGATTCTTGGCCCTCGCCATCCGAAAGAGATATACAAGGCTACTGGCACCCGATCTCCTGACAATATGACAGGTTTCAAGTCTTAGACCTTGCCAACAAATAATCACTTGACTTCGGCTAAATATGGCCGTGACAGAGGTTCCCATTGAGGTGCGCGATATTCGCGACGAGGAGGTGCCTGTCTCATGGAATCCCATCAAAGTCTTCTTTCTCATTGTGGTAAGTGGAGCTCTGACATCCCCTAGTTGCATTCCAAGGACTTTCTGACGTGACGAGCAACAGGCACTTGGCAGCCAATACGTCTGTCAAATGCTCTTCATCGTCGGAGCCGGAGTGTACCAGAGAGATATCGCAGAAGTGGTCGGAAACCCTGAAATCGCCTCGTGGGCGTCTTCCTGCATCGTGATTGTCCCGGCGGCAGCTGCGCTTCCCATCGCACAGGCATCCGATTACTGGTGAAGCTATACCCATGCTGTACCAAAGCCTCTCGATCTAATGCTCGACCAGGGGTCGAAAATGGCTCATCGTGATCCCTACGTTTGTCGGCTTTGTCGGCTCCATCATTGTCGCCAAAGCGAGCTCAATGCAGATGGCCATCGTCGGTTTTGCGTTTGGCGGCGTAGCATTCGGCCCACAACCTCTTCTTCACGCCGTCGCCTCGGAGGTCATGCCACGAAAATACCGATCGTTTGCGCAGGCCGCCCTCAACAGTTCCATCAGTATCGGATCCATCATGAGTCTGACAATCGGAGGAGCTCTGACCGAAAACAACCCTGCCGGCTTCCGAACCTACTGGTACATCTGTGGTGGCATTTTCGTGTTCGCGACCGTTCTCATCGGAGTGCTGTACAACCCCGCCCCTCGAGAGTTGCAAATCACCCTGACACAGCGGGAGAAACTGGGCAGGATGGACTGGTGGGGGCTTCTCATGTTCAACGTCGGCCTCGTCCTGTTCTGCCTCGGTCTTTCATACTCGCAGAATCCCTTCCCCTGGTCGGATGCCCACGTGGTGGCCCCCTTCGCCCTTGGCTGTGCCTTCCTACTGGCGCTGATCGTCTACGAGTGGAGGTACAAGCGTGACGGCGTTTTCCACCACGATTTCTTCCGCAACCGGAACTTTGCCCTCTCTCTCGTCGGTGTTTGGATCGAGGGTTTTGTTTTCATGGCAGCTAATTTATGGTTCCCTTACTCTATGGAAGTTCTGCTAGCAGGCCAAGTCACCACATTCCGCGTCCTCCTCTGCTACTGTGTGGCCTGGGCTATGCTGTTGGTCGGAGCGCTCCTGATGGGCATCTGGATCTACAAGACCAGGACGGTCCGGATCCCTGCAATGATGTCCTTCACCAGCTTCTTGATTTTCTGCGTCCTCATGGCCACCGTCAATGCGACGGAGCAGGAACGGAATTTCTGGGGCTACATCGTCTTCTATGGCTTGGGCCTGGGATCTGCCGTTATCACCTTGTACACCACCGCCCAGCTGTCGACTCCGCCCCAGCACATCGCGCTCGCCACCGGTCTTCTCGGCTCGATTCGAAGCGTGGGTGGCTCCGTCGCGGTCGCGGTTCAGACAGCCATCTTCACGAACGGACTGACCGCCAACCTCTATCCTAAGGTGGCCGCCGCGGTGGCTCCGTTCGGCGTCACGTCTCCGCAGGAAGTCGGGGCCGTCATCGCCGGTCTGTCTGCGGGTGACGTTTCAAGCGTGCTCGAGCTGCCGGGAATGAACATGGAGGCCGTTGGAGCCGGAAGCCTGGCATTGAAGCAAGCCTACGCCATTGGTTTCCGGTACCCGTACGTCTGTGCCGGAGCGTTTTCACTGCTTGCTGTTTTCCGTAAGTTGGCGCCCATGCCCTCAAAGAACCCACGATGATGCAGTTGTGGGAACTAACAAATGAACAATAGTCATGGCTTTTCTGAAGGATCCCAAGAATGAATTCAACGCCAGAGTCGATGCGCCGCTCGAGGGAACCGCTCTCGTCCACGAGCTGGAAGAGAAGCGGGGGAGTATTGAACATGTCGAAACTCGAGAAATTCGAGATGATTAAACTCGATTCGCCACGAGGGAGGAGGCAACTCTATTCCGATCCCGGACTTTTTGAGAACAAAGGCCAGATGAGGCTAAAGGAAGGAGGGTTTCGATACATAACCGAGAGATCAATACGTCCAGAAGATACGGTTTAGCCGCAAGGCACGTTCATACGAGAGATTCTCTGTCGAGCGAAAGATTGCCAGTCATTGACAGCGTGTATGGCCAGATCCGTCGTCATCGGCTACGCCATACTACAGTACTGTCCCTGTTGTATCTCCTTTTTGTCCCCTTTCGTTGACCGCCGTCGGCCAAGCCAAACGGGTGTCCCGAGGATGTGGTTCAAAGCTGGAGTATTAACGCGCTTGGCCCGTCCCTTCCAAGACTAAATGACACAGGTACCAGTACATTGCGTTCAATTGAGCTCGCCGGTACTTTCCGAAGCCTAAACGAGCTCTGGTACAATGTCTCCAATTCAGACAACGCTCTTGTGCAGACCGCGAGCCTGGAACTCAAAACCCCAGAGTCCGCCCAGAGTCCGTAAAATGGGACAAAAGTCTGAAGCGAGAAGCCGAACGATTGCTCTTTACCCCACAATGCCCCGGACCCCAGGACGCCCTCCTACTCACGGACAACCACGTGAAACAGAAACCCCGGGAAACTTATTGGCCTGTCCACAAGAAGAGCGAAGCCGAAGCCGAAGGGGTGGGGAATGAGGCCTCTGTGTGTTCGATCCAAGGAGTCCCGTGGGTAATATCCCAACGGATCAGACCCGTACTGATATAGTGCTTGCCGTTGACTGTCTTAAATGCCGAGGAGCATTCCACAACCCGCGCTTTTCGGTCACGAGCACCTCTGAGCATCTGCACTAGCCGTGCGACGTAGAGACCACGACCGACTTGATGATGACGAATGGCATGAGTACAATCTGAATTGAGTGGTGCAGTTACTGGTATTACTGGATTGAAACGTCGTCTTGAGACGGTGTCAAATCTATCTATTCGCGGACTACGAGAGCTCTCGTATCCTGCGGTATCGTGTGCAGTGTGGTATCCAACCATTTCTATCGGGGGTATCATCATAATGTCACAATCGTTTCCTCGTGGGGGTCCAAACGCGACCCTTCCGGCCCCGGAGGCCTAATTACTCCGTAGTCAATCAATCCTCATGAACGCCGCCGGACCCGTCAATTTCTAAAGCAAGATGAAGAGAAACGACCCCATTATCGTGAAGATCATTCCACGTGCAACGCAATTAGCGGGTCGTGCCGCATTGTTCGGGGCCGGAGGCGTCCCTGAAGGGGTGGTAGTGGCGGTGGGAGAAGAAGCTGTTGATAATGAAGCTGAAGAAGAAGCAGTGGAAGTTGTCCGAGATGTTTGACTCGATGTTGAGAACGTCGTTCCGGGTCGTGTGCTGGATGAAGTCGTCGTGAGACCGGAATTGGTCGATGTGGGGGAGCTGCCTGGAGTTGTCGAGGATGCGATGATAACGGTCAGGGTGGACCCATTGGATGTGACGACCGTCTGGGAGGGGCTGCTCGGGCTAGTACTCGATGAGCTGTCTGAACTCAAGGGAATTGTGGTGGTCGCAGTGGTGGTGTCGCCTGACTGGGCGACCTCAGTGGTGGATGAAGTGGATGTAGAAACTGTGGCTTCTGGTTGGGTAGTTGGGCTAGACAAATCGTTGGAAGAGACGGTGGTTGTGGCAGTCGATGTGCCAGTGGCTGCTGCTGTTGATTGCGTCTCGGTGGAAGAACTTCCTGAAATGGACACACCAGCACCGGTCGTCGATGAAGAAAAGGCCGTGTTGCCAGCCGTGGTGGAGCCAGAGATGGTCGCTGCCGTGGATCCTCCTGAAGGTGTCGATGCGGAGCTCGGATTCCCAGATTGTCCTGCGACAGAACTTGAAGGTGCGGCTGTTCCTGGATTTGCGGATACAGAACTGGTCAAAGTCGTCTGTGCAGGCGATTGCGTTGGCACTGGCTCCTCCGATGACAGAGTCGTCGGTGTAGCGCAAGTGGTGGGAAACCCGTGGTCGTCATAGCAAGTTGGAGTTGTCGAGATGGCGGAATAGATGGTAACGAGCGTCGGAAATCCTTGCGAGTCGTACGAGGTAACAACTTCAAGGGAAGCTGAGGCCGAGGCTGGAGCCGAGGACAAGACCGCCGATGAGGACGGCGATGGGAATGGGGAACTGGAAGCGGACTGAAAGAGAGTCAGTAAACGATCATCACGGTTGGCTGAAACAAGAGAAAAGCCACTAACTTGTCAGCCCAGAAGTTGAAGAGCTTACCGAGCTCACTATTGTCGCTGTCGCTGTTCCCGACCACGGCCAGCCTGTTCGAGTTGCGGTCACGGATGAGCTGTCGTCGCCATTGCCAAAGGCGAGGGGAGCACTGTTGGGTACTGATGAAGTGACAGAAGGCGCTGAGCCAGACGAGACTGGGGTGCCGTTCCCTTCACCATTGATCTGACCACCGTTGGAGGTGATGGATTGCCATGTGCCGCTGGTACCAGAGTAGGAATACTGAGAGCCGGTCGAGTAGTCCGTGACGTGGACTGACTTCACATACATGGTGAACGGGCCAGCAGAGTAGTCGGTAACACCTCCAGCCCACTGGATCGTGCCTTCGGGGTTGGATGGGTCACCACCTGCCCAGGCACCAAGTTTGACGTACATCGGAGTCTGGGGGTACTGGCCGGCTTCAGCTTGTGATTGAGTCATCGCTCGAACAGTCTGGCCATCAATAGACCACACAATCTGATCGGCAGTCCAGTCAATGCTGTAGGTATGGAACCCGTCATGGTTGTTGGGTGCGCCGTGATATGCTCCTCGGTTGTATCCCGTCGTGGTGATGCCCTTTCCGAAGTAGTTGCTCTGGGCTTGACTGTCGTCGCCTCCCAGCCATTCCCAATCTATCTCATCCAGGCAGTCAGACTGCAGGATAGCGGCACTGACTATCCCTGTCCCTGGAGCAGCTTTGACCACGTAATCGACATGTCCGAACATTATGTACCAATTCGAGGAGAGGGTAGGAGCGTCACCGCGTTGAGAGATGGTAAAGGCTGCGCCATCGGAGGTGTAGCTCACGGCGCCCGAAGCGGTGAACTCGCTGGAGGCACCGGCAGCAAACTCGACGTCGACGCTTCTGCCCAGAGCAGGATCCGCGGGGCATCCGCCTGGAGGAAAGTCAGCAATGTTGCAGGGAACCAGGCGCTGGAGAACTCACCTTGTTGCAGAGGATTGCACGATGAGAATGTCTGCGCAGTTGTTGGTACTAGCAGGGAGGAGAGTGTCAGTGCAGCGAGCACTGAGCCCGTCACTGTAGAATGCATAGTGTACAAGATAAAAAAGACTCAACGCCGGAACAATGCAGGAAGCACGAGCCGCTGAAGATGCTGAGGGTGCTGAAGAAGGTTGGTCAAACTCAAGTTTGCAGCATGCCAGTAACACAATAGAGTCCCAAGCGCGGATATGTGCTGAACAAACAAAAGACAAAGACAATGAGCGATGCGGCAGGAAATAACATGGTCATGGGTAGAATAGTAACTCGTGTCTGAGGAGGCTGGCACTCGCCAAACCACGCGACGTCAGCTCGTGCAAGCGAAGCAGCGGATTTCATGATGCCGACAGCATGAAGGAGAAGTGTCTCTTGGTCCAGGCGGTGATACATCCTTTCATTGGCTCACTATCACCGAAAACGGCTTCTATTCACAGGAAAAGTTGACTTGAGAAACAGGATTGGATAGAAATGAGGAGGCTGAACAACGACGGACTGTCAGCCTCGTCGAAAAGACTCAGGCTTACCAGGGTGTCACGGTGGCTGGTTAGGCGCTAACCCGGCAGCCCCGCGACTTCCGCCTTGGCGACCGTCAAGCCACCGTGGCGCCGTTTCCCAGTCGTGCCCAGTTCGGGCCTTTACTATTGCATCAGCCTCGTACGCGCATGGAGGACGAATACCGAGTACACGAACGACATTTCGATCAACGTGTCCAGACGTCATGGGTCCAGCCTTGATTTACAGGATACTCCGTACCGAGCACAAGATATCCACATTGTTGGAAGCTCCTGGTTTGGTCAGACTCTGCCGAATCGTTGAGGCCGCATCATTTCCATCATTCCAGCGTCTTGATCCCTCCCTCATATTGGGACACGCTGCTATATTCCTTGGGATACTTCTCAACAAGTCTCTTGAGCTCCTTCATTTGTTCTCGGGCCTCGGGTGTTATCTCCTCATACACATCCTCAAACATTGCTCGCAAAGGTGGTTTCTTGACCTTCTCTGCAGCCGAAAACTCTTGCAGGACTTGTTTGCGGATTGATGCGCGTGCTTCCTTCTCCTTATCTTCGTCCCAAATACCCTTCTTTTCCATCCACTTCCGCAATCGGGTGATAGGGTTATCCCTTCGTTTCCACTCCTCGACTTCTCTCTTGGCTCGATATGCAAAGCTATCGTCGCTAGTGCTGTGATGGCTGACTCGATAGCTCATAGCCTCTACAAGGATTGGCTTGCAGTCGCCCTCGAGGGCGCGCTTCCTTGCTTCTAGCATGACTGCTCTCACCGCGAAAATGTCGTTGCCATCAACTCGAATTGTATCAATGCCATACCCTAAACCTCGGCTGGCGATACCGTCGCCCTTGTACTGCTCAATGCTCGACGTCGAAATCGCGAATCCGTTGTTCCGGCACACAAATACCACTGGGCATGATTTCGTTGCCGCAATGTTCAATGCCGCATGGAAATCGCCTTCGCTGGCTGCTCCCTCTCCAAAATAGCAAGCCACGATCCGGGGAGGGACGTTCGGGTTGATGAGCCGTTGCATCTTCAATGCGTATGCCGCTCCGGATGCTTGTGGAATCTGGGTCGCCAGAGGGCTTGAAACCGTATGCACATTAAGCTTCCCGCTGCCATAATGCACCGGCATATTGCGCCCTTTTCCGTGGTCGTCCTTGTTCGAAAATAGCTGACTCATCATTTCCTTCAGCGTGAAGCCTCTCTGTACGAGCACACCTTGCTCACGATACTGTAGGAAACACACATCATCGGGCGTCAAGGCAGAAGCAGATCCAACGGCAATGCCTTCCTCACCAGCTGATACCATATAGAAGCTGGTGCGTCCTTGGCGTTGCGCGTCGAACATGATCAGGTCCATGATGCTAACAGTTAGCATGTTCCGGTACCACTGGATGATTTCTGCGTCTGAGGCCGATTGCGGGTCTCTAGTATTATCAACAATATTGCCATCGGCATCCATAATGCGATATGTCGGCATAGCTGTCTCCTCAGCTGGGTTCTGAAACCTCATCCTCGAGGTGAATCTGCTCTTTAAGGCCCCCGGAAAATGAACGCTAGAGATGTTAGTTGGCGAGAACGCGCGACCGACAGATCAAGCGTGGGCTCACGAATCCGACCCTGCCTTCTGTGCAGGCCCTGATGACCATGTATCGCTTGCCCATCGTATGCTTTGCCCTCGTACCCGTACCCCGGATCTGTATCTGCAGGACGTGCCCAACGGTCTCAGAACAGCCCGATACTTCATAATGGCCCGCCCAAAGAAATGAAGCCGCCCTGAATAGCAAAAACACAAATGTGACGCGTGGAAGCAGTGTGGTTGTAAGATGAACGAGGAAGAGAAAGCCAGGGACGGGAGTACTTGACCCTTGGGAAACTGCGGTTATCCTCGGCCGACAGAGATAGAGAGGGTCCGCTAAAGCCCGCCGCTATTGGCTGCTTGCCCCCTCTTCGTTAGGCTAAGCCTCTTTTGAGTGTCGCGACCTAGAAAAGTCTCGACAAGCTGTTGAAGTGCTGGATGAGAAAGCCGACATCGCAGTCATGCTGCGTCTCAGTCCTCGACGGCTTGCGAGCCTGTCGATTCCTCAAACGTCGTGTCTGCCGCCATTGCGACGACTGTTGACAACAAGTCATGTCCGGCCACAACAGCTTCCCGGTCAAGATGAACGGACAACTCACTTCGGCTTCGAGACAATATCGGAAGCACAGAAGGAAGCAAAAGGTAGGTATTTACTGTCCGCTTTCCTTGTCCCATAGGCTTATTCTGTTAGTTGGCGCCGTCTTCTCCTCAGTTGCCTCCTCCTACGACACTATGAACGACCTCATGTCCCTTGGAATCCACCGGCTCTGGAAAGATTACTTCGTCCGCAGCCTCAACCCTGGCAGCCGGAACGGCGAGACAGGCTGGAGCATTCTCGACGTAGCTGGGGGAACGGGTGACATTGCATTTCGTATGCTTGACCACGCGACAAACGTGAACCTCGATCTCAAAACGAAAGTCACCATCGCAGACATTAACGCAGACATGTTGGCCGAAGGGCGAAAGAGAGCTCAAGAAACCCCGTACTGGAACTCGGGAAGATTGTCCTTTGTGCAGGGAAATGCCGAACACATGCCCGGTATCGAGTCGAACTCGATTGACCTCTATACGGTGGCATTTGGCATCCGAAACTTCACCAACAAGGATGCAGCTATCCGGGAGGCATTCAGGATCCTCAGACCGGGCGGCGTGTTTGCGTGTCTCGAGTTCAGCCACGTCAATAGCTCATTATTCAACGCCGTTTACAAGAGATGGAGTTTTGGGGCTATTCCATTGATAGGGCAGCTGGTCGCTGGAGACCGGGACAGCTACCAGTATCTTGTGGAGAGTATCGACCGGTTTCCCACTCAAGAGGAATTTAAAGCTATGATTGAAGATGCTGGATTCATTACCCCGGGTCAAGGCTACGAGAATCTGACAGGAGGTATCGCAAGCATACATCGAGGTGTGAAGCCACTATGATCTGCCGAAAGGCAAATTGTCTCACTCCGCGGAGACGATTGGACCATACCATCCAGGCGGCAAAGGAAAGAAGTGAAGTATACAACTCTCAACTTCTACTTGCATCATAGCAGTGTCGAACCTTCTGGCTCACCTGCACCCGGGGCTTCCGAGCTGTCGGCCCTGCCACACCGATCGAGCCGACCGTAGTGCACTCGCTTCATTCTCGTCAACTTGCGATCGCAGTTGCATACGCTTCATGCTGTGTCCGGCACAGCTCTTGGTTGTTCGGCACCCGCAGAGATCGAATGCAACAGTCTGTACCAACAACACGTACCAAGGGAGCACTGGATCATGAGCGGAAGGAGTTCCTTCCGCTATCTCCTTCCGCTTTCTCCATCTAGTCTCCTGCAGGCGCTTGTCTTTCCACCAAGTCGCGATAGATATATATCCAGGCAGGAGGAGAATATAATATGTATTAATATGCCATCCGAAAGTCTTTCTCTCCCCAAATCATATCTGCCCGGCAGGGACAGCCACCGTGGTACCTCATTCGAAGGAAACCTGGCTGTTAGCTCCACCCAAAACCTTTCCCCAAATGCTTGTTCGCTCGCAGGCCAACACGAGAAAGCTCGGCTAAAATGAGATGTAACTAACCCCACAGCTCCATCTCCAGAATCTCACAAGCGTCGCTGCGTTCAGTGGCGCCAAAAACGTCAGCGGTCACGTTGGCCCGCTCACCCACCGTCTGCCCCCAAAGCCCGCCGCTTCGGATGAGGCTATGCGCTTGGGTGGATTGACGTGAGACTCTCACCTCTGACCTATTCTTGGACCTTGCTTCGCTACTTCCTTCTGTCCAGCCTGGTAGGGCTTTCTCTAGGGCAGATTGCGCCGCATCGTCGTTGCTCTCATTAACTCGCGAAAGAAGCTCTTGATTCGTAGTCTTCGCATCGTCTCTAAATCGACCGCGGCATCAACACGGAAAGCTCCAGGACCAACATATCGAAGTTCGGTGATCCAGGGAAAACCGCCTTCACCACAATAACAGCCACCTACGATTCATCGTATTGCTCGACTTGTAACCACGTCGTCAGTCCTAGCAGCAGACGCTCGATAATATCCGTCCTTGCCGTAAGCATCAACAGCCACAACAATGGGCTGTGGCGCTTCAAGTCTCAAAGGGGACGACCTCCCCAATGTCAACAGCCAAACAGTCACGACCACCACATCAACATCAGGGGTTCAACCGATGCGAAAGGTGAGAACCAATTTTTCAGACGTCGATTACGAGCAAGACGGCCGCCAGCGGCGCTTGACGGAATATGCACCACACGAAACGCCAGCTCCAGTCAGAGAGGAGAGCCGTGACTTTTCGGCAGAACAGCAAGCCGGTTTTGAATACGATCAACAGCAGCAGCAGCAGTATCAGACCGACGAGATGGCTCCAGACCGACCGGGCTTCAACGCCGGTTCATCAGCAAGGTATCCTCATGAGAACGGCCGATCTGACTCCACCGCCGGGCAAGGCTATCCAGACACGACATTGAAGCCCTATCAAACCCTCGACGGGGGCGATTGGGACAACAACAACGACAACAACAATAATAACAACCCCAACTCCAACTCCAACCCGCAGCGTCAAGGGAATCTATACATCCACGGCAACCAGGACCCGAACGATCCGACTTCCAACTACGCCAAAGACGAATTCGCCTCGGCAAATGACCCGGCCAACCCAATGAACCAAGATCAACGCGCCCGCCAGGCCGCCGGCGGCGACCGGGACCAAGACCGGAGAGGTGACGATCGCGACCGTTTGGATTCAAATGCCCACAATGACGACCAGGACTACTATACCCCGAACCAGGACGGCAACGATCCTCAATCCGAACACAAGAAATCCTGGCTCGGGCAGAAATATGCCTCCTACCAGGAGGCAAAGCGAGGCCCCGGACCAAGCGACGAGGATGTGATGAAGTATACGGGCAGAGATAGGGATGAGCTGAACGACTGGGCGCGAGATCGGCCCGGTGTAGGCGGGAACCAGGATGCCGGCAGGGTGGGCTCGGACAGCGGCTTAGCCGCGGGGGCGAGTTGGAATTAATGAGACGAGGAAGAGAGGAAGCAAAATCCAAAAAAAACTAACTAACTGGAGAGCCTATGGCGGAGGGGTTGTCACGTTCTGTGTATATGTTGCGAATATAGCCGGATATATGCGAGTAGCAGAAGGGTGGGGGAAACAAAACGCAAGCGGCGAGAAGGGGGAAGACCTGCCAGCGGTGATGACAGTCGTGCGCACCACAGTCTCCTATCCGGTCCAACGTCAACCTCTATCTCGAAGTGTCGCGTGGGTATGCAGATGGGTGGGTTGGGTGTGTGGGAAAAGAAACACCAGCAGCTACAGGCTATACTTTTAGGACCTTTGATTGTACATTCTTCGCCTCGTCGACACTTCCGTCTGCTAATATCCTGTCTATATGTGAATCCACTGTTCCGAGTGCTTCGTACCTTCGGCGCACGTGGCCATGGGGCGAATGCTCGGTGTATGTATACACGGTATATACGCACGCTTGTTCGTTTATCGGCGCGACCTTCGCTCCGGCTGTTGGCCAAAAGCTGCGGACGCCTCTCTCTCTCCCTCCCTCCCTCTCCACCCATACATACACGGAGAACACCCCAGGGTAAGGCCATTGAGCCACAGCATTCCTTCCAAACTTGGTCAAAGCA